>OX451376.1:12802046-13402046 GCA_949629185.1 Apamea crenata | reverse complement strand
ACATTATAGGAAATAATCAAATAATATAGGAACTACTGGGCCGATTTCAAGAAATGTGAAGCTACATACATTATACCTGAGTGCCACAGGATAATAATTATGTTTTATGTTAAAACAAAACAAGAAAGGGCGATGGGGTTATTTACAAAGTGTGTATCAAACTCCGGGTTGCGACTGAGAAAACCCAATAAAAAATAAAACCCAAAAAACCCAATATCACTTTGTACAAGTGATATTGGGTTTTTCCATCTGAAATATCACTTTGAAAAGGTGATATTGGGTTTCTCCATCTGAAATTTGGAAAACCCAATATCACTTTGACAAAGTGATATTGGGTTTTTCCATCTGAAATATCACTTTGAAAATGTGATATTGGGTTTTTCCATCTGAAATTTGGAAAACCCAATATCACTTTGACAAAGTGATATTGGGTTTTTCCATCTGAAATATCACTTTGAAAATGTGATATTGGGTTTTTCCATCTGAAATCTGGAAAAACCCAATATCACTTTGTCAAAGTGATATTGGGTTTTCCCAACTGAAATTTCTCAGTAGTAGCCCGGAGTTCGAATTTGTGCCCGGCTAATGGCAATAGGCTCGCCCCGTATTACATGGAACTTAAACATAACTGGCGAAATGTGGGTGTACTATAGGTACACTTCTGTCTAACCCTTCGGGGGATATAGGCGTGATGTTATTTATAATATTTAATACTTTCAGCACACAAACGTTCGGACGCGGACTTAATGCCATAGGCATTCTCTACCCGTCAACCTTTGGGTGATGCAGAGACAAACAGTGGTAGGTGCAATCATGAAAATTGAGGAATAAATATTTTAAATACAAAGATAAATAAATATACACAAATAAATATACTAAAAATAAATAAGACAAACAATGAGAAAATATTACCGTTGTGATGATACTGCCAGCTTTGTGTGTAGCTGTTATGTGTAGTATCTTTATTAAAATGTGCAATAACGAGACTCGATATCCTAACCAATGTGCTTGTCAAGACAACCAAATTGGTTCGACAATAAGACGAGAAATTAAATAACGTGAAACTGAATTTGGCAAAGTGGAGACTACAAATTGATCACATTGTCTGACAAAATATAGTCCGTTAGTAGTAGTAAGTTATTTTTTTAGTTACAACTACATAACGATTTATTTATTTTAACTTTTCGCACAAAAAAGCACAAAAGCGGACTAAATGCCTTAGGCATTCTCCACAATTCAACCAAGGGTGGTGAAGAGATTAGATGACAGGCGCTTTGGTTGAGAGGAACAAGCATTAAAAAAACTCTTTAATCTAATGATCGCCTAAAGGCTCGCTTTTGCAAGTTGAAAACATAAATAAACTTGTATGTTAACAAGCATCTGGCAGGCTATCGTATCGAAAATGACACATTTATATAACCTGATTTGCCTTGCTCCCGACAGTAAACAGCTGTCGGAAGAATAGCGCTCGTCTATTTCATTTAAGCTGACAAAATGTTGGACTTGTAAGCAGCGGTTAGAGGACCTACGATAACATTGATTGATGTTCGACACGGTTCGGAATCGTATCGAGTTGTTGTGAATAGTGTTGTGCACCTGTGTTGTGTGTCCTGTCTTCCATCTTCTAACTTTTTAAAATATAAATTGTATACATTTTTACAAATTCAAGGTTGCTCAGCGCGCTATGGAGCGGGCTATGCCTGGAGTCTCTTTGAAGGATAAAATCGGGAATTAAATTATCCGGAAAAGAACCGGAGCTACCGACATATGTAGCTTGCAGAGTAAGCAAACTGAAGTGGCAGTGGACTGGCAATGTCTATCGAAGGACCGATGGCCGCTGGAGCAGAGGAGTGGACACCGCATATCGGCAAGCGTAATGTGGAACACCCCCCAGCTAGATGGACGGACGACCTGAACAAGGTGGCTGGGGCAGACTGGATGCGGAAGGCGGAGGACAGGGTGTTGTGGCGCAGTCTGGGAGAGGCCTATATCCAGCAGTGGACGGCGATAGGCTGAGTTGATTGATTGATACATTTTAATAGATATAAAAGCATATAAATAAAAAAAGAGCAAATAAATAAAATACAATGCCAATTGATGTATGGAATCCCGTACCATGCTGCATAAAAGTCAAACTTTGTTTTTTATAGACTACACTTATCATATTAACTCCTACAAATATTCTTTTTGTAAAAAAAACCCGGGTCAGATAAATAAGATTTAAAAAAAATTCGATATAACCTAAAAACTAGGTACTTTATTTTGTTTGACATGTCATACACAAACGGCCATTATTTGATTCTATTCTTATAACGTTACAATAATCACATCATTTGAAACGAAACGTCATGTAAAGGGAATAAAACCATATCGACCCTTTTTTACTTTAAATTAAATTCCCTGTCCTAAAATCAAATCCCCGACGCGTAATGTCGTAAAAAATTATGAAAATAATTACTATAATATTTTGATTTTGACGCATGAAACTTTTCTTTTGGTCATTTTCCTTTGATTATTTAATCAACAATGAATTAACACGTTGAACGCCAACGCGGTCAGTGCTGACCGACAGTGAACTTTCCCTTTAGGCCAAGCAAAAATCACAGTTCTATCCAAAATTAGAGCAAATGTTTTTTTAATTAGATACTTATATCTAATGTCCAAATGTATGTTTTTATTAACAAAAGTCAACTTCAGATATTATTTATGGAGATATTAAACGTCGGGCAGCACTGACCGACGTGGCTCCTAGAAACGAAAAATCGACTTTCCGTTAAAGGGGGCCGCGCGGGTCGCGGTGTCAGGTCTCCTCCTGCGGCTCCCGAGTTTGTAATCTCACCCGCGCTTACGCAGTTGACGCCCATAATATATCTTGATCTGAGATGCCTTTACATTAAACAACTTATATTTACTCCAATAAACTTTTTGGTATAAAATGAGAGTTTTTTTTTTGTTTAATGGGTAGTTTTCGCTAAATATTTTACAAACACACCCCCACACATTCACGCACACACATACTCACCCCTACACACGCACACGCAAACACACAAAACTTGTGGATTTATAATATTAGTATTAGCACTCGTCGATAACGTAGCTTTCCATTACTGAAATAATTTTTGAAATCCGATGAGTAGTTTTAGATATTAGGTACTTTCTACATCCAAACTCACAATCCGACAAAATTTACATCTTTATCATCATCATAAGCCCCGAGAAATCCACTGTGACAAAGGCCTTTCCAACTTCGCGCCACACAAATTTTCACTCTTTGGTAATTGTTTTTTTTTTTCTAAGTCCTTTACGTTTTTCAAAAACCATCTTATTTGGAGTAACTAGAGGGCCACGCGGGTCAATGAATATAGGATTTAGTTTGATAACACTGTCCTACGGCCTGAATGAATGAATCGAAAACACTTGTAAAACGCGGTCAGCACTGACCGACGCGGCCCGAACGGAAAGTCTAGTTGTCGACCATCACTGACCGACGCGGCCTGAACGGGCAGATGCATTTTTTTCCTTGGCGTTCAACGTGTTAATAACTAAATTAACTTTTCAGTTTCAGGAAACCTGTCCAATAATCTGTTGGCGACTTAAATGTCAAGTAGATAATTTGATTGGCTTTAATTATTATCGACTGCCAGTCACAACAGCTAAAGTGAGATTAATTGTAATTATATTAATTTATCAAAGAAGAGTATGCTTAGATGTTTGGTCATGTTGAGAGGATGAATGAAAGGCGACTAACAATATGTATTTACAAGGCAAGTGTAGGTGAAAACTCCGTGACATCCTAGAAGGAAATATACCTTGTTAGCGATGTTCTTGAGAGAGGTCAGGCGTGTAATACTCGCAACCGGCATGCGTGTATGACCAGACCAGACCATTTCTCGTATTTGTAAAAACGTTCAGTTTGATCTCACTCTCAATCTGTCAAAAATACCTCTAATTCCCCTACATTTATGACAAGTTTTTTACTGTCGCTGAGGTGAGATTGCGACTAGATTTTGTACTTTTTTAATTACGGGAATTGACCTTGAGATGTGTACACAAAGCAAAAGCGTTATGTAAGAATTGTAGCAGATGGCGTTCTGTAGCTTCTGCCTAGTCCCCATCATGATCATATCATACACTAGTTGGTCATTCAGCCACAGGCTGTTAATAATTACGTATTAAAGAAGTTGTGAGGAAAGTTTTGAGTATGAATGTCGATGGCTATAAGAGTAGGGCATGACCATAGAAACGATGGGTGGACTGAGTGAATGATAACTAACAGAGACGTATGGAAGAAAAAGACATGTTGCGCCGACCTCAAATAAATTGGGATAAAATCAAAAATCAAAAGTCATTTATTCAAATTAGGCTGAGAATCAGCACTTTTCGAACGTCAAAATTACAAAAGACAGTCCCCCAAAAACGCCCGCCCTATAAGGCCCGCCCGATAAGGACAGAAGAATGATGATGATGATTTGAAGGTTTTAAATACTCCTATGCTATGCTATGCATGCTGAGATAGGAGCCTTTTGGCCTCGTATAAGACTTACTGCTTCATTTTTATTTATTTTTTATATAACTTGATTTTGAATTTTTGACTGTTTAGTTTGTGATTTTCCTGTACGATTCGCAATAAATAATTTTTCCTTCTTTCTTTTCTATCTATGTATAGTATTACGATTAATTGTTACGTTGTCGTCCCCACATGGTATTCAACGAATCGTTCAGCTGCTCCTTACATCCATATGACGTTGTTACTCCGAACTAGTTACAGTGCAACTATTGCTTGTTATTGCGCATTTAACCGAACGAGACCTCAACTAGGACCGCCCGACCGACAAATCAGTTTAACGACCAAGTCGAGAGTTTGAACGAAACTTATAATTGGATAAAAGAGGATTTTAGAATAAACTGCGGTTGTTATACTTTGTTGTTGCGCTGTTAACGTTGTATCGAGATATTGGTGTTTTTGGAACTTTTAGCGATTCATTTTATTTATTTATCTCATGGAAAACCAACAGCTTTACATAAGCACAATAAATATACTTGAATAAGAAACATGAAGCCAATTATAGGTTTTCACGGCTAGCTATACAATAATACAGTAAGAGATCTTATAAACGACAGATTATCAAGAACATAAGCGCACCAACCACCAAATCGGTTCCGCCAAACATAAGGAATAAATTACAATAAAATTAAATAAAATAAGTACCAGAACCAAATTAACACAAGGAATTGATTTTGAAGAAATCAAGGTTCAGCTTATTGCGTACGCTTGAGCTTTTCGTTGAAAACAAGTCAGAAGAGAACTGCTTGCATAAGTCATTGAAGTCTTTTTGGAAGTGAAAGTAGGAGAAGAGCTTGTTAGTTCCGGTATTATGGGAGTGAATTCTTAACAGTTCGTGGATCTTAGAAGAGAGACACCAATTATCTGGTTCTAATGTAATTTTAGTGGGCCGTAATTTAGAGGGAGGACTTTCAAGATTGTGTATTAGGGTCGCAGTTACCATGGATTCAGTACATAATTCTGGACAATGCTGCGTTGAAATATTCGTCGATAGTAAAAGGTAGGTTATAAAAAAGGAATTGCCGTTCCATACATTTTTACCGCGTATATGAAACAATAAAATATGATAATTGACGAAAAAATTCATGCGTAAAAAAATTAAATCATGGTTTCAGTTTGATTGAGCGTCGATGTTCCTGCCACCCTGTATGAGGTAAGGTGAGAGCGACGAACTATTTTTTAATTTAAATTAAAGAAACAGTAATTAATGTACTTAGTACTTAATTAAATCCAGTTTACTTTGTTTAACAATCACCAACAATCCCTTCAAAAATCTACACAAAGAAAATAATTTCACAAATCCAAGCAAAAACCCTCACTTCTGATACGATAAAATCTCGAACAACTAAATCCGCTTGGCCATTTAAGTCGTCGACGTAGCACGAAGAATTAGTAACTTGAGGCGAGGCATTAGCAAATTAAGACGTGGAAACGTTTGTAGTAAGCTTGGGAAGGAGTAATGATCGCTTTTGCGAATGTTGGGTTGATTTTTAGAGGGCAGTTTTAATGCATTGCTCAATGTAAGGTTAGGAGCTAGTTCGATTTACTGTGGTGTATGTTTATAAACTGGCTACTGCTGGATTTCTGAACGCTCTAAAGATGAGGTATGTCTAGTTGTGTAATTGTTGGTTAATTATTATAATTTGTTTTGTAAAATATTTTAAATATAACTTTTATTATTTATTTACATTTCAGACAACAAGATCCTTTTTTTTTGTAAAAAAAGCTTTAAACTAAGTTAGCGCACACATAAACGCATACAATTTTTGAAGAACGGACAGTCATTACCTACTCTATCTCTATCACACTCAGTTGCTACTCACACGCACTCTGTGCAGCAGTGACGCCGCTTTCTTGCGTAAGATCGCCGCGAAACCATATGTGCGTGCCTCCATGAACATGGCGGACGCGCTGGAAAACGGAGGGGGCCTCAGCAGCATCCTGAATGCGTCATTGCACCCGCAGAGCACTGACAGCCCTTTGCGTATATACTGTCCACAGGCAGATGGAGTGAAAAGGCTGACAAAAAGGATTTAAATAACAAAATCTTTACGTCTCTTGTAGAGCGGGCAAACATGCGGGCCAGCCATATTAGCCCTGAGCGTATTAAGTGTAAAAGAAATAAAAAATTGGTTGTCTGTAAATTTGGTTTACGGACGATAGTTTAACGTGACAACGTCATAACAAAACAATGATGAAATGATTGCAAAAGCGCAAGCTTACAATGAGTGTAACGGAAATATTAGCGTAACGGGACAATGAGCGTAACCGGACAATTTTTCGTGCATGCAGCCGCCGTTCATCGATTTATTAGACGTTGTAACGTCAGTAAAAAGAAAAACTAAGTGGGTATATAACAAAACATACGAAGTTGGCCCTGGTCTATAACAAGAGAAGTATCTAAGAAAAACTCAATAAAATTCTTCAAAAACTTCCGATATGAACAAAAAAGCCATTCATTTTGTAAGCTGCCAACTCCAAATTTTTTATAGAAAAAAAGAAAGAAAAAACGTTTATTTGCGTTAAACGTGACGCATAAAAAGAACACAAACACAAAAAAAATGGAGGAAAACAAGCGTCACATCTACGCAAAACGGCCATCGCTTCGCATAATGCTAAGACCCTCTGTGAGTCAGAGTCCCAGCGCTGGTTTTCAGTGACAGCTGGTATTGACGTGATGATGTCAACCGGTACAGCATACGATTAGATATAAATAAAAAACAATAATCAAAATAATAAATAACATCAACCAAAAGACAACCAATCAATTTTCAATATTGCATATTTATGCTGTGTACCTAACACATTCAAATTCTCCAATATCTTACAAACTTAGTAAATGGAATCAATTACTTCCGAAGCCCTTAAAAACGCCACTCAGTTTACACAACGCCTTAAACCCTCAATATTTTTTTCCCCACCACAATGGCTACCCACTTCATTCGCAACAAATTACGAAAGCTCCTCCAATTAAAGTTTTCGCTCATAGCTCATCGCAAGCCTAGTGTGGAATTAATTAAAGCCCTGGAACGAATCCAATTCCAGAGATTTTGTCTGAACCTACAGTTTTAGATGCATGTGTTTGGCGGAGTGTGACAAGCTGGAGTTGTTTGTGGACTATTTTTTAGGGTTCCGTACTCTGAGGGTATACTATGTTCCCTATGGCCCTTTTCATAGGCTCGAGCCATGCGACTTGCATCAAGCAAGACGCGCGCGCGTCTTTTGTTTCCGTCTGTCGCTCCGCGCGTCGCGTTGCGGTGACTCGCGGTATACTGTAAACAACTTCTTTAATTTGTTTTCTCGAGTTATTCCGGTCGGATCCCCTTTCTCTTTTTGTTTTATTCCGGTCGGATCCCCTAGTTATCTATTATCACATTTATGGGACAATCAGCAACAAAATATACGTACAAAACGTGTATATCTGACTTATTACCTTTTTTTAAAACTGGTGTAACGAATGGCAATTTCCGAATTTTCGGAACTATGCCTTCCGAAAGTGACCGCCTGAATAAAATACACAGTGGCACAACTAGGCTGTTGGCATATTTTACAATAAATACTGGAGGCATAAGATCAGGACCGCTAGTTTTGGAAACGTCCAAGGAATTAAATAACTTTCAAACTTCAGAATGAGACACACCATTCGAGCTGATGCAAGACACATTATGGTCAACGCTAATGCTGCCGGAAGTAGCGGGCACAGGATCGGGCTCCTGGAAAGTTGAATGGAAATAGGTTGCGAACAAATTGCGGATCTCTTCACCTGTACTCAAGGCCCTGACACCAAAATGCATTACCTTTGGAGATGTACCGGAATTTCTTTTGCTCTTAACATATTATGACCAAAAAGATTTTGGGTTCTCAATGATCGATTTTATCCTATATATTGTTTCAATACATAGGTACATATATAGAATATATGTACCTATGTATTGAAACAAGTTTTCTCCAAATTAACTGCTCTATTCCGTAAGATAGAAAAAGAATGAAAGTCTGACATATGACCGTACGTTTTGAACCAGCGCCAACGCCGATCCTGGGATATACCTACATATCTCTAAGCTCATACAATCCTACTAATATTATAAATGCGAAAGTTTGTATGTATGGATGTATGGATGTTTGTTACTCTTTCACGCAAAAACTACTGAACAGATTTTGACGAAATTTAGCACACAGATAGTTTATAACCAGGATTAACATATAGGATACTTTTTATCCCGACATTCCCACGGGATCGAAACTTATGCGGGTGAAACCGCGGGGCGCAGCTAGTTTATTATAAAAGAGTTCAACAGCACTATCCAGCGAAAACTACTATTTAAACTATTAAAATTTTCAGAGGATGTCGACAGCTGACTACCAGTTTCAGACATTCTGGAATATTGTCACCAATATTTAGCGTAGTGCTAACTGGAATGTTGGAAATGATTGAATAAAAAGGCGAGAAATATATGTGAGAGGAGAAACCAAATTTTATTATCTTAACATGTGTCCCTTTACGTATATTTTGTAGCTTTTGTGGCTGTGGTAGCTGATTAGGGGATCCGACCGAGATAAAACAAAAAGAGGAAGGGCATCAGATCGGAATGACAAAGTTTATTGTGGATCAGAGAGAAATTAAAACATAATGAGCCAGGGATCAGATCAGAGGATCCGACCGGAATAACTCGTTTTCTCTACCATCGCTGTCGTAAGACGCGTATCGCTTGAGCGTGTAGCTCGTGGTCACGGGGTCAGACGTCATCTGACGGCCAATTCTCGTAATTTAAAACGTTCAAAATCTAGTCGCAGTCTCATCTAATAATGCCAATAAACGCATTTTTCTTTCTTTCTTTTTCATCTCGGCGACAAACAAATGTCAAAATTAACTGGGGGGATGAGGGATTAACTGGTTTTAATAGAGTATTTCATTTAAACACACATTTTTTACTTTTCCATCAACCATGTCGCTGGTACAATGTCACTCTTCCTGGGTGTTATGGACCCCATGTCCAGGGATTTATTTATTTATTAAATATATTGAATGACTGCGAAAGTTGCAGTGATGTCAGTTTTGTGATTGATTGTTATTTATGTAATAAAAATAATTGCTAATTTAAATTAGTGAACAGGCATCTTCTGGGTTTGCTCGTCCATCGCTTTCCACCTGGTGGAATCGAGGTCGAGATTGCCATTTCACTATTTAAAAAAACCTGCGGGGTCGGGGGACCCCCGACAGGAACGAAGTTAAAAATGAAAATACCCGATGGCTGCGAAAATATCAAAATTACGAAAAATTTGAAATATATTACAGCCACCATCTTGGATTTTCATTTTGACTTCACTATCGGCTTTAGCACCCTTGAAAACCTGGAAAACGACACCCCTGACGGAAAATTTGATTTATTTTTCAGCCACCATCTTGGATTTGCCGCCGCCATCTTCGATCCTGTCGGGGTCCCCCGACCCCACATTTTTTTTGTGCAAAAAAAGGAGATACAATCTCAAACTATCTCCTTTAAAAACTATCTGTAGAGTATAAAAAATTGTTTCGATCGTGCACCAAACCCCTAAGAACGTAATCCAATCACCTTCCAACTGCACCAACCCGTACTATACGTTTACACAGTAAATCTAACTTAGTACATACACACACACAATAAAAAGCTACTTAAAATTCACTTTGTATCTAGTTTTTGCGCCGTCTCTGAAACAGCTGCGACTACAGACATAAATTATATTTTTTTATCCAATTGAGAAACAGTACAACACGTGATTATAAACTTTTCGTACTCGTATATATCTTGAATGTGGAGGGAGAATTTTGGAATCGGGTAAAGTGGAATGCAGTTTGGTCCTATAATTTACCGATCGGTATATTATTCAATCAAGATTAATTTTGAATACTTCAACATTAAATACCTCTTCCTGATTGGTAGTAACTTTTTATATATTTTTTTCTTATCTCTTAAGAAAATTACAAAGTATAGTTTTTTTATAAATTAGAAGCATTTTTTAAATTTTGTAAATGTAAGAACCATGGATCCGTTTTTTAGAATATTTTGATGTTGACTTGAAAGAGCATGGCAGTTGAGAATATGTCATGCTCACTTAAATGTCTCACTGATGGTGGCGCGTGTGTTGGATCATTCGGTTCCCTACAAAATGGTTGAGCTGGGTGGTGCTGATCCACGCGTCATGTTCGTGAACGGGCGCCGTTGGTTGAGACTGGTCATCTCTTAACTGCCAGGGCTTATTTTTAATGTTATATTTTAAATTGTTTCTTTTTTTACATTGTTCTCACATATAGAAGCAATAAGAATACTGTACCCAAGATTTTGTATTAATATCGTGATTTAAAAGAGTGTCCGTGGAGTTTCTTCCCCGTTCTTCTCCATAGAGATCTACGTTTTTGGAATGGGCGACTAGCTTCAACTTTCTGACTAACTGACCGACTATTTAATTTTGACAATTCAAAAGTGCCTGTAAATGGTTTAATTGAAATAAATGATTTGAGTTTGAGTTTATATAAACATTAAAGACTGATTTTGCTTGACCAATAATGAAATATGAGGGCCTAGACAAGAGGCAAACGCTTTCAAAGCGTTTCGTAATTCTACATCGACTTTCAGCAGTATTGACATTTTCTCTTTGGTAGCTTATGTCACCTTATTACATAGCTTCCACAGTCATTCAATTTATTTAAAGAAAAAAAAAAAATTCTATGTAGTTTAGCAATGAATAGTGAGCTTCTTCACTACTATAGTAACAATACTATCACTACAATAGTAACTACCCATACGTTTTAAGCCGGAACAAACCAATGGTTCCGGCAGTGCAAAGGCCCTGAAAATGAAGAAATCAATATGACTGGTTGTTTCATCTTTTTCCCAAGACATAATATTATGCTCCTTTAATTCTCTTATACCTAGTTATTTTTTTGTACTTTGCCATAACTCTTCTTGAATGTATCTTTTACAAGGAAGATTTTATTCGCAAAAGAGTTATCTCTTTTCACCTGTGAGAAAAAAAAGTAATTGTCTGAAAGTCTAGAAATTATTCCCTTGTTGACAACAAGAGGCCTTGTAACTATTACCATGTACACATGGCAAAAGAATTTGCCATGCGGGCTTAGAAAGTGCAGTGTGCTGTGCCGAGGTTGCTGATGAGGCTGAGGGTGATGACCAGGTATGCGCGGTCGCTGCATGCTGGTGGTCAGGATACCCGTTGAAGCCGTGGGTGTTGGCTGGCTGGGTGACTCGCCGCTATAGCTTGCGGGAGCGATGATGATGACATCGCGCTGAAGTAGGTGCACGAAGGCTGCGCTGACGTTCATGTTCAGGGTCACCAGTTTGGAGGCATGAGGAACAGGGAGTAAAGTTCACTCAACCTCCATTGAAAAGGGAGGATCCTCCGACCAGACGGGTGTTGTGTCTGGCGGGCAATTGCCCAACGATTGATATTGGGAAATTGTATTTAAGCTAATTGCACGGTAAACTCTGCTTGCGAGATGCAGGATTTGCATGACGTCCGTATGACACCTTGTTCGCATGTGGCGTTGTAGATACCGCTACAATATCTTTGCACTATGTAATTACGAAGGATTTTTATCAACGTTTTGAACATAATATTATCACTTGGTAGATACGTAGGTGTGGTGGGAAGCGTCCATCAGTTCCTATAACGTGCAGCTAACAGGACACGTGGAACAAGATAATATGTGTCCCACCATTTGTCGAACAGCACCACATGTACACTCCAAGGCGGAGTCGTCTATGAATCTTAGGTACTTAACTACCTGCACACAAATCTATTTCCCCGTCAGTATTTAATAGTTCCTCACATAAAAAAAAACTTCATCACATACATACATACGTTTTCCTGCCTGAGAGGAAAACAACAATTATTTTGAAAGCCTTCTTTGCTCACCGTTCGGGTAACAAACAAACAAAGAAATGAAAAGTAAACTGTTGCTTAATATAAGTACCTATCTGTTAAGTAAAGGTATTTTTTTTTTTTTTTGGGGAGACCGGTTTTTCTCTCTCAATTTCCCGGGTGTTTGTCTTTATATGGTTTACGCTGGTTTCTAATTTGAGTGTGACAGAATTTTAGCAGATACTTATTTGCTAAGGGCGTAAGTATGTGATTTATTAACAGAAATAAATATAAACATAAAACAAATCACATCTTGATTCATGATTTCAATTTTAGTTAGTTAGTTTTTTATACATTGTACTTAAGTTCTTAATAATATTTTTTTTTCAAATTAATTTCTTCGCATACATAAATGAAAATGTTTGCCTTACTGGGGAAGAGACTGGACCCCAAGACACAGGGAATCCTATTTTTTTTTTCTATTGTCGGGTCCAGGGCATTTGTAAAAACCTAGTTCCTTGTAATCTGCTACTAGTTTTTGTTTTTTTATGTTGTATCGTGTTTTTTTTCTGAACTGATTAATCAGTTCAGAAAAAACACAGATGATGATTAAGTTATCTGTATAGAAAGATGTCTGTGGTTTCAAGAATTATAACAGTTTTGTAGAGTGGACCTTCTACCTACATAATATTATTACATGAAACAAAATAATTCAAATTAAACAATAGTCTGGATAAAATTATTAATTATATAAATTAATTAAATTATATAATTATTAAATAGTAAACTGATTGTTTCTAATAATTTATTAGTCTAGCCATTCACACACAGCACTTCGTTCACCTTCAATTAGCAAAATGACTAATTAGGATACTAAATTTTAAAATATTGTACTATTAATTTTAAGTATGACATTTTATGTGCTTCTGTGAATTGAGTAGTTCATAACTCACATCATTATCTGCCTAGCCTTTTACCAACTATGTTCGGGTCGGCTTCCAGTCTAACTGTATGCAGCTAAATACCAGTACTTTACATGGAGCGACTGCCTATCTGACCTCCACAACCCAGTTACTGGATAATGCGATACCCCTTGGTAAGACTGGTTGTCAGACTTTCGAGCTTCTGAGGACCCGTAACGACTCTCAAAGAGCCGGGACCAACGGCTTAACGTGCTTTCCGAGGCATGGAGGGGTCTTGGTATGTGAAGATAATCATTTTAAGTAGTTCATAACTCTCCTGAGAGAAGTAATTAATAGTTTATTAAAAAATAATCATTTATATACGATTGGGATTGGAGCTTTTTTATCGGAGCGGATGACTCGACAGAAAGTTATTTCTATAATTTACCAAATAGGCAGCTCAATTCATGAGGAAGGTTATAGCCTATTTAACATCACGCTACACTCATTAGGAGCCAAGCAAAATAAAAATGTCAGAATGTACGCTAAAATTACATAAGACAGTCCCCCAACACGCCCGCCCTTCACCACTTCCTAGTCCATTCACTGGGAAGAAGAAGTGGCGCAAAAACTCCTCAGAAACACAGCTCGTTCAGTTCAGTACTTGTTAAACTTCAACTACAGCAGTAAATTAGTTGAAACAAAGTAACAAAAACCAATATCCCAATTGTTAAACCAACATGAGTTTTGACAACACACAGAGAACATGAGCTGTTTTACCTGTGCAAAATTAGTTTATATGTCACCTGAACTGGGGTGAAGCAATAATTTCGCTGTTATAACTTTTTTTTAACTTGCTGACGTTAGTTGGAAGCCGGACTTTGGCACCCGGCCGAGTTACCGTCAAAGAGAAAGAAAAAAAAATGCTGGCGACGCCTGTTAGTCAAGTTGATTAGTACTCTCGCCTGGTTTTAATAAGTTTGTTTTTTACTGTATTTTTATTATCGTTGTATCATGCATAATCAGCCTATAATGTTCCCACTGCTGGGACACAATCCTCCTCTCTGTGAGAGGGAGTGCGCCGGCCTAATGCGGGTTGGTAGAGGTCACATGTCTTCTAATTTTTAGTACTAAGACATGTCGATTTCCTAACAACATTTTCCATCACCGTTTTTGAGAGCAGTGGTGATGAAATGATTTACACAAAGTGAAGTGCCTGCTTGGGTTCGAACCAACGACCTTACAACTCCTAAATCGGGACTATTGCCACTGGGCCACCACTGCTCTTCAGCAGCAACTCTTCTTATCGTTGTATATCTACGTTCAAGATTAGAAAATTGAAATGAGTTCGATAGATCTGTCAAGCATTTTCATAACTACGAATGATCAATAAATAATAGTAAAAAAATATAATGTCGGAGAAGGTATGTCTATTTCTCGTTATAATCAGGCATAATTTAATTACTGTGGGCGTACTATGGGTAGTGTTGGTTATAGCGCAATAGAAAAACGGTTTCCAGTTCAAATCAGATTATAATTTACGAGCAAGTTAGTCACACTAGCGAATCACACACTGAGGGTACACAACTTAACGATACGGAACGCGAGACAGTTTCTAAGCACATGTTGCTCGTACGATGTCCAATGTTTCGATGATCCCGAGAGCTCTGCTCACAACGCTCTTGTATAGCTGTAGCTCTCGTCAACCCCCACGAACTCAGGCTAGACTCTGTCTAGCGCCACGAGATGGCGCTGGCATTCCATAAACGAATAACTCCGTCATTTTAATCATCATCATTCTCGATCCTTATCCAAATTTGTTTGGGTTCGGTGCAACATGTCTTTTTGAAGTGAAAACTTCTTTAGCGGCGTTGTGCACTTTTGTTGTGATAGGTAAAAAATGTTAAACTCGCGTCAGGACTCGTGACCTGATCGAACATTCTTAAGACGGAGCTCGCGTCAGGACACGTGACCTGGTCGAAAATTCGTAAGACGGAGCTCGCGTCAGGACACGTGACCTGATCGAAAATTCGTAAGACGGAGGGAGAGTAGACCGCATTCCAAAATATCAAAAATGCACTACGTTAATTTTCAAGTTTTCACTTCTGCCGGCACTTCCGGAGTGCAACCCGTTTTTTTCTTCCCTTACTAAATAGGTTTTAGGTCAATAGGCTTTAAAAACAATTTTACACAACTAAAGTAAATTGTGTTTTAAAACTAGATGAGGTCAGTGTTTCCTCTCCGAAAACTTTGAGAAGAAAAAACGAAACAAACTCAGACGGTCGTCAGGTGCTAGTCGGCTTCAAGGCAAAACGATTGCAAGTGAATACTACACTATTGACATGGGGTTACGGACTATCTGACCTCCACATCCCAGTAACTAGGTAATTCGAAACCACTTAGCAAAACTGGTTGTTAGACTTTCGGGTTTCTGATTGCCCATAACGACTGTCAAAGATTTACAAATCCGGGCCGGGATCGACGGTTTCACGTGAATTCTCTGACCAATTTTTCTACTTTTAAAAACAAAAAAAAAGTTAAAATCCACAGGCGCAATTGGTATTGATGGCTAAACATGATGAAACAAAAAATAATAATTTGATGTTTTTTTTTTGTGTTTTTGTTCTATCATGTTCATATATCATTGTAGTTATTGTAGTCACTTGTAATATCTGTTTAAACAGACTTGATGGGTACCGATATTTAAACACGATGTATGATAAGAATACCGTTTTTCTCAACTCTTACTTCTACGTAACAACACTAATGTGTATATTGTCTTTGGTCTGATGTCAGGGTTAGGGACAAAATTACAAGGAGCAATGGTCAAAATTTACAACTTTTTATATGCTTGAGTACGAGGCTTTTGACTACGTCGTATGTATATATTTTGTGTCTTTTTTATTTGTAACCAGCTGCGCCCCGCGGTTTCACCCGCATAGGTTTCGATCCCGTGGGAATATCGATATAAAAAGTATCATATGTGTTAATCCTGGTTACAAACTATTATCTGTGTGCCAAATTTCATCCAAATCCGTTAAGTATTTTTGGATGATTTTTTTTTTTTTTCATGCTGTTTGTATGGATGGATGGATGGATATCAATCCATCCATACAAACTTTCGCGTTTATAATATGTAGTAGTAGGATGTGCGTTTTGTTTGTGCAGAATAAACCAATTTTCTTTCTTTCTTCGTTGACCTCCCAAAAAAACCAACAAAATTTTTTTTCTTTATCGTGTTTAGAAATCCCATCACGACTGTGGAGTTTGGCTTGTTAAATAACCTTGGGTAACACGTGCCAGGATTCTGGACTATAAATTGGTACCAATTTGAAATCAACATCAGTAGCCAACAACAAAAGGGCTGAGAGTTAATTACACTTATTTGGCTTTCAGGACAAACGACAAAACTTGAAATCCTAATCAAAGAAATGTTTTTATTCAAGGTAAGTATTTCAGGGCTTAACATTCCGACATGAATGAAATTGCGAGTCATCACGAAGCTAAAAATGTTTGTAGTTTCTGGAAAGCCACCAACAGCTTGAATCCCAAGTCGGGCCTGCCAGTTTGCGTCGGTGGCGTTAACGAACCTGAGGCTATTGCCAATTTATTTATGGCTTCGTTCAGGACAGAGTCACCACTAGGTCCATCGACGGGTGGGTCGGATGTTGGGGAGGGGTCCGAGGTCACGCCTATCGTGTTCACCGCTAGAGAGGTTGGGTCTGTCTTGAAGGACATGAAGCGGGGTAAGTCTCCTGGACATGACGGCTTAAGCGTAGAACACATGCGTTATGCTGGTAAGCACTTGCCACGTGTCTTAGCTCTCTTATTTAACGTATGTATGAATCACTCGTATCTTCCAGTGGACCTTATGAAAACGATTGTCGTTCCTATAATAAAAAACAAGACTGGAGATGCGAGTGACAAGAACAACTACAGGCCTATCTCCTTGGCGACGAATGCTGCGAAGGTGTTAGATGGTCTGATTGACAGGCAGTTGGATAAATATTATCACCCTACATGACGCCCAATTTGGCTTTAGGCCACATTTATCGACTGAACCGGCGATCCTCTGTCTCAAGCATACTGTCCAATACTATGCAGCAAGGAAAACACCTGTTTATGCGTGTTTTTTGGACCTTCCAAGGCATTCGACCTAGTGTCTTATGACTGCCTCTGGGGGAAACTCTCTCATGACACTGACCTTCCTGGGGGACTGATTGCTGTACTGAAATACTGGTATAGCAACCAGTCCAACTACGTTAGATGGGCAGGTGCCATGTCGGGTGCGTACCGGTTGGAGTGCGGCGTGAGGCAGGGGGGGCTTAGCTCGCCCAGACTCTTCAACCTGTACGTCAATCGGCTGATATGTGAGCTCAGCAAACCCAAGTCGGTTGCTCTATTGACGGGCAATGCATCAATAATATAAGTTACGCGGATGATATGGTGTTGCTGAGCCCATCGATCAGTGCGGTAAGAAAGCTCCTCCGAATCTGTGAAGACTATGCGGTGACTCATGGTCTCAGGTACAACTCAACTAAAAGCGAGCTCTTAGTGTTTAGGGCGCAAAATAAAATGTATGACGTTGTACCACCGGTTACCTTGGGTGGAGTTCCGCTGAAAAGAGTCACTCGTTTTAAATACCTGGGGCACTGGGTCACCGATAGGCTGTCGGATGACGATGATTTAGAGAGGGAACGTAGAGCATTGGCTGTCAGGTGTAACATGTTGGCCCGCAGGTTCGCACGGTGTACGCGAGAGGTTAAAATAACATTGTTCAGGGCCTACTGCAAGTCGCTGTACACGTGCGCCCTGTGGGTCAGTTATGCACAGGGCTCGTACAATGCGTTACGAGTCCAATATAATAACGCGTTCCGGGTAATGCTGGGGTTGCCGCGCTTCTGTAGCGCGTCGGGGATGTTCGCGGACGCACGCGCTCCGGATTTCGGTTCGCTGCTGCGTCTGCGAATTGCATCACTGATGCGTCGGGTGCGCGGCAGCCCCAACAGCCTCGTGGCTACTGTAGCCGGCAGGGTGGATGGCCAAATAATAGGTCACTGGATGGTGGCACACAGACCGTCATTCAGATATATTATGTGAGGTAGGTTTATTTCTTAGGTTTTATTTTGTAGTTTTTATTTTATATTTATTTATTTTTATTTTAAGTTATGGATCTATTATGGTCTGATAATAAAGATTTATTATTATTTTAACTACAAATTCCGTAGAATTATCAAAACAGATATATCTGTACAAATATAGAAATAAATCTATACAAATAAATAAAATTTATGTGTCTGTTTGGAATTGCAAAATAACAGTTTTTTACTAAATGCATCATCATCATTATTTGTTTTTTATTTATTTTTTAACTTAGTTGTGAAAAGGCTAGCCTTTTCCCAAATAAGTTGGGGTCGGCTTCCAGTCAACCGGATGCAACTGAGTACCAGTATTTTACATGAAGCGACTGCCTATCTGACCTCCATAACCCAGTGACTGGGTGGTTTTTTACTAAATGCATATGAACGGTACGGTACGTTTAAACGGTGCCTACTTATAACAACAAAAAGAAAAACAATTTTTAACATTTTTGTCTCTCTGTCTGTTTGTTCCGGCTCATCTCCGAAACGGCTGGACCGATTTTCACTAGCAGATAGCTGATGTTATAAAGAGTAACATAGTTTACTTTTGTCCCGGAAGCACTTTCCATTCTGACATCCACGCGGGCAAAGCCGCGGGCAGCATCTGATTTAGATAAAATTGGCACGTGTTTTTCAAATAGTTCAGTACTTAAGTACTTCAGGTTTCTGTAAAATATAACGGAATTACCTTTTAAGAGCCTACCCATTGAAAACGGTCCTTTGAATTACCTACGTTGAATGTTAAATGATTTTATTTCTTTAAGTCAGAGAGTTTATGTACAAACACTTTTACACGTCAATCATAATTATGTATTTTTTAAAACTAGATGAGGTCGGCGTTTCCTATCTGACTACTCTGAGAAGAGAGGCCAAAACAAATTCAGAGGTCTTTCTTAAAGACCTCTGAACCTGACCTTCTTTTTCTTCAGAGTCTTTTTTAAAGTGATCTGTTTTAACATGATCTAACCAAGATTATATCTGGATCTTGGTCAGATCATGTGAAGACCATGTAGATTGGTACCTAAGATGGTCTTTTGAGGAACCACACAGATTGAGTGGACCTAGACAAATGCGTGCACTGACTAGACAGTCAGTGCACGCATTTGACAGTAATCAAGCAGCTCAACTCAAAACTTAAGGAGCTCAACGATTCGACGAACAATACCAAAAAAAGGACGTTTGGGTAGGCCGCATAAATTACTCAAACTACCAGACCATAACTAAAAGTAACTGAGAAAAAATCAATTGCTTTTAGTTAGTTTTATTTAAAAGGTTAGGTATTAATGTATAAGTTTGTATTCATGAAATCTTTTACTATTCTAGCAGTATAGATATAAAAGGCTTTTAACCGTGTCGGTAAGGTGTGCTAAATATTTGTTCACGCTCAGCAGTAGCGCTTGCGACCACGACACCAACAGGGCAGTCAATACATTGTAAACATGCCATCATAAAACCCACATAACACGAAACTCTCAACAAAATGTTTATTCATTAAAATCCTAAGCATTTACAATGTTATTAGCATAATGCTGTTCTACATAATTTATGTAAAATTTTGTCATAAGCTCATCATCTTTTGTTAAGGGATTCAACGATGGAGAAGTAGATATGTATCGAAGTCGAGTTATGATTTTTGACTTGAAGTGAGACTATTTAATTAAGAGCTGATTTTTCCTACGCCAGATAATTTTATCCAAGGAATAATTTAAAAATTTAGACAGTTCTTCTATACAAAATCTGTCAGACATTAATTTTATTCTATGAATAAAAATTATCTGTCGATTGAAAAATCAGCCCTAAAAATAATATTATTTTAAACTAGAAACAAAATTACATAAGTCAGTCCCCCAAAAACGCCTGCCCCTCCCCATTGCCTAGTGCTATAGCTGGTAACCTGGCGCAATAAAATCCCCAGCAGCACAGCCTTCCAAAACTCATCTTCATTCCAACAAATGTGTTATTTCGTTACAACAGTACCTACCGGCAGAAAAAGCCAGAGATAACTCAAAAAGACGATCTAGGCAATACTTGAGTAAGACCTTTGGCAAAAATAAGTCTCCTATACAGACTTACGTTCCAATAAAGGTACGAGTACCATAGAAACGACGGTCTTTGAACCAAAGAAAAAACAAAACTCGGTTTTGTTTTATTTGCTGAATGAAAATCAACAATTCAATTTCGGTGGGACAAATGGCCATTTAATTTCGAGAAATGATTTTACAAAAAAAAATATATATTTGAACATGTCAAGTTACGTAAACAAAGTTCACTTACATTTAAAACTAATCTAAACAGAAATCAAATTAGTTATAAAATCACAGTAAAATAAGTAGACAATGCACTAGTCATTAAAAGTAAAAATTTAACTACCTTAAGTTATTGAAATAAACATTTTTATTATTATTTTTTTATTTTTATTATTGTATTAAAAGGTTTCTTTTTATTGAATTCAAAAATCATATAAAAACATATTCACTATCCAATTAATATCTATATAAAAACCCACACTATGTGTTCCTCACCATAGAAAATCAAGTTAAATTATGTAATAAATAAAATATACATACTAATAGTATGTAATTGATATGCTAATACGGTTATGGTTCAAAAGAAAAATTATGCTGCTAAGGCATGGTATAATATTCTGTATCATACAAGCTCTATACAGGGTGCAGAACAACACATCACCATATCGAAATCTATGCATCCTGTGCGTCTAACTAATATTAGTAAAATTGAGCAATAATAATAGCTGGGAAACGACTTTTATTGTTGATATGACCAACGGTGTAACGCATGATGTAAAGGTGCGTCCAGTCAGTGCAAGGCATGCGCCGCTAATTCGTCGGGTATTTTTTTTTTTTAAAACGTTGCCCCACCCTAGGAATTTCTCCTGTGTCGTGGGTGCGTTTACAGACACATAAACTCACATATACAAACAGCCAGACCCGGAACAACTAATTGTAGGTCATACAAATAAAAAATAAATATTTGTTCCGTGCGGGGATCGAACCCGCGACACGCAGCGCAGCAGTCAACAGCCGACTCCCGGCTACCCTAGGCGCGGACTTGCGGGTGGCGAGCAATGGGCAGCTCGCCACCCGGTAAGGGCCAGGCCCGGGTCGACGGCGTGTTGTGTTCCACGCGCGCCTCAAAGAGATGTCAGCACGAACTGACGGGGTCCGCTAGGGCCGATGCCTGCCAGGGCCGCGGGTTGGTTGAAAGAGATACCGTGGCCCCTGGCACAGGCAACTGAAGGAACACGGGTGGGTTTTAGTCAGTAAAAGTCTGACACGCGCTGAAAAAAAAAAGGTTGCTGCTAATAAAGGGACTACGTTTGAAAAGTTACCAATTTAAATTGTTTTTTTTAATCTATGCATCCACCGAGGTTGGTGCATTATAATTATTATAGCAATATTATCTTCTCAGTAAGTACGGCTTCGTTTATAAAAAAAAATACTGTTGGTTTTTAGCTTCACTAACATTTGATGATTCTAGGTAGCCAAACAATTATCGGTCTAAAACAGAGCACATTCATAAACAAATCATTTACCAAATTCTCAAATGAATTTCAGCTGAAACCCATGCAATCCCGAATGATGCATACACCTGTGTAAACTCAACAGTAAATAAATGTAAAAAAAGTATATTATTACAGCACTCACATTATGGCGAAGTAGATCGGACGGTTAAGGACCGAATTAACACTGGATGGATGAAATGGTGGCAGGTCACGGGAACGATCTGCGACTCCCGCATTCCCCTCCTTAAACTTAAAGAGAAGTTATACAAAACCAATGTTAGTCCTGCTACCACACCACATAAGCGATAAATGAAAGGCAATTGCATACAGCTGAGATGAGAATGCTGAGAGGGATGTGTGGTGTTACACGAATGGATAGAATAAGATGTGAGTATATAAGAGGAAGTCTGAAAGTGTCACCGGCAACTGAAAAGTTGTGCGGAAACCGGTTGTTATGGTATGGGCATGTGTTACGCAGGAATGAGGAAAATGTCGTGAGGAATGTTTTGAGTATGAATGTCGATGGCTATAAGAGTAGGGGAAGACCAAAGAAACGATGGATGGACTGTGTGAATGATGATATGGTTAGAAAGAGGGTGACTGTCGAGATGGCGGCTAATAGAGGAGTATGGATGAAAAATACATGTTGCGCCGACCCCAAATAAATGGGGTTATGGGCGGGAAAATGATGACTCATATTTAATTTTCCCTTTCACGGAAAAAAAATATCCAAACCCAGGAAACACCGTTCAAATTAAAACATCCGAATCACAAGTCATAACATTTTGGCCGTATGGAAAAATGAAGCATAAAAGTTTATGGGGTCGTAAATATTTTTATGGGAACGTGTGGGTTTGTCCATGGTCAATGGTTGAAAGGGGAAACATTGAATTTCGTAGTAGTCAATTGTTTTTGAGGCAATTTTATTAACACTAAATAAGTCATGTGATCGCGAGGTATGTATAAGTACTCTCAAAGAGCTGTGGTAGATCAGTGATAACGCCCGCAACTTACGAGCTTGTAGGTCGCGATCAAACCCAGGCTTTGCTTTGTGTGAATAATTTCATCACCACTCTGCTCTCAAAACGGTGAAGGAAAACATCGTGAAGAAAACCAATAAACCGAGAACCAAAATTCGATGATTTGTGACATCTACCCGCAATACGTCCGTGTGGTGGATTACGGCTCACTGATCTCACAGAGAGGAGGCCTGTGTCCCAGCTGTGGGAACATTAAGGCTGATTATGCTTAGTACTCTCATCATCTGCCACGCCTTCTTCCAATTATGTCGGGGTCAACATCCAGTCTGATTGACAGTATTTTGCATGGAGCGACTGTCTCTCTGATCATTTTAACGAACATAATAATAAAGTATGTAGCCATGTGAAATGAGTATGGTTCTAGAAGTTTGTTCGGGGAAGTATTAGCACTATATTTATTTCTGCCGCCGCTGAGCTCCGCATTGAAGGGATAAAACCAAATCATTTATTTGCATTAGTAAGGTACAGACAGTTTACATCGATCACTTAGTATGCCATTAATGTTGGCGTGCACATCAATCATTTCAGCTCATTGCAGTCCACTGCTGGACATAGGATATAGGCCCAGTCTGCGCCACAACACTGTCGTCCGCCTTCGCCGTATCCAGTCTGTCCTAGTCACCTTCTGTAGGTCGTCCGTACATCTAGCTGGTGGGTGTTCCACACTACGATTGTCGATCATGCATACTCGGTGTGCACATACTTAAATATTATTTTAAGAAATTAATTAATTATCTTGAGAGTGCTATTATTAAATTACATTAATTTCAATGAAAGGTCACAGTGAATTCATAAATTACATTAAATATTACAATTCGGAACTTATAATCTAAGAACTCAAGTACACTATAAAAGCATTTATCATTGAGTATTTTTTGTTCAACTACGCTTAAATTTAAACAAGAAAAGTGTTTTTAGCCCCTCGTCTTTTACGAAAGCTTATTAAGTTCGGTAAGAATAGAAAAAGTAATTGTGAAAATTTTAGTAACTTTTTTTATTTCTTTTGTAATCAAAACCAACCCACACTAATTACAACCTAAAAAACTTTGTTCGTCAGTATAATAAAAGCCGAATTTAGCACAAAAAAGAATACCATATTCATATTATAATCGTGCATACTCCCTGATGTGAATACTCAAAACAGATTAATTCGTTTCTCCCTCCGCCAATATGAATTTTTATGACCAACAAACAGTAATTATAATAAAAATGAAGGATTTCGGACTCATTAATATGTTTTTTATATTCGTTGCATGTACATGACAACGTAAATATGCGATTATGGTCCCTAATGGGGAAGATAAAGTAGTAATTGAAATAAATTTTTGCGTGGAGGGTGTTTATAAAATGGAGTACGTACTGATGGGAATAATATTTGTTGGTCTTGTGACATAATAAATAAATATTCAGATGTAATTTTATTAGAAATATAATAAAAATATATAATGTTTATATTGGGCTACTATATTGCTACGGCGTAGCTGACGTTCTGACGTCAGTGCTACGACGCTGTAGATGGCGTAGCGCTGACGTCTACGCCAGCTACGCCAGCTACAGCGTCGTAGCAAGTAACCGCTACGCTGTGAGTAAATTAATTCTTTGAGCATCGACCGAGAAGGTAATTTTCAAATTATGTAAAAATGTAGTTTTAATCAGAAATATATTAAGTTTAGTAGAAGTCCAAAGATTGAATTTGTGTTCAAACTCAAACTCAAAGTATTTATTTCAATTAAACTATTTAGAGGCACTTTTGAATTGTCAAAATTAAATAGTCAGTCAGTTTCTTAGAAAGTTGAAGCTAACTGCCCATTCCATAGCGTAGATCTCTATGGAGAAGAACAGACAAGAAACTCCAAGAACACTCTTTTAAAACAAGATATTACAAAATCCGGGGTAAATTATTCTTGTTGCTCCTACTCGTATATGTGAGAACAATGTAAAAAGCAAATGAAGAAATAATTCAAAATATATGATTAAAAATAAATGCCTAGTTAAATTAATGGCTATCAGCATAATCTGCCTATATCAGCTATATTCCCGCACTCCTGGGACACAGGCCTTATGTCTGTGATAGGGAACAGGCCATAATCCACCATGCAAGCTCAATACGGGTTGGTAGATGTCACATGTCTTCGAATTTTTGGTTCTAGGACATGCTGTTTTCCTCACGGTGTTTTCCTTCACCGTTTTGAGAGCAGTGCTGATAAAATTAATTACACTACTTAAAGCAACTGTTAGGGTTCGAGCCCACGATGGGACTTAAGACTCATTACATCACAATCAATATGTTAATGTTCCCTACATCCCTGCCTACCCCTTTGGGGAATACCTACACGTATTTCGAGTATATCTTAAAAATTAAGATGTCCTAAAAAAATCTTTAAAATATATATTTTTTTTTTTTTCTAACCTGTCCTGTCCAACTGCTGGACAACGGTGCCCCCCATACTTTTCCTATTTTCCTTATTTTGTGCCTTCTCCGACCAGTCAGATGAGTTCGAATCGTCACGCCAGCGTTTGTTAGGCCTACTTTGGTGAAGACGCCCATCTTCAGGCACCCACAGAATGTCGATAATATTACACAGCCGGCACCAACGGCTTAACGTGCTTTCCAAGACACGGAGGGGGATTCATATGTAATGATAGTCACCCATCCACGGACCAACCGCGGCCAGCGTAGCTCAACCTGATCGATCGACCCGTCTGGCTGTTATTACTTAGCCAAAATCCCCTGTCGATAATATTACTATTCAATCAAAAACATAAACAAGCTCTCTTATATCTGTTCCCACAATCCTGAAAACAATATCACATCGGAAAAATGACAATACAAAAAACAATATCGCAGAACTTTACGAGCGAACCTTTTATTTGCATAATTTGATGCTCGAAATTTTACCTTCTACCCGCCAGAGGCTAATATGTATTCGTGTTGTTGTAAAATAGTTCAAGTTGGTAAAACGAGAATTGATCTGGGCCCGTATTCCCGTAATTTAAAATCTACAAAATTTCGTTCAAAATCTAGTCGCAGTTTCATCTCGGCGACAAAAAAATGTCTAATTTTCCCACTGCTGAGACACAGGACTCCTCTCTTCGAGAGGGAGTGGGTCGTAATCTTCCACGCTGGCCCAGTGCGGGTTGGTAGATGTGACATGTGTTCGAATTTTTGGTTCTAGGACATGCCGGTTTCCTCACGATGTTTTCCTTCACCGTTTTGAGAGGCTCTCCATTGCAAAAATACATTTATTATTTGTGGAATTGTATGGTGAAGAAAATAAAATAGAAATCTTTAATTCCACATTTATTTTGCCGTTTATAATAAGCTCAAACAAAGATTACTTTACTGGAAACGGGAAAAAAAGAAAAGCGAGACCTCAAAAACAATTTCTACAACCACGTACAGGATGTTTCAGAAATTGTGCAATTGTGCTAAGTGATCTACAGCAAATACAGGTAAATCCAGCAGTTTCAGAACTCTCAAATAATATCTAAAAGGGTGGTATATCAAAAAACCAAAATCAAAATTATTTTATTTCACATAAACCTACATGGGCACTTATGAAATGTCAGAAGCTAGGTGCACGGTTCCAATTGGTCGTTTCCTATGGAGAAGATCCGACAAGAAACTCCACGGTTACTATTTTAAAAATAATTAGCTCTTAGGTACAATGTTTTCAAATGACAGTGTTACCAGTATGCCAGGAAATTGTAAGCCTGTCAAGTGCTTTTAACGTCACCATGTATCTTGCTGTGGTTCCGTTTATTTCTCATTGACGCTGAAATTCCATTTGATTTTTAAACTGTTATTTAGCAGACTGGGGAAGGCTGCACCGCATTTTTTAATATAAAATTCGTTGCGCTGCGGTCCGTTACCGCGATAAATTGTGTGCTTGGCTTAACAGTTATTTTTTTTACTTAATTAATGTTCATCAAACATAAGTTAACACAGCGATGAAGAGGATTTTCTCGACGCCTTTTACTTAGTTGTTTGGTTTTGCGAGGATATTTAATTGTTTTCATATTTTATTTAATGTGTACGTTTTTTAAGTACCTTACTTACTTTAAACAATAAATAAAAAGTTAGATAACACATGATGAACATAAAATAAAACATTTTATGTAATTTTTATTATTAGGATCCCTCTACTGGGTTAAATTAAATTGGCAAGTGAAACTCCGCAGACGTGATGGTTAACGATATCAAAACATGATAAAATAAAACAGAAATTAGTTTAATGATTTTTTCTTTATGTGGGGTCATTGTGTAGTCACTTGAAATATCAGTTTACAAAATTTGTATTTTTGTGAGTAAACTTCAGAGACGTGATAGATCGCGATATATTATCTTAATACGATAAAAGTTAAGAAAACAGATTTTCTCAACTCAAACAATTGAAGTTGCACTACCAGCGGTCGTTGACCCCCCAAAAAAAACCTCATTTTTTTATTATATGTTTTCGTGTTTATATATCGATACCATTACGGCTGCAGAGTTTCGCTAGCTAGTTTAATTTGATTCTGTATATATGCCACAGAAAACGATAAAGAAATTACACAAATATCGAAACACTCTACATATATAAGATCAAAACCAATCGACGAAGTCGTTAATTTTGATGAATCTGGATACAAGTTTTAAAGGTACCTAATACTATTCCTTATTTCATCTGCGACTGGCTAAGAAGCGTATAATAACTGTAGGCACCTTTCAGGATCTGAAAGAAATAAATATTATGAGAGAGAAAATAAAAACAAACAAAAAAAAACAAAATCAAAATCGGTTCATCCGTTCGGGAGCTACGATGCCACAGACAGACATACACACACACACACCCTCACACATACAGACACGTCAAACTTATAACACCCCATCGTTTTTGCCTCGGGGGTTAATAAGAACGTAAAAGCTAAAGTAGACCACTGGTCATTTATTGTCAGGTGCTTTACTTTGCGTAGTTTATTTCATCACCACTGCTCACAAAACCGGTGAAAGAAAACATCGTGAGGAAACCGGAATGTCCTAGAACCAGAATTCGAAGACATGTAACCTCCACCAACCCGCACTGCATAGCATAATCAACCTATAATGATCCCACTGCTGGGACACGGACGGAGAGGGAGAAGAAGTTGGTTATAGTTTACCACGCGTGCCCAGTGCGTGTTGATAGATGTCACATGTCTTCGAATTTTTGGTTCTAGGGTATGCCGGTTTCGTCACGATGTTTTCCTTCACCGTTATGAAAGCAGTGGTGAATAAAATATGACTAAAGTGATATAAAAGATTATCTTACACTTATGAACGTAGCCACAGTGAGCTTAGTAAAAGGTCCAGCTGAGAACACGACGATCTTGTTGTACTGTGCTGCCAATAGATCCAGGTCTTTGCGGTACTTCACACTCTTGGCCCACCAAATGCTTTCATAAGGTCCTCGCATTAGATCTTCACTCTGCAAAAAATAAAAAAAATGATCCCATATTAAATACTAATAAAATCGTGTATGTCAATAATTAATTACAACTCTAAGACTTCATCATCATCATCATTTCAGCCGAAAGACGTCCTCTGCTGGACATAGGCCTCCCCTCAAGCACCTCCACTTCGACCAGTTCTATGCTTCTCGCATCCAACGGGTTCCTACGGCATTCACAATGTCGTCGGTCCACCTTGTGGGAGGCCTTTAGTTCGTTTGTATTGAGACTGAGATCAGACTGTGAACGTTCTTAAAATTACGAGAATTGCCCCCAGTTTATATGTTAAAATCATCAAAACAACCCTTTAAGTTCACATAACCCTATAAAATTATTTCATGAAAGATCAATAAATAGGATTATAGATATGAACTTGGCGACTTTTATTGATGATTTTAATGATTATTATACAGGATGAAATTGAATAGGTGCGACAAAGTAAAAAATCTACTTCAACATGTTATAAAGTTAATTTAAAGCATGTCATTAAGGAAAGGGATGTACGTACGTGCGCGTAGGCGAGCGATTTGGCAACGTCGCCCTTTTTTATGTTGTAAACTCTGCGATGAATGGAATACTCATCAGGCGCGCGCTAATATTGATACTTTAATTATCTTATTTATTTGATAATTTTGAGAAAACAATTTTTTACCGGAATGACGATAATTCGTGTTTACGTAAAGGCAAGAACTTAGTTTGCACTATCTACGACGTTAATTACAAGATTTACTTCAAAAATTTAAATTTTGGTAAAAATTTATATTGATTATGTAACAGAGGGGCAATTCTCGTAATTTTAAGAACGTTCACAGTCTGATCTCAGCTTCAATCTATCAAAAGTACTTCTAATTTCCCTACATTTTTGACAAGTTTTCGATATTTGTTTGTCGCCGAGATAGACGGCGACTAGATTTTGAACGTTTTAAATTACGAGAATACGCCTTCAGTTACTGCGCCTATTTCGATTTGTCGCATGTCTTCAATTTCTCCTGTATATTATTTTATTCAACGTACAACCTGACACTGACTTGCAAATTGCGAGTTGTTTAGGAAAACTCGCAATCTTTTGTCGGCACGAGACACCAATCCGAGAACAGCTGATGCTGTGAATGAGATAACCTAGGCGGCTTAAAAAGGCTACTTTATGCAATATCTCTAAAAGCTTTTCATGTCCTGAATTCCCAGCAGATCATTAGCAATTCCTCTAATTTTCGTTAAATGGTTACACATTATAGATTAATCACCTACAATTCATTTCATATCAATCATATTTGGTGTAAACATTGGTGGACCATTTTATGAATTTCGATACAAAACTGTCAAACAGGTAAATTGCGTGATCATATAATGGATTCTCAGTTTGTGACCATTTTACGATTTTTAATATGATCCATATAGTTATCCTATTATGATTCTGCCAAAGTGGCCTTTTTGGGCCCCAGATTGTTCGAAACGGAGATTTATCTTCTTTGCAAGTAGGTAGGATCAACTCACAAAAACGTTGATCACTTTACGACTTTGTCACATTAAACTCGTTCGTTCATGCGTCACATTTGTGACGTCGCGTCGCCATTTGCATTGTATAATATGACAAGGTTCTAAGTACGGTTTAGGCATGGGATTTTTATCTACTATATATGCGTAACCTGTTACCATGGATTCAGTACATGATTCTGAACCCGTCAGCGTAAAAAAATTTCCTCAGTTATTAAAAACGAAATTAGCTGTGCCATACATTTTGACCGTATAGGTATTGCACTTTTCTATGAAAGAGTTTTTCAGTAATGTAAGTATCGCTTTTTTTTGATAACCGACGAGAAATTTTTACACTAGGGAATCTAGGATCATGTGCTGAATTGATGGTTACAGTTTGTGTGTCGATGTCCCTGCCTTGTATTTTTATGTATTTTTTAAGTTGTAGTAAACACATAACAATAAAAGGCAGGGAGGCGGGCCCGGTGTTGGTGTTGTTGTTGTTGTTATGTGTTTTTTTTTACGTGTTTGTTTTATTTTTTAAGTTGACCGTGCTAAGTGATCGTCTGGCGGTCAATCAGTTATATTACCAAGCTGCTGTCCGGCTACTGCATGAACAACTATTATTCTCGAACATAAGAGAAAATAAGTAAATTCATACTAACCGCAAATAAAACATCATTGCTATGCCAGCAATAAATAAACAACTGAGCAACTCCAAATACTAAATATTCCGTTGTCAAGAATCTTTGCATTGGGTTGGTTTCAATCTGCAACAGAATGTAAACTTACTTATAGAGCCTATAAGGTTCCCACTGCTGGGACACAGGATTCCTCTCTACTTGTTTAATCCACAACGCAGGCCAGTGCGGATTGGTAGATGTCACATGTCTTCGAATGTTTGGTTCTAGGACATGCCGGTTTCCTCACGATGTTTCCCTTCACCATTTTTGAGAGCAGTGGTGATCTTTGGAGATATATTAAGAGAGGATAGAATGCCAAGCAAACCATCGAAATCAACAGTTTTAAAAGCATTACTGCAGTCTAGTAAAGCTAAGACCATTAGATTACCGATTTCTTTAACATGGCATTAGCTGTTCTCTCTCTCGCTCAGACCTTTATCTGAGCAGCTTCTTTGCTAAAAGTAAGATGAATTTATCTTACGCTTTTAACCAGAATTCTGAAACATTTTGTATCGTGACGAAAGTTTTATTGAATCGACTCAAACGTTGCTGTATTGCAATATAAAAAAACACATGGGCACTTATGAAACGTCAGAAGCTTGGTGCACGGTTCTATATTACACAAGGAAAGTGCCTGCCTGAGTTCGAACCCACGATCTACAACTTATAAGTCGGGGTCATTAGCACTGAACCACCACTGCTCTCATTATGTGTTAGCAATTGCATAATTCCAAATTTCCGTCTAAAGTTTTCTTAAACCATACCCTAAGTTCTTTGACATAATATGTGATGTGGCGAAATTCTGCCCCAGTACGAAACGAGTAAAAAAAAAAAAAAGTTTATTTCAATTACATTGGTCATTTAGACACATGTTTTTTGGAGATCTCCTTTTAAGCAAGGAATTGCTTATATTATATTATCATTAATTACTATGCAATTGAAATGTAGACAAAGTAAAGTAAACAAGCAAGACTAAAAATAAAATAAAATAAAGTAAAAATTTATATACACTCGGCTTTATTCAAAAATGATTTAGTTCTTTATTTTTGAATGATGTTACGAACATAGCATTTTCGAACCCATAGGTTTATGTAATGCGTCGTATTTCAACATTCATTTGTTATTTCACGAAAAAATCGCAGTTGAAAGTTGCCAAGTGTTGACATATTGGTGCTCGTGACTGTTCATGAAACCTACTTTACCTGACTTCTGAATGCCTGACCAAATCCCTCATTCATGATATGCTAAGTCTTAAGTTTAACATAAGCTGACCGCTGTCAAAATACTCACAGTGATTTGATAAGCAGTGACGCAGAGCATTACTGAGCAGACGAACATATATAGTAACATTATTGGTGATAGACATGAGTCGAACAGACGGGCGAACCTGGAAAGAATAAAGGAAGTACAGAAATAAATTAAATTTAAAGAAAGAAAATAAATTAAAAAAAAGAGAAAAACAGCTAAAGAAAGAGAAAAAGAAAAAAGAAATAGGAAGAAAGAGTTAAAGAGCTTGACAACGATCCGTGTTCAAAATTACGGTTCGCTGACGAGATTGACCGTGTGGTGGGTGTTGTGCTTACATAATCAGTCTTTAATGTTGCCACTGCTGGGACACAAGCCTCCTCTCGCGACTCAGTGATAGGGAGTGGGCGATCATCCACCACGGGGCCCAGGATGTCAAATGCCTCGATTGTTTTGGTTCTAGGTCATGATGGTTTCCTCGCGATGATTCCCTTAACGTTTTTGAGAGCAGTGGTGATGAAATTAAATACACAAAATAAAGTGCATGCCTGGGTTCGGACTCACGACCACTCGTAATTCGGGGCCGATGTCACTAGGCAACCACTGGTCCTCGTCCACCACTGCTCCTCCGGTGGGTGCGTACAAAGATAATTGACGGACTTTTGACCCTTTTTTTACAACTACCTCCCTCTTTGTGGCTGAATAAACGATTTTTTTGAAGTTATAATTCTTTAGGCGCGTTATGAAAAAATGATGAGAGTGAAATTTTAAGATGCGCGCGCATCACCGTGCACCGCCGCGAAATTTACAGGTTGAAGCTGTCTGCAAAACCGCTCATTATTTTTAAAGCCGGCCGTCACTTTCTTCAGCATAAACCGGCATGTACCTATTTTGAGCATTTTTTATAGCAACTTGTTTGTTCTTATCGATTAAAAAAAAGGCAATGGACATTTCACTATAAAAAATTGGATGCCATAAAATTCTGGTTTTTTATTATGCTTTTAATTTCTTTAAAATGCCCGTGACTTGTTACTGGACCAACATTATTCAGCCTAAACAACGAACTTTATTGTAACCTTTTTTGTAATTAATTATTTGCATGCAATTAAAAATTGTTTTTTAAAAGTATAACTTCTGACGCGCGTACATAAGACACGCACCCATTTTTTTAAATTTTTCAAACAATGTCCAGAATGATTGGCTTAAAAATAACCAATGTAGTTAGATTCCCGAAAGTCGGTCAATAGGTAAGTCAACCTATGGAAACCATTGTTGAAGTCAGATTGTGGTCGAATCTTAAACAACTTCTATGTATATGAGGTTTTGGTTCAGGTTCGGGTTTGGCACAGTTTTATTGGTATTTTTTAATAAATTTTCGTTCGTCTGTAATCCCGGGACGCTGCAGTTTGCAAAGTCGTCATATGAAAGAAATTTTGGTAACCGCGGTCAATATTATATTACCTACTCTCATTATTCAATATCATTTTGACTGACCTATCTCCAAAACACAAACTTATACCCTGTCCCCATTAGGTAAACCGTTTTTTGACAGATGGAACGAGTAATTGTAGCAACACACAGTGCATTGATTGATACACTTACGGTATTATAATGTCTGTAAGAAGCCATAAATAAGATAATTCAATAAGATAAGGCATTATAAATATTAATTTTTGCGCCCCACGTTGGGCGCCACCCGTACGCAAAATACGCGCATTGTCGTGGAGTTGCGGACACCAGCCCGTTTTACCTATTACCTATATTAATTTTTTTACACATTTCAAAGTAAATTTTTACCTAATCTGGAATAGTTCGTTCTAAGACAGCTGTCAACAAACGGTTTACCTAATGGACAGGGTATAATGACGTACTTTTTATCAATCCGTAATCAGAAACAAATTACAAATCTCCTTCAAACTTCGAGTACCCACATATTCGAAGTAATCCTAACTCCCCGTGTTAATGTTTAAACCGGTAAACAAAGTTACTAGAATTTATCGTTCACATTTAACTGTACAAGTTAGATTGACTTCGCTAAGGTTAATTTGGATTTTGAACTTGCATTTAACAATGCGGAGGGGCAATTTTATTACCCGACTACGGCAGAGCCAAAAGAAAGGTAATGATTTTGGCAGTCTGTAAGTGTGGTGTGTTCCACCGTAGTGCCTAAACTACTGAACTGATTTTGATGAATGAGGTATCAATAGATTCGTAATAATGGTCCGGGTGATATAGGCTATCTGCATATTATTGCATAAAAAACAATTCTCCAACATTCAGGGAAGGAAGGCCTTTTCCCTGCAGCGGGTCAACACAGGTTCATGATAATAATAACGTAAATATAAGATTTAAATGGTTTGCTTTAGAATTTTTCTGATCACAACCACCCGCGTCGTCGCTTTCTAAGGGCCTATAAGTTACATTCTATCAGCGATATCGTTATCGCTGATAGAATGTAACTTTGTATAGGCGATGGAAACGTCAAAAATGTATTGAATTTACATAAACAATCGAAAAGGTATACCAATTCTATTGAATCCCGTTGAAATACAAAACGCTTTGAAGCGATTACCACGTGCCTAGGTCCTCTGGTGGTTTAATCAGCGTTGATGTCCATCGTCAATTAGAAAAAGTCAAAAGTTTTAAATGCTGAATTATCAAATGCCTACACTGAATTTTCTTGCACCTTATTTTTTTTTTTGGATGGGAAATTATCAAATTATTGACCTCTCCCGCTCTGGCCGAAGGGCGTGTCAGACTTTTACAGATTAATACCCACCCATGTTCCTTCAGTTGCCTGTGGTGCCAGGGGCCTCGGTATCTCTTTCGAACAACCCGCGGCCCTAGCAGGCATCGGCCCTAGCGGACCCCGTCAGTTCGTGCTGACATCTCTTTGAGGCGCGCGTGGAACACAACGCGCCGTCAACCCGGGCCTGGTCCTTACCGGGCGGCGAGCTGCCCATTGCTCGCCACCCGCAAGCCCGTGCCTACGGTGGCCGGGAGTCGGCTGTTGACTCCCGTCCAGGGCGTCTCCTGCGGCGACTAGGGGCGTGAGGGCGCAGTGATTGCCTCTCCCTCACGCGTTCCGCCTCCTCCTTTGCGAGCATTACTGCTTCGCAGGAGGAGGTGACGGCCTCCCATGCACTCTCGCTCCGTACCATGGCCTGGACCAGGGCCGGACGCGAGAGATCGCCGCCGCCGATCACCGCCACGAGGACACGGCGGTGCTCCTCCCAAGCCGGGCAGACCTCCACCGTATGCTCCACCGTGTCCTCCGGGCGATCCACACAGTGGTGACACCCTGGCGTTTCCTCCCGCTTTATCCTGAACAGGAACCTCCCGATTCTTGCACCTAACGAATGGATCTTTCGATATCAAATAACGTCTTTGGAAAATATCTTGAAAACTCATATACGCTAACGTATTGAATTCATAAAATGTCGACGGGAAATAGCGAAATAATTTTACAGATTTAATTGAATATTTATAATTTATTTTACAAACATATTATGTTATAATATGTATGTGTATGTGTGTCATATGTTGTTGTTGTTGTGATTATTAATCATTAAAAAAAAAACATAAAGTGACTAATTACTTACTTGACCAACTCAACATGCCTCCTATGACAATCCTTCAACCTCTTTAAAGCTACACCATGTTCAACTTGCGCGGACTCCGATCCAAAAATATTCATAGAATCAATTCTCAACAACTCCAGCTCAGCTCTAAAGAACACCATTATAACCATGGAATTTGTATCAAAAGAAGTGATCCAACCTCCACCATATATAGCCGCATAACTTTGATACACAGAAGCTGCTAAATATCCGACTATAGTGTTCTTATCCCAAGGTACCCAAGAACTGACAACTTGCAAGTAAGTATCCGTCCCATTTTTTACGTTCTCTCTATAAGTCTCCGAGGATATATATTTGAAGATCGGCTGGACCATGACTATGATAACCGTAGTATACATTAACGACCAATACAGATAAGTTATCCTTCTGCAGTATTTCGTAAATATGGACAGCAGCTCCAGTTTTTTCTTGTCCGTTGTTATTCGCTGGTTTAAGTCGGCCTTTGTGACGTATTCGATGATGCTGATCCAATACTTTTGCCAGCTTAAAAAGGTTGTCACTTTTATTACACTTATTGTTGCCAGCATTGTAATCTTCAAATTGTTTAGGAGCAAACTCATGTCTGATTTGACAAACCAGACATCGATATACTCGGTGGCAGTGAAAATGGTCACCAAAATATGCATGATGAGATAGAAATATTTCATCAATATATTTTTGGGGAGCAATAGTCCCCAAAATTGTAAAGCCTTCACATTTGGCCCTAGTAAAGGCCTTTTTGGGTTTTCCAATTTCTCGAAAATATTCTTGAACATCTTATCCGATGGACTTGATGAAGCAGATTAGAATAATGATGCGATCCCTTATTACACGATTCCAAAGACGAAGATAATAACGTGATTTCGAGAAATAGGGATGGGACATTAGATGCCGCTATGAATATCGATATTATTGTTGTACTAGTATTTCAAAATAAAATGTAATTATTTTTTGATTAATGTTAAGTATAATATAATAATTAGAATCAATATTATAATATTATGTAATTTGATAAACATATAAAGTTTGCAATGCCCTAACAGGGTACATTTCTTAATACTATTAATTCAATGGCATGCTATTCCAACATTGACTACTTACACGATAAGAATAGTTGGTCGCCCTAATTTAACGCAAGACAACGTTTATTTTCTTTCTCCAGAATTAGCTTACTGACAGGTTATTGTTATTAACTTATTTAATTATTTTACTTCAATGGTTTATCATTTGTGACAGCTATGTGGACAGAACCCAGCAATGCATAAATATGTAAGCTGTCACGCCCTTTATGCCTGGAGGATTTTATTTGGGTAGTAATTTTTTCATTTACATTTTAATTTTAATTAATTATTTTTTAGCTTGAGTACGTATAGCTTTTATGATATTTGTATAAATTTGTGTATATTGGCGTGGCTAGCTGATATATGGCAATTAATTTAATCTTATGTTCTGGTCTTGTAATGTTAATTACTGAACATAGGTACCTAGTATTGTACACAATCAAGTGTTTTCTAAATGAACAGACAGCTGTGCTGCTAGGGAGTTTGCGAAAAGTGCTGATTCTCAGCCTAATTTGAATAAATGACTTTTGATTTTGATTTTGACTGTGTCCTGAAATTTAAATGCCTACGAACCAGTGTTTTACATGTTAGTAAATTAATAAACAAAACTAATTTTAAAACTTTAAACCGATTATAGTAAAACCTTCTTATTATTATTCTTATTATATTATTAGCTTATTATTATTCTCGAATCCGAATGATCAAAAAGAGTCAATTTAATAATAACAGCTCGTTCAATATAACCAGCAAGAGAGAGAACACATTTACACAAACCTGCCTTATATTAAAAAAAGAGGGATAAAGATGAAAATGTTTTATTAATTTAAGCGTTTAATAAATCAACTCAGTGTATCGCAGTTGCATTTTTGTTACAAAAATACGAATTTCAAATTAAGTAACGTGATCAATTTCCGACAATCCTTCCATCTGTCATTTGTGAATAAGTGATATTTCCTCGTGAAATAAAAATGATTTTGTCCGCACATAGCATTTGCTGATTAATTGTGTCAAAAGTTTTTAACATGACAATTTTGTAATACTATTTCACCGAAATCTTGATAAAACAGTATTCCTGAGATGAATATTTTACCGAGATTTTAGGAAAGTTTGGAACTTAGGAGAAACTCTCAAGTTTTTATACCTAATCCATTCGCGTTGCCGTAAAATGGAAGAGGTTTTTGTAGGTACCTATGCTTGAAATATTCACGCGAAAATATAATCTCAGAACCAGAACATTTCTGGGAAAAACAAATTTACTGGTAAATTTTAGGATTTAAAAAAGTTTTATGAGCGCAAGACATACCTTGCCATCACAACTGCAGTATTTCACGAAATAGGTAACTCAAAACTCACTTCGTTTTATCCTAAAATTGGGTTTATTTAATTACATAGGTATCTATTTAAGGATCCAAGAGCAATTTAGTTGCTCAGCAACTGTTTTGTTTCTGACTCCTCGCCGAGATTTGGAGGATGCGCACACGGCAGCTACAGCAGCGCTTTAAAGCAACGCAACGATTAAAGTTACTATCAGCCAGCTCGGTAGACACAACTTTGAGAAAGAAACCGACAGAAGGATTCAGTTGGGTTGGGCAGAATTTGGAAAAGTCAAGTCTTCTCGTCACAGTGTTTGAAGACTAAGGTCTTCAACCAGTGCGTCCTCCCAGTCATGACATATGGCACCGAAACGTGGACATTGACGGTCAGGCTGGTCCACAAATACACGGTCGCTCAGCTATAGAGCGAGCTATGCTTGGAGTCTCTTCGAAGGATAAAATCAGGAATGACATTATCCGGAAAAGAACCGGAGTTACCGACATAGCGCGCAGAGTAAGCAAACTGAAGTGGCAGTGGGCTGGCCATATTTGTCGAAGGACTGATGGCCGGTGGATCAGACGAATCCTGGAGTGGAGATCGCGTATCGGTAAGCGTAGGCCCTCCAGCTAGATGGACGGACGACCTAAAGAAGGTTGCTTGGTTGTTGGGACGGACTGGATGCGGAAGGCGGAGGGCAGGGTGTTGTGGCGCAGCCTGGGAGAGGCCTGTGTCCAGCAGTGGGCTGCAATGGCTGAGTTGATAAGCACATACTTTTACTTAGTATTATTTCGGTAAGGCGTGCTTTGTCTACTTTTAAAAAATTGTGATAAAAAAAACACTTCTTCTCTCTTAGACAACATCATTATTATTTTCTTCGCTCCTGCTTCATGATTATTATTATGTATATATTTATATAGATTACTATATGCTTTATGTATGTATTTATTTTATTATATACATACATAGTGGTCCCCCTCCTTCCCCTTTTTAATCCATCGAAAGATTGTCTTTAAAAGATCGCGCTTAACGATAAGAACGCCCCTTGGGTCAGCCTTTGTAAGATTTCTGCATATATATCAGTAATGTATATGATGTACTTAATAAAGAGTATTCTCTTTCTGTCACTGTCGTACACTTTTCAAACTGCAAATGCAAGATAAAAAGGGGAATAAATAAAAAAATGGGAACAGGCTAGACGTCCTTTTTCCAGATGACATGTTTTTGTCGGTGTCTTCCAGTTTAACTGGATGCAGCTGAATACCAGTATTTTACAGGGAGCGATTGCCTATCTGACCTCCACAGCCCAGTTACCGGGTACTACGATATCCTTTGGTAAGACTGATTGTCATACTTTCGGGCTTCTGACGATCCGTAGCGGCTGTCAAAGATCCACGAATGACAGCCGGGACCAACGTGCAACGGTTTTACGTGCTTTACGAGGCACGGAGGAGTTTTCGTATGTAAAGATGGTCATCCATCCACGGATCAAACGCGGCAAGCGTAGCTTAACCTGATGGATCGACCCGTGCGACTGTTATTACTTAGCCACAAAAAAAGGGGAAGCAAATCTTAGCCAAATTACATGCTAAGTAAATTACGCTTATCAATCTCGGCCTAAAGTCTGCTTACAAAATAATCTAGACAAATCCAGATGATGGATATAGTCTTCAACAAAGTTATTTTTCATATTACACCTAAAAATACTTAGATCCGAAAGTTTCCTTTATCGCCGGTTATATCTGAGTGTAATTTATTACTAGAGCTATAAATCCTTACTTTTTCATCTCTAATTAAAATATTTCACGGTTTTTTTGAGATAAGATATTTTATGTTTTGAATGCAAGGTTTTAATCATGATAATAGGTTTTAATCTTGTCAAAGAGAACAATGCCTTTTGTTTTGCTTAAACTAATATTGTAAAGAGAAAATATTAGAATTTTTGGATGTTTGTTTGTTACGCTTTCACGCTAAAACGGCTCAACGAATTAAGATGAAATTTGACACATGGGTAAACCATGACCTGGATATGAACAAATGATCCTTTTTATTCTGATATTTCTACGGAAGCGAGACTTATGTCAGTGAAACCACGGAGCGCAGCTAGTGTAAAATATTTTAAGCTAACTGCACGCCGCGGTTTCACCCGCGTGCCAATTTTCATCCAAATCTGTTCAGCTTTTGTAGCGTAAAAGCGTAAGAAACAGCCATACAAAAACCTTAATCTTTTCTCTTTGTAATATTAGCTCAGAAGTTTAGATATAACTGACTTTTTGAGTCGTTGCTTTAAAATCGACGAACAATAAAATTGCGAGAACGTGAGAATGCTGGGAAATGGTTTATGTGAAGTCAATTATATTATTTATGTTTGAGTTTTATAAAACTGAAAGTATCTTTGTAACCTACTTCAAAAAAGGAGGATGTCCTATGTTCGTCTGTTTGCATACCTACTTTTGTCAGTTGTTGACCGATTTTGAAAATTATTTTTTCATTTGGTAGCTTGATTGATGGATTTTAATAAGTTTGCTCTGGTAGTTTTTGAGTTACCTTCAATAAAAAAATATTTAATAGCTACACTTAGTCTATGTTGATGATATTATAAAACTTCCAGTCACTGTTATTCACTAGCAAATAGATACATGTATACGAAATATTGTGGGGTAACTACGACAGCTAAAAAGTGTTTTTTTTTCAAATTTTTATCGATAACGCAATCAACAGTTTCCCATCCCTATTCATTACAATTAAATAATACCATTGTATTATCACTTTCTACCTTAGTGTTAATTGCGACACCTTCCATAGATTTTTCAGCCTTAATTACGTATTAGCCGTTGTCATTATACAGAAAATGTTATGGAATTATTACTCTTGTAGATAATAACTTAATTTTATAGCGCGCGATATAATTAAGTTCGTTTTCATTTTGATTTATTTATGCGCTTGGCTTTTTGCGCGCCTTTGTCTGTATTTACATATATGTATATTATGTTGTGTATTAATTTATTTGATATAAAATCGAACGAAATTATCCGAAAAGGAACCATAGTTACCGATATAGCTTGCAGAGTTAGCAAACTGAAATGGCAGTATGCTGGGCATGTTTGGTCAAGGACCGGTGGCCGATGGAGCAGACGAGTCCTGGAGACCGCGTATCGGCAAGCGTGGTATGGGACGTCCCCCAGCTGATGAACTCGAGAAAGTGGCTGGGACAGACTGAATGTGGAAGGTGGACAGGGTGTTGTGTCACCCATGTCCAGCAGTGGACTGCACTTTAACAACATTCATTGCGTTATTTTCCATTGTTGAGTTGGCGAATTTTTCGAACATGGAAAGCAATTGACGGCACGGTTGGCGCAGTGGTTAAGCGATTGACTGCTGCGCTGCGTGTCGCGGGTTCGATTCCCGCACGGAACAAATATTTGTATGACCTACATGTATTTGTTCCGAGTCTGGGTGTTTTTCTATCTATAATATGTATGTATTTACAAAAAAAAATAAAAATTATATATAAGTAGTTTATCAGCCATCTTGTTACCATAACACAAGCATTAGGTTGCTTAGCTTGGGACAAATGGTGCTGTGTAAAATGTCCAGGGATATTATTATTATTATTATTAATTGGTAAGCCATTTCCTTCAAAATCTTTCGGATGGTGATTTACAGCGTGTTAAGCAACTACTGGTAAGTACACACTTTCTACCAGGAAAGTTGATAGAACATTTGAGTAGGTGGTAAAACAAGATAATTATTAATGCTGTCAAGAAGAAAACTCTAGAGTAAATTTGAGTAGGAAAATAATGTGTTTATAATAAAGATACATACGGTAAGAGGTTTACAGTTTTCAACAGTTTGTATGTAAAGCTTCAGCGCGCTTAAGCGGTATATTCAGAGACCTCGCCATCACTTAAGCCTGTTTAGAAGTTTTGCTTCAACTGGAAAATTAGAGTAGTCAGTTTTATCTGCAAGTAAAAGATATTATCTTATATTTGAGTTTCATAAGCGAAAATACGCCCTAAAAAATTCCCTCTCACAGAGAGGAGGCCTGTGTCCCAGCAGTGGGAATGTTGGCTGATTATGCTAAGCAAAAATGGTTAGAAAGGGGGTGACTACTCAGATGACGAGTAATATGATCCCAAATAAATTGGGATAAGGGATTGATACGGTTTAAGACATTTATTTCTCAAAAAGAATACAATCCACTTATACGAACAATTCACTTATAGAAATACCTACAAGTTAATCATAATAATTGATACATAGACTTCCGCGCCACGCATATCAAAAGTGAAGCACAGTAAATATGTGCACGGTAAGACCGTTTGTGCAAACACGCCTCACGCACACATATATATCATAGTATGCCGACCGGCCGCCATTACGTGACTCGACAGCGTCTGTGCAGGTACTAATTGCGTCAAGTAATAAAAATAAAATAATGCCATCTTGTGCTGTGAAAAGGTGTAAAAATAATTCTACATCCCAGAAATTTATAAGATTTAAAGAGATTTTCATTCATCTGGTATCCCTCAAATCACGCACACATATATCGGTACGGTGCTTCACTTTCGATATGCGTGGCGCGGAGTCCATCTTTTTTTATAAGCCTATGACTTGATACACGAACTTATGAAGAACGGTAGGTACTCGTACATAAACTAGTAAGTAGTAGATGCGGAAATATTTTCCTTACAATGTATGTGGGTTACAAGAAAAAATTAGTGTACTATCATTATATATCGTTCCTTGACAACAAGTCAATAGCATAGTATAAAATTATAATATAGTTAAGTGCTTATATGTTTGAATGATGATGATAAAAGAACAGCTAATTGCGCGGTAAACTCTGCTTGCGAGATGCAGGATTTGCGTGACGTCAGTATGACGCGTTGTTCGCAGGTGGCGTTGTAGATACCGATTCACAATTATTAGCTTTGCATGTTTTTCTGACTTAGCTTTTTTTTATTTTACTAGGTGCTTTGAGAATCCTAGAGCCGTAGTTGATCTTTGACAGTCTTTGTGGGTAGTCAGTCGAAAACCTGACCTCCAGTCCTACCAAGGCTTACTACCGACCGATGGCTTTGCAGTTTAACAATGTTATATAATAAATTACCAGAAATAATTAAAGAAGAACAAACATTTAATACATTCACAAATAAATTAAAACAATTTCTATTAAATAAATGCTATTATAATATCAATGAATACTTAAATGACAAATTTTAAATTACTTACATGTTTTTTATAAAATAATTACAATATCTATTAAATAACAACAAAGTAGTCAAATAAAAGCCCTCTTCCTCTCTCCTACTTTTGCTGTGCCCGACAGGGTGCACAATGATCATATTCTGTAAAATCTACCACCTAACTTCACATGTGGAAGCAATAAATATATTGAGTATTGAGTACATTTAGAGCAAAGAAAATTTCTGATTCTGATTATGCTTATTGAGGCAGTCGATTCAAGTATAATACTAATAGTACCTATTCAGCTAAATTGTATGATCAGTCAGGAATTAAACGAAAAAATGAAGAGAAAATCTTTATAAACCACTTTATAAAGGTATCTATCAAAAATGTCCGCTTCCGCAAACAGGAGCGGTTTCCTAAAAGGCACTTCGTCCCTTGGGAACAATTACTATACATTAGCGGCAGGTACGGACAAATGTTTGCGTCCTTAAGACCATTTAATGAGAAATTCATTCTCAAGGGCTCGTCTCTCGTCGACTGCGGGGTGTTCGAAAGAGATACCGTGGCCCCTGGCACAGGCAACTGAAGGAACACGCGTGGGTTTTAGTCAGTAAAAGTCTGACACGCCCTTTCGCTCAGCCCAGAGCGGGAGAGGTGATTTGATGATTGCTCAACAAAAAAAAAAAAAGGCTCGTAGCTAAGTAACAGCCGTTAAGCTACGCTTGCAGAGGTCGATCAGTGGATGGGTGACCATCCGTTTCATACCAAGATCCCTGTGCCTTGGACAGCACGTTAGGCCGTCGGTTGGTAACCCAGGTGCACTCCGCGAGACGGTCAGTAACATTAAGGTGGTGCTGGCCTTCGTTGATGAGCAATTGATTGTCCCACCCGTACGCAAAATACGCGCATTGTCGTGGAGCTGCGGACACCAGCCCGTATTACCTATTATTTTTAAAAGAGTAACTCTGGAGTTTCTTGCCGGCTCTTCTCCATAGTAAACGACCAATTGGAGCCGTGCACCTAGCTTCTGGCGTTTCATAAGTGCCCATGTAGATTTATGTAAAATAAAATATTTTAATATTTTGAGATAGGCAGTCGCTCCATGTAAAATAATGGTGGCTATTCAACTTCACCTGATGATGATTTTTTTCTTCTTTTTTTTTGTTTTTTTTTTAATTTATTTATTTTATTTGCTGGCAGATCCAGCAAATAAAATAAATAAATCCCTGGACATTTCACACAGCACCATTTGTCCCAAGCAAATAACATGAAAAAATCAAGGAATAATTCGCATAAACCGCATTAAAAACAAAAGCCTGTCTTTGCAGTCACGAAAGTCTGGTAAAAAGGGTATCTATCAAAAATCTCCACTGTCCTTAAAGGCGCGCCGTCCCCTCGGGTACAATTACTATATATTAGCGGCAGGTACGGACAAATGATTGCGTCCTTAAGACCGTTTAATGAGAAAGTCATTACGGTAGCGCGTGACCCGTTTTCTATTGCGACTGAGCGGCAGTAAGCAGGGAAGGCAGAAGTTTTACTTCTGGATATTGCGTACTGAATCAGTTCTATCAAGTGTGCTGCAGAGTCAGATGTGAACCAATGGGAAGAAAAAATTAAATTCAAAACCCGAATCAAAAATCAACTGTACAGAACAGGAAGTAACGCTTTTCTATCTTGCTATCTCAGATTTTAGATTTTAGAACTTCATCAGAAATTTTACAACAAAAGGTCGATTCTCGTAATTAAAAACGTTCAAAATCTAGTTGCAATCTCATCTCAGCGACAATCAATGTCATAAACTTGTCAAAAATATAGGGATATCGCAGGTATTTTTGACCGATTGAGACTGAGATCAGACTGTGAACGTTCTTGAAATTACGAGAATTGCCCCTCAGGTCAGTAGGAATAGGTTTCAGTAAACGGATTGGACTGGAGTAAACGAATTGACTGACGCACTCTCAGCCTAAACCGACGGACTAGACACATGTGCACAAGAGCTCCTTATAAAACGAATGTGAGCACGGATTTTGAAAGCAAGGAAGTAGTTATGAAGATGAAAGTATGTTAGGAACTCCGTCATTTTCCGTAGATTGAAACATCCTATTTGTGTTACGCTGGGACTATAGAGAGTGCACCACCTGTCTGCGCACACACTTGTGCACTATAATATCTCATGTCGCCATGGCCGAAAGTAGGTCTGGAGGACTTTATTTATCGAAGGTGAACATGATAAAGCCATAGTAGAAGACCCCATACACATACATAAACACATACACACGAGAGACATAGTAGGGGGTCTTTCTTGCTTGAAAAGAGCACTATTTCAAAATAAAATTCAAAATAAAACTGTATTGAGCACGCGGGAAATGTGGATAAGTTATTTTTGACCAACAAACACTAACCCGCTATCGTATGCTAGTTGTGACACGGTTCCACAGATACGATAAGCCAAAACGCACTTAACCCCCAATAACAGCAGGCATTGCCTCAATTTCGGCTTTACACTTAAGCGTGGTGCACACGAAGAATTCACACCGCAAACCGCACGCTATCGGAATTCCGAATTGCGGTTTTAGAACCGGTACGAAACGGCCTATTGTTGAAACCGATGTTATGTAGGAGAATTACCATTTACCATTGACACGCATGTAAAAATAAATTATAATTGATTAATAATTTATTAATTATTATTTAATTGAAATTATTTACAATATGGTGAAATATGACATTACTAGCCCTTAAATATAATTTACCATGGGCATGCACTGGTAGGAGTAGGGTAAGAGTAGTGTAGAAGTAGGGTAGGAGTAGTGTAGGAGTAGGGTAGGAGTAGGGTAGGAGTAGTGTAGGAGTAGGATAGGAGTAGGGTAGGAGTAGTGTAGAAGTAAGGTAGGACTAGGGTAGGAGTAGGGTAGGAGTAGGGTAGGGGGTAGGACACCACGCGAACGAAGTAGCGCCGGGCAGTTAGAAATAATTTATATTGCAAAACAACGTTTGCCGGGTCAGCTAGTATTCTATAATTCATTAGAAATTGATTAAAATATTCGTTATTATGTATATTTCTTATTATAGAGCAGTGGTAACGGCCGCGACTTACAAGTTGTAGGTCGTAGGTTCGAATCCAGACAGGCGCTTTATTTTATGTAAATCATTTCATTACCACTGCTCTCAAAACGGTGAAGGAGTACATCGTGAGGAAACCGGCATGTCCCAGAACCAAAAATTCGAAGATATTTGTCATCTAACAACCCGCACTGGGCCCGCGTGGTGGATGACGGTTCACTCCCTTTCACCGCGAGAAAGATTATAGGCTGATTATGATGATTTTTGTTATGAAAAATAATTGTATGATTTTTCTGCCATCTCCCTGTCCGCTGTCATTTGCTAAGAGATACAAGAAACGACATTTATAGCTGTTTCATGGCTATTTTGTTTATGTTATTAGGGTGCCTGACTTTTTAAACTTAACTTGTACCACAGCCGTCTAAATGGCATACTCGAATAACTTTTTTGTCTGATTGTAATTGAGTTTTCTTGTAAGGACTAATGTTGATGGATGTATTAGTGAAGGCGAAAGTAGGACTCAAGGAAGTAGGTAATTAGGTAACGGACAAAGTATTTGCTCTAGTTAGGAATTACTTAGGCCTGGTTTTCGTTATGTCCTGTTTCTTTTGATCCTTTATTATAAGTTGGGGAGTATTAGTTCAAACTCAAACTAGCAACGCCCCGCATGTTGAAATTGACACGTTAGTGGAGAAGGAAGAAGTGCCAGTAAATAGAAAGAAAGAAAAAGTATTTATTGCAGACGCATTTCTCCAGTTATAATTTACTAGCTGCGCCTCGCGGTTTTACCCGCATAAGTCTCGATTCCGTGGGAATATCAGGATAAAAATTATCCTATGTGTTAATACTGGTTATAAACTATCTGTTTGCAAATTTCATCCAAATCCATACATCTTCACAAACTTTGGCGTTTATAATATTAGTAGGATAAACCAATTACAGGCACTTTTGAATTGTCAAGGGGTCGGTCAGTCAGAAAGATGAAGCTAGTTACCCATTTCAAAGCGTAGTAGTTACCTATAGAAAAGAACGGGCAAAAAACTCCACGGACACTTTAGTAAGTTAATACTGGTATTCAGCTGCATCCGGTTAGACTGCAAGCCCACCCTAACATAATTGGAAAAGTCTAGGCATAGAGTATAATATGTATTTTTGTAAATCAACGCCAGCTGTCGCTGAAAACCAGCTCTGGATCTCGGTCTCGTATAGGCCCTTTGCATTATGCTGAGCGAGGGCCGTTTTGCGTGGATGTGACGCAGGTTTTCCCCCAAATTGTTATTTTTTGTGTTTGGGTTCTTTTTATGCTTCATGTTTGTCACAAATAAATGTATTTTCTTTCTTTTTTTCAAATACAGTTTGCATAGTTATCAGTTTAACTATTTTGGGTGTGGCAGTGCAAAAATATCCTTTCGGTACAGCACACCTCCTCTTTCGAGTTGGCGCAAGTTTTAAATTTCATCCTGTAGCCTTAGGTCTAAGAAAACGTGCCGATTATTACATCGCATGAAAACGGAGAAATCGCTCACCTTTCCCCCTCACCGGTCCCACAATAATAGACTCATACAGACTAACGGCATCCATTTTACAGGAGGATCGCACTCCATTACATAAACGACTTGATTACAGCACTCATCTTACGCGTTAGTATGGGAATACTTACACTCAAGTGGAATATAGGTGGTACACGTCAAAGAAATATGGGAAATAAAATTGAAGTGTCTGTTCGTAATATCAAAATAACCGATTTTTACTAAATGCATTATGAAAATATATCCGCTACTTAGCACGAAATACTAATACGCACGAATAAGCACGAAACTTATTTTCAATGCCTCTTACGGCTAGTGGTTGCAAACACGACTACTGGGTTCTGGTTACACGGGTCTGGACTCGGTACCAAGGTTGGGAAAAGTGTTACAAAGAAAGACACAGTTCGTGTAACACAAAATACTAATCACAAAATTAAAAATGTTTTAACTACTACAGGACGAAATTGAATAAGTGCAACAAATTAAAATATCTCTCTAAAATATCTCAGTATTTTTTTGTTTAATTTTGTTACTCATTATCTATTAACTGATCTAACTATTTATGCACATATTCCTTTCTATATTTATCTGACACAAAATTGTATTTAAGTATATAATATATGCATACACACGTGACGTTGCAGTATAAAAATGGGTTACATCAGTCACCTGACAAATCAGGTCCAATTGAAAACCAGCGTCAGGCACTAGTTGTTTGTCATTTTTGCTGAACTGGGCCTTTTTAGCGCAGCCGTTCCTGCTAATTTCGTCCATCAGACTTTATATTTTTTATTTGTTTATATCGAATGTATGTATCTGGTGTATTGTGTGTCTTTTATAAATAAATGTAATATGTCTGTGCTAAATAAATATATATATATTTGACGGCACAGTTGACTGCTGCGCTACGTGTCGCGGGTTCGATTCCCGCACGGAACAAATATTTGTATGACCTACATGTATTTGTTCCGAGTCTGGGTGTTTTTCTATCTATAATATGTATGTATTTACAAAAAAAATTGTACCTATATAAGTAGTTTATCAGCCATCTTGTTACCATAACACTAGCATTAGGTTGCTTAGCTTGGGACAAATGGTGCTGTGTGAAATGTCCAGGGATATTATTATTAATATATATATTTCTTTTGATCTAATGTGATAGTCGCAGGTATTAACTAGACTTCTTTATATTCAATACCATCCACTATCGCTTACCATCACGTGAGACAGACGTCAAATCCTATCTTATCAAATATAAAAGAAAACTGTTACCTGAACTCTTAACTCTTGAAAGCAGGTGTACGTAATTGTCCTTGTCGCTTTCCATCCCTTGGGAAATTGTATGTACGAGAAAAAATGTGTTTCTAATAATGGAACGATCCTATAATATGTATTCGGGGCATCCTGAAATAAATATATGGGCCAAATTTACCACCACGTGCATGGTTCTTAGAAAACGTCCGGCGCTGTTGAGGCAGACCCAGGAGAAGATGGCGGGACGAGTTTGACACCTAGATACAGACAGGATTGGTCCACACTAGCTCAAGACAGAGGCGATTGGAAAGGAGAAAGGGAGCCCTATGCCCTGCAGAGGGACAACATAGTCTCAAAAAAAAAAATGGGTGCGTGTACTTATGTACGCGCGTCAGAAGTTATACTTTTAAAAAACAATTTTTAATTTCATGCAAATAATTAATTACAAAAAAGGTTACAATAAAGTTCGTTGTTTAGGCTGAATAATGTTGGTAACAAGTCACGGGCCTTTTAAAGAAATTAAAAGCATAATAAGAATTTAGAAATCTCCAGAATTTTATGGCATCCAATTTTTTATAGTGAAATGTCCATTGCCTTTTTTTAATCGATAAGAACAATCAGGTTGCTATAAAAAAATGCTCAAAATAGGTACAAGCCGGTTTAAGCTGAAAAAAGTGACGTATATCTTTAAAAATAATGAGCGGTTTTGCGGACAGCTTCAACCTGTGAATTTTGTGTGACGGTGATGTGCGCGCATCTTAAAATTTCACTCTCGTAATTTTTTCATAACGCGCCTAAAGACTATAACTTCAAAAATATCTTGTAGAACATTTTAAGTATGTCGGTATAAATAATTCGTTTTTAGAAAATTGTGATGATACATAACGAATATATTACTTGAAGGGTTAAGCAGAGATAGGGTTTCGCCAGTAGGTAATGGTTAAGCTCATGTAAAAGAGGGCAACCCTACTGCGGTTAACTATTCAGACATTCGCAGTAGGACTTTGAATTTGTGACAGAATCATGGTTATAAGATGGTCCTTTATTATTGTGTATAGTGGTGGATCACAGCCGACTCCCTCCCAGTCCCACTCTGTCAAATTGAATGGCCATCATTGCTATTCCATTGGGATTCTAATACTTTAACAAACCTTTAAATTTAACCAAATTTTTTAGATATAGATGTATAGATGGCACCTATATATAATATTGTTACAATATAAACAAATATTTCAAAACCGAAAATTCCAGAGCCGAGCTCAGTCCCACTTACCCAAATCTAATGCAAGATGACCTTATAGAACCCATCCGTTACTCATGGAGGATAACATATTTGGGTAGAGCCAAAGAATAGAAATCTGTAGAAGGGACAATGCTACTACAAACGCATTTTAAGTGCCTGAAGTTTTGGAGCGTATGTTACGTTAAACACAGCATATCATTCTGTATCATTTTTCGTTTTGTTACTTTAAAAAAATATATAATTTGGTTTTTAATTTTTAACTGTGTTTATAGTTTAGTTTGTGATCTTCATGTACGAGTAGCAATAAATACTTTTTCTTTCTTTCAGATATACACGGTGGCGGGATATCGAAGCGCAGCCATGGATTCAGTAAATGATAACATAGATAAACAAAATTCTAAACATCAACCCACTAACAGAAAATAAAACTAAGATGAAACTAAACACATGGTTACAAACACTGGATTACCCACAGACTGAAAACTTACTTAAAGTACTATGATCGTGATAATCAAATTGTAATGGAGGTAAACAAACTCAAATATTACCCAAAATCCAGCCACCAAGCACAAACTCTCTCACACACACATACACACAAAACACAGCAAACACACACACATGAATGAACACAAATCACTCAAGAGCATGAATGCACTAAATTCATTTAATTTTTACGTTATTTTAATATTATAGCATACATTGTTAATTTCCATAAACGGGTGAAGACACTGACTCCTGTAACACAGGTACCACCTAGCACAGGAGTCGGGGCTTCAAATTAAAATGTAACACCTTTATTTATGTCAATAAAACTTTATTATTATAGCAATAAATGCTGTTCATACATTTACATTTTGACTGCTTAGTTATTACGCACTTTTCTATGAAACTGCTGTCTTTTTATTCGATAATCGACAAAAAATGTTTAGACATCGATTCCCATCACGTCTGCGGAGTTTCGTCAGCTAATTTAATTTAACCATCTATAGAAACAAAAATATTATTATTTAAAAGTGACGATTCGCTCATTTCGGGCGAGTAAATTTGTGCGAATCGACTAATAAGCCGCAATTACATTGATTTATCGCGAAATTAGCATACATACAAACTTCCCGACATCAGTCGTTAGGCAATTGCCCGCCAGTAACAACACCCGTCTGGTCGGATCCTCCCTTTTCTATAGAGTATGAGTGAACTTTACACCCTGTTATACACCTCTATAGATTATTGGAACGTTTAAACCAGAGATAGATAGGTTTTTCTACCTCCAGTATGCCAAAACTGGTGATAGGTAGGTAATTGGGTTCGGCCGTTGGTCGTAGCAGGTAAGGATAGGTAGGTAATTATTTCGGCATCAGCGCACGCATAAAGGAATGAAAATCTTTATTTCTTTTCTTTTTTTTAAAAAACGTTGCCCCACACTAGGAATTACCCCTGTATCGTGGGTGCGTTTCAAACATTTAAACTCACATACATAAACAGCCAGACCCGGAACAACTACCTGTAGGCAATAGAAATATTTGTTCCGTGCGGGAATCAAACCCGCGACACGCAGCGCAGCAGTTGATCGCTCAGCCACTGCGTTATCCGTGTCGTCAATCAAATCAATCAAAATCAAAAGTAATTTATTCAAATTAGGCTGAGAATCAGCACTTTTCGAACGTCAAAATTACAAAAGGCAGTCCTTCATAACGCTAGCCCTTCACCCGAATGTACTCGAGTTTCGCTTCTACGAGAATAAGATTATTTGTTCTATGGCAGAACCCGCTATCCGTTTTGTAACTTGTATGGTACGATGATACAGCAGAAATGTGATGGGCGACTAGCAAATGGGGTCTCAGCTGCCGTTTATATTATACTAGTTTGGAAAGGCGGGTTCGTTTGCTGAAACATCGGGATTTTTTTCTATATGAGTCGTGTGTACTCAACGAAAGTTTATTGATGAACCTAGGCTATGATGTCCTATATAGGTCGCAAAAAAACCCAATGAAATAAAAGAGTGCAAAAACGTCGTCACAATAAAAACTGGGTGCGGGTGTACCTCTGGTTAACCCTTTGGGAAAAAGGTGTGATGAAATCAAATAACTGAGAGATTGTTCGGTTTATATTGTAACTTACTAATCATTTTTTCCAGAACCATTTTGTGTAAATGTAATTCACCGGACTAAAGGGCTCTCGAATTTACTCGCCCGAAAAGTGCGAATCGTCACTTTTAAATAATATTATTTTTTCTATAGACGACTCACACGAATTGGTACATTTTGATTTTTATGCAATAAAGTGTAGAAAAAAGGACCCTACCGCTCAGAGAGAGGCGAGTAAATTCATGCGAATCGACTAATAAGTCGACTGAAGAATTTATTTACAAAGCAGTAGGTGACTTACAAACAAACACCCTTCCAATCTTTACTATACAAAATTTGCCCAAACACTATCAGCTCCGATCAACATACGGAACAAACTGTCCTCCTAATTTCTGCAGCTAACTAGATAAGAATAGATAACAATAACTATTATTTTTCCTAATCCTAGTTATTCTGGAGGCCTGCCAGAGTTTGAGGGTCAAGGGCGGGATGCTTCATGTGTCGGGCCATTGATTTTCTGTTATGTAATGTTGGAATTGGCAGATACGAAGGCCTCTGGTCAGCAGTATATAGGGGCATGCTGTCGGCTGAAATGTTTGTACCTACCTACGTTTAAATCAATAGGATTATGAGAACTTAGAGGGTCGTATTGATGATTTTAATGATTATAGTTCTGTAAATACATATGTACTTGTTACGGCCGCGAATCATATTTTGTTCAACATAAAACCTGACACTGACCTGCAGATTGCAAAAAAAGTAAGAAAATTTGAATTTCGTGGGCTGCCTTCCCCCTAACGCAGGTCTCAATCTTCATCAAACTAAAAAAAAAACAAAAGTCATTTATTCAAATTAGGCTGAGAATCAGCACTTTTTGCACGTCAAATTTACAAAAGACAGTCCCCCAAAAACGCCCACCCTTTACCACTTCCTAGTGCTATCGCTGGGAAGAAGTGGCGCAGCAAACTCAACAGCAGCACAGCTGTCTGTTCAGTTGGAAAATACTTGATTGTATACAATACTACCTATGTTAGGTAATTAACATTACAAGACACAAAACATAAAATTAAATAATAATATTTGCCATATTTCAGCTAGCCACGCCAATATACTCGTATCAACAAATATAATAAAAAATTATACGTACTCAAGCTACAAAATAATTAATTAAAATTAAAATGTAAATATAAACTTACTACCTAAATAAAAGCCTCCAGGCATAATCATCATAATCAGCCTATAATGTTCCCACTGCTAGGACACAGGCCTCCTCTCAGCGAGAGGGAGTGGGTCGTAATATACATGGTCGTAATCAAGGAAGACGGCCCAATGCGGGTTGGTGGATGTCACATGTCTTCGATATATTGTCAACAACGGAATTACAGTTACATCTGGATCTGACATAGCAAACATATTTAATATTTTTTTCATTGATGTAGTTCAAAATTCTAGTAGTTCTGCCTCTGTCAATAATACATAGGTCTGAGCATCGCACATCAAATTTGAAAAGTAACGATTCTAGTATTTTTTTTAAAACCCACGGATGCAAATGAAGTTGTCAACACAATATTTTTTTTGAAAAACTCTAAGTCGGCAGGGTATGACGAAATTAATTCTGACTTACTGAAACGCATTGCCCGATTTATATCGGAACCTTTGGTTCACATCATAAATCTATCTTTTGAACAAGGATGTTTTCCAGACAAACTTAAGCTATCGATAATAAAGCCCCTACATAAGAAAGGGTCAAAATCAGATAAAAATAATTTTAAACCTATTGCTTTAACTCCGGTCCTATCTAAGATCTGTGAAAGAATAACGCTCAAAAGAATAGTTAACTTCCTGGCTAAATATGACATTTTGGCAGCGGAACAATTTGGTTTAAATCTAAGAATCTACTAACTGTTCCCTGCATATACGTTTATGAAGTAGCAAAATTTGTCAAATACCATAGTCATCTTTTCACCACTAACGACAATACATTTAAACGTAAAATTAACCACCGGCCCCTAAAAATGCCTGTGCCTAAGCTACAACTGTTCAGAAAGAACTGTGCCTATATGGCACCTCTAATATATAACTCTTTGCCCAACGGAATGACCGATCTGCCATATAATCATTATGATCTCTCTGTCTGGTTCTGTTGTGGCTTGCGAAAATGGTTAATACAGGAGAGCTTCTACACTGTTAAAGATTTTTTGAATAAATTAAGCACATGCCGATTTGGTGTCCACTAAGATACTGATTATTCCTCTTATTTTCTGTGACTGTCTTTAATAATAATTTAAGTAATTGAAATCTTATAATATATCTCTAATAATAAATTGTATATTTAAATGATGGTAATAATTGTAATTCAAATTTTCTTATAAATTGTAATAATTCAAATAGTTCTAATAATTGTAATTTTAAAAATGAATGTTGTAAATTAACTATAATTTTGCATGCCCGTAATGAGGGTGAAATATGCCCTGTGCTATAATTTAATTTAACCTCTTGTGTACTCACCATAATTATTTCAGGCAAATAATTGATTTATTATTATTTGTTTTTTTTTACAATGTATTTCTTCACCGTTTTGAGAGCAGTGGCGATGGAACAATTTACACAAAGTAAACCACGTGTCTGGGTTCGAACCAACGGCCTACAAGTTACAACACGTAACTAGACTTGACTTTGACCAATATAACTTCTAAAACATAAAACTTATTAAAAACCAAATTGCTTAGCTTCAAAATCAAAGAACGCATATTTAAATTAGTAACAATTTGCCAACAATTTTTATGCCAAACCATCAAACTGAAAATCGGAATTTCTGCTGAAATATGAAAATTTTCATCGGAGTTATTTCATAAGCCCCGTCAGCTTTCATCTTTAATTCAAATTAAATTAAACAAAAAATCACCAATCGCTCTGATGGATTGGGCCGATTAAATTAAAATTCAGGGGTGGTGAAATAGCCTGGGAAGTTTAAACTCAAACAAATCGCCAACACCCTTTGGGGAAGCTTTGTGATAATTTCTCATTCCTTAACAGATGAACGAGTTTTTGACGCTGCAGATGGCCTCAGAGTCAGATAGCAGACGAGCGTAATTTAAGTCGTTTAAAATAAGTCGAATGTTTCATTAAGTAAAAAAAAAACGCGTGGGGGCCGGGGGACCACCGGCAGGAACGAAGTTCAAAACGAAAATCCAAGATGGCGGCTGCGGAAATTTTAAAATAGCCGCCATCTTCAATTTTCATTTGGACCTCACTATTGACTTCAGCACCCCCGAAACCATGAAAACTGTCTCTCTCTGTCTCCCTGACTCTCTCTATTATTATGTAGGTAATAAAAAGTCGCACAACGCTTTTTCGTTACGTGACGATCGGTAGTACTCATTTTGTGTCGAGTGATACCTACCACTGAATCGGAATCCGCTGGATGCAGACCCGTCAAAGTGGTGGTGTTTGGGGGAAGCCTATGTCCAACGGTGGACTTCTTTCGGCTGGAATGATGATGATGATAAATGATAATACCACAAAACGAAATAACCAACTATTGCAAAATGAAAAGCAAAGCAATTTCGGCGACTCTACTTTGAGAGGCGTTAAATACATTCATTATTTTTGTTCGGGGTGAAATAACTTAAAAAAAAATAAAACATTTAATTCAAAACCCCTTTCTCATTTTGAAATTATTTAATTTGAAGGTTACACTTTAAATTAAATGATTTAATTCCAGTAAAGCTTATAAATACACAAAATTAACAAAGCCAGACCAAAGGTAGGTATAATTATTTTATTGCTTCATTGTATTTCTAAATGAATTACAGCTTCCAAAGTTTTACTTTAATTGAATTATAGAAGCTGCTAAGAGGCTGTTTGTTACACGAAGTTGGATAACAAAACAGATCGGTACAGAAGGTTCACTCAACATATCGAGCGCAAATGCACGCACACATACACACGCTTCACGTACAGTGAATGCAAGCGACCGGCATTTGTTTGCGATCGCCATACACGCAATGTGTGTTCAAATCTGATGAAAGTCCATGTAAACTCACCGGCTTATCCGAGAAGCCAAAATTTGAAGACAAATGACATCTATACCAACCCGCACTGGGCTCCCGTGGTGGTTTATGGCACACTCCAAGGAGATCTGTGTCCTAGCAGTAGGAATATTATAGTCTGAGTATGTAAGTATGTTACCTGCGTTAGAATTTTGGATGTCAATTTCCAAATAATATAATTGCAGCACTCAATTTGTAAGTTCTTTACATTTTCTGATCCATTTTTTTACATTTTCATCAGTTGCTTTTGTAACAAACCATACGAGTCTGTGTGCATGCGCCTGTTTTTGTTGTAAGGAGCCGATCTTCTGTACCCACCTATTCGGTGATTGAACTGACGCTGCGTGCACGATTTATGCTCGACTTAAATTAAGTTTCTTGAGAATTAAACTTTGGTTTGTGTACATTAGAAATAACTATGGTTAAGTGAACTATTGTGGGATAAGTTTCTAAAATGTAGTTAAGTATGAAGAAGAAGTTTTCAAGTTGAAAGGAATTTTAACCTAAATTAACCATGCAGCGTGAAGAATTAAGGCCAGCGGACACCGGCGGATGGCGACGAATGGCATTAACAGACACAGGTAGACACAGGCCTTCTCTCTGTGAGAGGGTGTGGGCTATAATCCACCACACGGGCCCAGTGCGCGGGTTAGTGGACGTCAGATGGTACATGCTGGTTTCCATCACCGTTTTTGAGAGCAGTGGTGATGAAATATGACGCATGTTGACCCCCAACTTGCGTCATATTTCATCTGGAAAAAAAATGTATGGAACAGTTTATCGTTTTTTCGTGAACGCGGTGGTGAAAAATCACCACAACTTTTAACAAGCTGTATTTAGTGTCCTTTCCTCACTCTAGCGCTATGCCACGGAAATGCGGAGTACAACCCGTTTACACTACCTCTCCCCCGCGATCGTATGCTAGCGGATGCCAGTGCACACCATGGCATGCCTTCGCATCCCACCGCGATATCGTCGAGTGTGATCTTCAATACCGCAGAGAGAAATCCCTTTTGATGCTCCGTGGTTGTTCACTGAGTTTTGGAATCTATATCTTGTTGCTATTAGATACGAGTATGTATGAATTTACGTTGCTAAAAAAATTCCCTGCCCGGCCGTCCGTTGATATGCGCTGGCCTTTAAACAGTAAGTTCCGTTCAGTTTCCGGACATTGAAATCGGAACATAAAAACGCTATTTGGCAGCTGAGCACAAACAAGTATAAACTTATGTATGGTGGTAGACCAATTGTCTACAGTTTGCCTACAGCGTATATTGACCTATTTCGGCGACATAATGCGAAGGCGAGATAACAGCCTTGAAAAACTGGTCCTTGCTGGCAATACCGAAGGAAAGACAGCACCAGGCTGATGGTCGCCAACTCAATGGTTTGACCAAGTAAAAGAAGCTACGTCCTCAAGCAAATTTCAGCAGGTGGTAATGGCATCTTTGGACCGGGTTCGATGGAGGCAGATTGTCTGCTTAAAGGAGTTCAGTGGCCACGAAACTCAGAGAAACCGATTGAAGAAGAAGATGTTGATGTTCACAAAAAGGTAGGTACAAATTGAACGTGGAGTTCCTTTAGTTCTGAGTTGAGCGATTACTGACAAATGCTTGCACTTGCTGGACAGGTCCACCAATCGCTTTCCTTATTAGACCATTTCTACACTAACCGCTTGTCCTCTACATAGTCCTCACATGAGCTGACCAAGATTATGTCTGGACTATAAAAGAGCCTGTGACCTCTCCTCATCTAGTTTTAATATACCTACTAACCAAACCAATAAAACCAATTTACATAAATAAAATATGATTTGTCAGCATTTATCATTTAACGCTTTCAACATAACTGTATGAGGAAATAAAATATGATTAATCTGCATTTATCATTTAACGCTTTCAACATAACTATATGAAAAGTTTTCTACTATAATCTACATAGTCCTCACATGGGCTGCCCAAAGTTATGTCTAGACTTTAAAACTGCCTGTGACCGTGGCTGTGTGGGGTTGTGTGTGTGAGGGTGTGTGTTTTTTTTTGAGTAGTCGCTTAGAAAACAGCGACCTCTAGTTTTATACCTACTATTATTTCTTTTTGACTCGTAAAAGTATTTGCTAGAACCAATTTACACAAATAAAATATTGTTTGTCATGATTTAACACACTCTTTTAACCACTTTTCGTGTAGTTATACCTGCAAAACACAGGAAAAATAAACGTTTTTTTTTCCGTAACGTACGAGTAACTCCCATTCCAACTCTGATTAGGCTTAGCCCCGTTAATACAACTTGAACAACAAACTTGTGAAGGGACTTAGGATTATTGTTATAAGTTCGAAATTATTGTCGCTACGCGGGACACGATATTTGTATACTGTGTATACCATGCCTTATAAGCAGTATTTGCAATATGTGGCGTGGTATGTGAAATACTTTCGCACAAAAACAATAAAATTTAGGCACAACCTACGCCCGGCGATTTCACTCGCATGAATATTCCCACAGAAAACGTGTTTTTGTTTTCGGGATTTAATACAAAATGGCGTCAACCTAATCCGTTGTTGCGTGAAGGAAGGACAACATACTTTCACAATTTTATGAAAATTAAGTACCACAGAGTTCTCACTCTACTATGCCATTGTCATCCAATCTTATCCTGAGGGAGTGGGCCGTAATCCGCCACGTGGGCCCAGTGGTTAGATGTCACATGTCATCGTATTTTTGGTTCTACGACATGCCGGTTTCCTCACGATGTTTTCTTTCACCGTTTTGAGAACAGTGGTGTTGAATAATTTACACAAGATAAAGTGCCTGTTAGGATTCAAACCTACGACCTATAACTCGTAAGTCGCGGCCGCTGCCACTGGGCCACCACTGCTCTCAACATTTTAAACTTTAGATTATCAACCAAAAAAAAAATTGAGTTCAAACAATCCAAACCACAATTCACCGATTCCGATTCTTACGAAAAAAAAAACCTTTTGTAATAAAATTCTTCCGCGACTCATCGTTCGTATACCATTGAGATTTCCAATACCGAAGGATTATCTCCGATAAACTAAGTTTTGAATGCAGTATCGTGGCTTATGAAGCCTTAAGTCAATGTATTTGTTGAGGAGAAAGACTTCGGAACAGTAATGAGGTACTTATAAAATGCTCGGAGTTTCGATGTTTTGTGTGTTGGAGGAGTTGTTTGGTTTCTGTTGTGTTTAAAAAGCTGGCATGTTCTATAGTCAGAACGGGCAACTAGCTTCATCTTTCTGACTGACCGACCGTTTGACAATTCAAAAGTGCCTGTAATTGGTTTAGTTGAAATAAATGGTTTGAGTTTGAGTCATTTTATGTACTTATTTTTTGGTTACGATATTTTAAATGATTTTATAAATATATATATCTTTATTTATAAATGATCAGCCACTTTGGTCTGAACGAAAGAGGCTGTAGAAATACCTACAGCACAACATAACTTACATGACGCCTGAATTTCCTGAAGAAATAGGCAAATGTTTAAGTCCCATGGTAAGCCTCCTACGCGATATAAGTGGGCAATACCAAGGGGTATCGTGTTACCCAGTAACTGGGTTGTGGAGGACAGATAGGCAGTCAGTCACTCCATGTAAAATCCTGGTATTCAGCTATCTCTATCTAGTTAGCCTGAATGCCGACCCAACATAGCTGGGAAAATACTCGACAGATTGATAATATGAACATTATGTTGCTGTTGTTGTTATTTGCTGTTGTTGTTGTTCTGTGCTAGAGAAAGCCACAATAATAATATGATGTCATGGGATATTTTCATAATCACCATACTTGGCACACGTATTGATGATTAGCAATACTTCTAAGAACAGACAACAAAGAAAATATCAACTAACTGTAAAATAATCTTCATCACAAAATTCAAGGCACTACATATCTCTCTGTCTATCCCAGCCCATTTATAAGCGTAAAGCATACACGGCTTTATCAGAAGGCGCCGATCGTTACCCAAGACTGCGCCGAAGTTTAAATTGCTTTCCTGATAAGAAATGATTAAAACTTAAAGTGGATTTAAATTTAAATATTTCAAGCCTAAAATTAATGTTTCGAATCGATTGCTCTGTTGCTATGCAGGTTAATGGTAGAGGATAATAATACAACTCTGAGTTTTATTTGAGATGGGTATTTTTTTATGAAGGAGGCCCAGTGGTATCATCAGCCCCGATTTACGTGTTGAATGAAGTTCGTGAGTTCGAACCCAGACAGGCAATATAGTTTGTGTATTTAGTTTCATCACCTCTGCTCTCAAAACGGTGAAGGAAAACATCGTAAGGAAAGAAAAAGACGAAGAAGGAAGGGAGAAAGGAGAGAGAGAGGGGAAGAGGAAGAAGAAGGAGGAGGATGTCTTAAAAAAAAATCTCTTCGAATTTTTGTTTCTAAGACCTGAATTTTCAGAACGCGTATATGAATATTTGGTAATGATTCTTTACACCCTGTATGTGCTTCTTCTGATGAACATCGCATAGACCCACAGAGACCAAGGACAAATAAAACAATTTATCGTCAATGAAATATTCCCGTTTGATACAAAATTCATGAGAACTGAAGCCCCTCATCGGCTGGCGACTGTTATAATCCTTATTGTCAACACTGATTCAGTAAACACAATTAAAAGTTTCAATGGAAAGGGTTAAGGGAGAGGAAAGAGCGTTTCATTTATCAATATGTAACTTGAATTGGTTATGTTTAGCATAATCAGTGTATAGTGTACTGCTGGGACACCAGCCTTCTCTCTTCGAGAGGGAGTTGGCTGTAACCCACTACACGGGCCCAGTGCGGGTTGGCGGAAGTCACATACCTTGTATCCGTGGTAGAGGCTCGGACTTAGGAGTGTTAGATCGTAGGTTCGAACCCAGGCTAGTGCTTTACTTTGTGTAAATAATTTCACCACCACTACTCTTAAAACGGTGAAGGAAAACATCGGGAGGAAACCGGCACGTCCTAGAATCTGTCACCATCATGACATCTACCAACCCGCACTGGGCCCGCGTGGGATTACAGCCCACTCCCTCTTGAAGAGAGGAGGCCTGTGTCCCAGCAGAGGCAACATTATAGGCTAATTATGCAATAACAAAACCCAAAGCATGTTCATTTCAAAATCAAAAGTCATTTATTCAAATTAGCACTTTTCGAGCGTCAAAATTACAAAGGACAGTCCCCCAGAACGCCCACCCTTCACCACTTCCTAGTGCTTTCACTGGGAAGAAGAAGTGGCGCAACATCCCCATCAGCACAGCTGTCTGTTCAGTTAGAAAATACTTGATTGCATACAAAACTAGGTACGTAAAGTAATTAACATTACAAGACACAGAACATTAAATTAAATTATTTGCCGTATGTAAGCTAGCCACGCCAATATACCAACAAATACAATAAAAACTACGTACCGAAGCAAAAAATTAATGACTTAAAATTAAAAATGTGAATAAAACCTTACTACCTAAATAAAAGCCTCCAGGCTTATAGGGAACAGCTTACATATTTATGCATTGCTGGTTTTGGTTGTGAGATTTAGTTTTCAGTCACCAAAGCTCCGCTCCTATTCTGACCACATTAGAAATCGCTTATAACTCATTATTTGAACCAAAACCACAACCGCCTATTTGTCTATCAAGCTTGTTTACTGAACTATTTAAGTTATTTCAATTAATTAACGTTACATTTTGTTATTAATATAAATAAATGCTTAATTAACATGTTTGGTGGTATTTAATATAAGCTTGTTGGCTTTTTTGGTTACCACATGACTGTGTAAGCAAATATTATTTATTTATATCTTTCTATTTCGCGATAGCTAAAATTATACCTTTCTTCTTCTCAGCGAAGTTATTTTTAAAAGACCGTGGCGTTTCTTGCCGGCTCTTCTCCATAGTAAACGACCAATTGGAACCGTGCATCTAGCTTCTGATGTTTCATAAGTCGAAAAAAATAAAAAAATAAAAATTCACATAAACCTACATGGGCATGTAGGTTTATGTGAATTTTTATTTTTTTATTTTTTTTTATTAGCATTTCTATGGCTATCTAAGTGGAGTTGGCGACAGATTTCGGCTAGATAATCACTTACAAATAGTTTTTTGCTTCTACATAAAAAAATCAATTTTGCTGCAAGCAGAATTATAAGCTTTTCAGTAGCTTATGTCAGTCTAATACGTTTTTGACTTTTGCGTCATCGTTATCGCTGATAGAGGTTGACGAGTTTAGGTTAAGCCACGCTTGCCGCGGTTTGTTGGTGGATGGGTGACCATCCATTCAATATTGAGACCTCTCCATGCCTCGGAAAGCACATTAAGCCGTTGGACCCAGCTGTCATTCGTAGACCTTGGACAGTCGTTACAGGTAGTCAGACGCCTAAAATTCTGACAACCAGGGGGTCTACTCCGAAGTGCAAAGTGCGGATGTTCGGATCGGACTGACACATGGCCGAACCGAATATTATTGAAAAATGCGAAAAATGTTCGGATCGGCTCAGTTGGGTCGGGACCATAGTCAATATTCGAAAGAGTGTAGCAGGGATCGGAACCGACCAAACCAAATAGTAGCTTTGTAGCAGGAAACGGTCGAAGTATCGTGATACTCAGCAACTAGGTTGTGGAGGTCAGATGGGCCATTGCTCCATGTAAAATACCGGTTTTGCATCCGGATAGACTGGAAGCTTACTCCGACACAGTTCTGAAAAGGCAGTTGATTTTTATCGCTGATAGAACACTTTGTCTAGCGAGGCCTTCAGGTAAATATCTAAACAAAATACCTAGAACACTACTTATGAGTATTACGGATAAAACTGTAGATTAAATTCCGATAACTTCTATATTTAGTAGGGCTTATATCGATATCATTATAATAGGGCTCGTAGAGGTCTGACGGCAGTTACTCCATGTAAATTATTGACATTCTGTCGCATAGCCAGACTGAGAGCCGACCCCAAAATAGTTGGGAAAATTGACTTGTCGGACACACATGCTAAACACAGCGTGTTTCAGAAAGTTGTAGTCATATTTAAGGGTAAAGACCACCGTATTCACGAAAAAACAATAAACTGTCTCATACATTTGGATGAAGACCTGAAGACCAGTGGTGGCCCAGTGGTAAAGGCCGAATTACCGAGTTGTAGGTCTTAGGTTCGAACCTAGTCAGGCGCTTTACTTTGTGTAAATTATTTCATCACCACTGCTCTCAAAGTGGCGAAAACGAAAACGAACGCGAAAACATCGTGAGGAAAGTAGGTAAGTTTAAGTAAGTATTTATTTATCCTCACACTGGAACGCCATATAGCAATTACACCAATAGAGCAAAAAATCACTTCATGTGCTGCTTTCCATCCATCCTGTGCGCGGTGGACATCGAACGAGTGACGATGGATCACGCACACTCAGGCAGCGTGCAAGTGCAGCATTTCTCCATAGCCTCTAACCACTCCTTCTATATTGCGCACATTCATTGCGAATTTTTGAAACTCAATGTTTTTTCAAAGTAAATACATTAAAATTGAAAAACACGGAAAATTTTGAGGTGTCATCCTACCTGACAGATGACAGAATTGGAAATAACAAGAAGGAAGAGACAAAGGAGAGAGAGAGGGGGAGAGGAAGAGTAAGGAAGAGGATGTCTTGGAACCAAAAATTCGAAGACATGTGACATCTACCAACCCGCTGGGCCCGCGTGGCTTACGGCCCACTCCTTCTCACTGAAAGGAGGCTTGTGTCCCAGCAGTGGGAAAATTATAGGCTGATTATACACACACATTTGGGTGGAGAAGGTATTGAAGTTTTGTATGGGATAGCTGATAATTTTTTCGCTAATACGATGTTGGTCCCATAGAGAAAGTGTTTCAGTTTGATAGTGTGTACCAAACCCTTTAATATGACCACGCATATTTGATACACGCTGTATAGTTAGTTAGGTACTTGAAGGTATTGTATCAAATTCTAATGTTAAGCCGCAGACTACCCTTTTCTCATCTACACATATTTGTCCTACATAAAGTTGTCTGACAAACCCCACATTTATATCAATGTCTAAAACATAGCTTTATAGAGGAACTAGCTTCTGCCCGCGGCTTCGCCCGCGTGGATGTCGGAAGTTATAAAAATCGTTTGGTATATATTCATAACTTGACTCAAAGATTATTTATACCAATTCTCTAATTAATCAAGACACTTATTGTAATCCTCTCCTGGAAAATTAAAAACCCCTTTTCAACCCGTTAGGGGTAGATTTTCAAAAAATCCTGATACATGTTATTCTTTATTTTTGGCCTTAAGTATAAACACTGAGTTTCGAGTTAATCGGACCGCGCGTTCAAATTCTTCCACACAAACTTTAACACCCCTATATCCCCTTTGAGGGGTAGTTTTGAAAAACTAATAATGATAAACTTTATTGCTTACTTAGGCGAGTATTCATGCCAATTTTCAAGATTATTAACCTAACGAATAAGATTTTTCATATAAACTGTATCTCCGCTTTTCACCCCCACAGGGGTGGAATTTTGAAAAATCATTTGGGATGTGTTCATAACTTGACTCAAAGATTATTTATACCAATTTTCGAGTTAATCAAGCTACGCTGTAAAATCCTCCCCTGTAAAATTGACTACCCCTTTTCAGGCCGTCAGGGGTAGATTTTCGAAAAACCCTGATACACATTATTCTTTTCTTTCAATTTTAGGTATAAATACTGAGTTTCGATTAAATCGGACCGCGCGCTACAATTCTTCCATACAAACTTTGAAATCTCCCAACCCCCTTTTAGGGGGTAGTTTATAAAAACAAAAAATGCCCAACTTCATAATATACTTAGATAAGTATTCGTGCCAAGTTTCAAATTTATTAACTCAAGGAATAAGATTTTTCATACAAACAAAATCCCCCCATTTCACCCTCTTAGGGGTAGAATTTCGTAAAACCCTTTCTTAGTGGATACCTACTCTTCACGAAGAACACACCCTCCAAATTTCATGTCTCTAGGACCAGCGGTTTAGGCTGTGCGTTGATGTCTCAGTCAGTCAGTCAGTCAGTCAGGACTTTGAATTTTATATATATAGATATGTTGTTCCCCGACCCACCCCGTCGCATCGCATCGCCTGCCTGCCATAGAATTCTCACTTAGCATTCTTTCTGACTTTTTCCTTTTTGCTTGGCTTTTAGGGTCCTAGTTTTTATGGATGGATGGATGGATGTTTGTTACTCTTTCACGCCAAAACTACTGAACGGATTTGGATGAAATTTGGCGCGCAGATAGTTTATAACCAGGATACAACGGATACTTTTTATTTCAATTCAATGTTATTTTTTATTTCGATGTTCTCGCGGGATCAAAACGTATGCGGGTGAAACCACGGGGCGAAGCTAGTCACCTATATAGCCTTCCTCAAGAATTGGGCTATGAAATAAAAAAGATACGGTAACACCAATTACATTTAGTAACATAAAGATTTAAACAGATATGGTAGGTATGCATAAATATTTCAACTACTAACATATAATAATAGAGGACACCCTAGCATACTTCTTCTCACAAAACATCAGACATACACGCATAATTCTACTCCATTCATCGGCAAACAGATCACATTCAGGATTGGTGGTCAGGAGGGCATTAAGCATCCTTAAAGCACGACACACAGGGGACTCAGCTCTTGCAACAGTTTTAGATGACGGCAGTGCGAACAGGTTGTATGGACAGCCTGCTTCGGCGATGTCCGATGTATTTGTCGGGAACAAATAGCCGACAGAAAAGATCATGGAGAGAAGATCATGGCTGCATCTGGTTAGACAAAGAGATTAGTTGCCATGGCCAAAATTCGGTCTGGAGGACTTTATATACATTCCAAAGTTATACCTATCTACTCTCGATAGCAACGCGATAACGATGACTATACAATTCCACTCGATGCCGGGTTACGGATCAATACGATGGTTCAGAGATAATGTAATAGTCAGTACAGTTGACATCTCAATTGATGATCCAACGCTGATTGGCAGTTTCACGTCATGAGGATTCGGTTAGGCTGTGTTCCTTGTACAATGATTTAATCCCGGTGTCGTGTTTTGATAAGACGATAATGGGATCAAGTATTTACATGATTCGAGTATTTGTGTTAACATATAGTCATGGTTTGCCTTGATGTAGTAAGTTTATGCAAGCGCACTGACATAGAAGAAATTGAATATAGAATTATTAGTATACAATCTTCCCGATCGATCGATCACTTGCCGCGGTCAGTCCCTAGATGAGTGACCACCATTACCGTGACCTCGCAAAATTTAAAATTAACCGAAATTAACCCGCCTCGGAAAGGTCGCTAAGCAGCAGCAAGAAGGTTTAGGAGTTAAGCAGTTCTCGGCGGCATTTTGGAACGAAGTTTTTTAACGCGGCTTGCGTTAAGAGTAAACTGGTAGAAATCATCACGTAACGAAAAAGCCATATGCGATAGTTTTCATGGATTTCGAGGCCGCTTAAGCAAAATAAAAATCAAATACGGAAATGAAAATAGCGACAACTTTATGAGAGCTAAGCTTTATTTTACTCGTACTTGGTAGATGGCTCTGTGTCAAAAAAGCGAAGGCTTTGAAGATTCGAGACAAACCTACTCATGCGCCATTTTAAAAATGGCGGCCACACATGAGACCTAAATAAATCGATAGCTGACATCAATGCTAACAGAAAACGTAATAATACCGAACCCCGTAAAGAGTCACGTTTCCGAGGTATTAACGCTCAAACTTTATGATTGAGTCACGTGATCAACTTTGAATGAAAAAAATCTTCAAACGCCTTTACACTTTCTCTTTTGTCTGTCTCTTTCTATTATATATGAGTGTGTGCGTGCGAGATATGCGCGAGAATCTTCGTTCCTGACGGAGATCCCCAGGCGGCACACTTTTTTTTTCTATTGTGCAACTAGAACTTTTCATCATTTGTACATTTTGGCGATTTCTCTAGAGAGACGTGTCGCGAGTCATTTGTTTCCTATTGAATACATGACTGTATACATGGGAATTTGTTTCTTACTTTATCCTTTGACATTCATGAAAGATTTCTATTAACAATCTAGACACTTTGGTAAGTACTGGCTAGGCAGCTTTTGCAAAACTTCGTCGCGTATTCCGCAGAGCTTAAAGACTAAAGTCTTCAATCAGTGCACCCTGCCTGTAATGACTTAGGGAGCTGAAACGTGGACACTCACGATATGGCCGGTCCATAAATAATTCAAGGTCGCTCAGTGAGTTACGGAACGAACTGTATGCTCGTAATCTCTCTGAAGGATAGAATCTAAATAGAATGAGGTGATCAGGCAGAGAACCAAAGTTGTCGGCAATCGGCATAGCTCACCGAATAAGCAAGCTCAAGTAGCAATGGGCCGGCCATACTAGCTGTCGAACCGATAACCGTTGGGGTAGACGTGTTCTTGAGTGGAGACCGCGAATCGGTAAACGTAAGTTTAGATGCCCTCAGACAAGATGGAGCGACGATCTTCGCACGATGGCTGGTAGCAGCTGGATGAGAGTTACTGAGAAACGAGCTGAATGGCGTGCAATTGGAGAGGCCTATGTCCAGCAGTGACTGCTATAAGCTGATGATGATCTAGATAGGAAGATTACTACCAAAAGCGGAATCGGCTACCAAAACTTTTATTGTATCCCAATATTTATATTTACTTTAATTACTTACTTAAATAAATAGTGTGAAATTTATGAAGCATATTATTAATTTGCTTAACCATAATCGTTGTAAAACACATCGTTAATGAATTCGAAAAACGATATATTTAACCGTAATTTCCGTAAGAATAAATTGTGGTCACACAGGCACAACAAATTCGGGTTTAATACATTTTATTTATTTTGTAGCGGTATCGCCGCCACATGACGAAGCGAGATCGTGTAGCATCGGCTGCGCGCCGCTCGGTTTCGTCGCATTCCATTGTCCAGCGTTCCGCAAGACACTCACGCGCTCACTTGCTTAAAAGGCTAGGGGCTACGCGGTTGTTACATCATGGACAATTTTTAACTTATTTTGGGAATATAACTATTCCTCGTGAACTTTGGGCTGTCATTTGATGGACTAATCTCTCCATAATTTGTTTCTTTAATTTCTCTCAAGCATATCACACTTTAAACAATAGATAATTTGTCAGTTTTTGTACTTAAACCCTGTCAGGGCACTGCAATACACAATATTGGTTTACTTTTGAGCTAAAGAACATTAACAAAGATTGAATAAAAGAATATCAAAACACACTTGGTAAGGCCACAAAAAAGATTACAATGATTTGTCGAAAACCTACTCAATAGAGTTCATTTACCTATAAATCAATCTACCTCCATCCTTCAATATATCATTAATCAATGAAAAGCCGAAATTAGATTATATCCTTCCCAGAAGGACATGACATTTCTTTACAGTGTCGATGAGTACCTAGATGATAAGCGACAACCGATTTGAATTAATTTGATTGGAATTAATTTTAAATGGCATGGTTGACTATTATTATTTTGAAATTACACTTAATATTTTTTTCATTTTTTATTATGTCTTTTTGTTTTTATTATTGTAATACGCTTAAAGATTATTAAATGACATCTTATCTCAAGTAAAATTTCTACACAGTGTATATTGTTTTGAATTAAATGACTTAAGAGAATAATGGTAATCAAATCACATTAATATCACGACATACTGCCACGTAAAGGAATAATGATTGCGCATCGTACGACAAATCACTCGAGTCGGATATCAAACACTAAAACCGACCTTTATTCAATAACCCGGTAACCGGGTAACCGGGTAACCGGAAAAGTTTTCACTAACCCCGTTACGAATATTACGCAAACATACCAGTTGGAACTAGTTTGCGTAAGATAAAAGTGGTTATATCGGGCTCAGTAAAATTTTGTCGCTACAACTTTTATTTGTTTTGAATTTGTTTCGATAGTTGTGTTTTGTTTCTTGTTTAAGATGTGGATAGGTAGTATGTACTTATAAAATTGAATATCTCATCAAGTATGTAGGATTTTTCCTACAAGCAAACACTTTTAATTGAATACCATACTAATCTGTATTTCTATAAATATTAGTATAATATTCAATTAATATAAATGTTAACTAAAATATATGCAATTATTACAGTAATATTTCCTAGATGCTGTTGATGGCAATATAGGATCACCTCCTATGACATCAATCAGCTCAGCCTATCGCAGTCCACTGCTGGACATAGGCGTCTCCCAGGCTGCGCCACAACACCCTGTCCTCCGCCTTCCGCATCCAGTCTGTCCCAGCCACTTTTCTCAGGTCGTCTGTCCATCTAGCTGTGGGGCGTCCCACACTACGCTTGCCGGTACACGTTCTTCACCCCAGGACACATCCCTAGCTTCCCCGCTATCTCAGCTTTTTCGAGAAACTTTTCTGTAAATAAATAAAAAAACCACTAGCCACCTCACCGTCATCTGCCTAGCCTTTTCCCAACTATGTTTTGGTCGGCTTCCAGTCTAACCAGCTGAATAACAATATTTTACAAGGAGCGACTGCCTGACCTCCACAACCCAGTTACTGGGTAATACGATATCCCTTGGTAAGACTGGTTGCCAGACTTTCGGGCTTCTGAGTACCCGTAATGAATTTCAACCTCACCAACCAACCAACTGCGGTAAGCGTTGCTTAACCTGATCGATGGACCCGTACGGCTGTTATTACTTAGCCACAAGCCCCACTATTTCGAGTCACCTACAAAACAATGCAGAAAGAAGATGTACTTCTCCAGATACTATAGTATTCCGGTCTGGCCCACTAAGCTGTCAATAGTACATTAGTAATGTCACAATCATGTTCTCACTACTTCCTCGATACACAACAGGCATTAGGCAAACGCCGCGCACCCAAAATAGAATCGTGTTCTTTTTTGTTTCGCTGGCACGACTGTGTTTTAAGTCTTGTTTTCCCAAAACTTTCCCACTACCACGGCTTTGTCGATGGCAGTGCAGAGGTCACTTTGACTGCAAGTGAGAAGGTGTAAGCCCAACCTGGTAAAGTGGGGCTATCTTGACGGAACGGCAGTAGGATGTGATTGTGGAGCTATTTCACAAACCATGCTCCACCTCCTATCTTGCCCTCTGTAGTAAGTAAAGGTAAGTATACTTTTTATTAAGTTTCTTATTGAGACATGAAGCAACTAAATACGACATATAGGAATGCGGCCGCTTTTCTTTAGATCGAATTTTGTTGCTTCGTGTCTCAATATGAAACTTAATAAAAGGTATTAGAAAATTCTAGACACACTTACCGAGGTCGCTAATTGGGCAGATTTTCATAATTCCTTCTCAGTCACGAGATATTTTTTTTTCAAGTAGTGGCACTAGTGGACCTGTGTGCGCCCTCTTAAGCAATTGACTGCTGCGCTGCGTGTCGCGGGTTCGATTCCCGCACGGAACAAATATTTGTACGACCTACAATTAGTTGTTCCGGGTTTGGCTGTTTGTGTAAGTTTATATGTCTTTAAACGCACCCACGACACAGGAGAAATTCCTAGTGTGGGGCAACGTTTTTATAAAAAAATAAAAAGAAAGAATAAGTCTTTTCATTGAACATTTGACAATACACTCACTTTTTTCTGGCTTATAATATAATAACAATGAGCCTAATTGTGCGACAAAAAAGGAGCGTTTTACGGTGGCCTACGTTTGGACAGCGCCTTAATAGTGCTCTATTCCCCCAAATTCTTTACCCAAAACCAGTCTTAACACGGTCCAAAAATCCGGATATATCGTCCGGTTATCGAGACCTGAAACTCCATTAACCGTCCAGTGCTACGTCTGGAATATTGAGTGAATGTGTCCAATTAACCCTTAGCCATTTCCACCCTTGACGGCGTAGAAAATCTAACCCTTGTTAGTGTCAACCCTTAAATTCGGATAATCCGGATATCGACAAGCGTTGAACCGGTTAAGATACCTTTTGAACCGGGCAAACACCCGGGTTGTATTTTGTGTAGGCTGGTTTTTTCGCGGTTGTTTTTTACCCGGATGCTGTCCGGTTTTTATTGGAGTTACGGTTTTATTGGTTCCGTTTATATCGGTTCGACGTTGAGGAAAAAGTTTGGAAGAGTAATATCGGTTTGCGGATGGGCACGTTTTGGAATAAATGTTTGTACTGTAGAATATTGAGTTTTCTAATTACAATAGTACTGAAATAACCTTTTATATAATTATATAATAGCGGTATACCGGCTAACTTTTTTTACTGTCTGGACAAAAACAGGGTATAACAGGTGAATGGAATAGAAACCTATGGCACAGAAACCTGGTTTTTTTTTTCAAAAAACTTAAAAGAAATTATCCTATCATTAGATACTATTACGATAGTCGTGGTAGTGACCCCAGCTTACGAGTTACGTTCGTGGGTTCGAACCCAGACGGGCGCTTTACTTTGTGTAACTAATTTCATCACCACTGCTCTCAAAACAGCAAAGGAAAACATCATGAGGAAACCGGCATGTCCTAGAACCAAAAAGTCGAAGACATGTGACATCTACTAACCAGCATTGGTCCCGCGTCGTATTAATTAATGATACAAATGTGTATGTATTTATTATTTTGTGATCGTTATAATATTAACATTCGAGTGAAATAACAAAAATATTTTATATGATACAAATTAATTAATAATAAATAGCAAAAGAAACCAATGTCAATTAAAGAGAAAAAAATAAAACACAAAAAAAAATTCAATAGATTGCAAATCATTTTACATACCCTATATTCTTTGCAAGCAAAACATGTATGCTCTATAATGTATTTTAAAAACCACGTTTTATGCAAATAAATATTATTTCTATTTCTATGTCAACACATAGACTGAAAACAGATAATAAGACAATGTCAATATACAATACAGGTTTTCACAATCTTTCCTTTTATCGTAAGTTATTAGTATGTGAGACTATAAAAAAGACTCTTAAGTACTTGCTAAGATGTAACCTACTAAATCATGCTCACAAAGTGAGTTAACCTTCAAACCTCCAAAAGGTAACTCTTTATCTAATCCGAACAGACAGAAATACACTTCTACAAATGACTAAACTTCAAAACTTTTGAATTGCTTCAGACCCTTTTAGAATTTGTCGAGACTGACTGTTTCATTATTCGGGAACCTTTTAAATGAAGATGAACTGTCTCATGAATAAATTTTGCCAATCTTAAAAGTGTCTCATTATGTAGTTCATTTTTAGCTAAGCGTCTAAGAATATCTTTTAATAATAGCCGGCTATAATCGGAGTTTTTTGGAAAGAAAATCAGAAATAAAATTATCTGGAAAAGAATCGGAGTTACCGACATAGCTTGCAGAGTAAACAAACTGAACTGACGCCCTCCAACTAGATGAACCGACGACCTTAAGAAAGTGGGTGGGATAGACTGGACGGAAGGTGGAAGTAAGGGTATTGTGGCGCAAACTGGGAGAATCCTATAACCAGCATTGGTTTGTGAGTTGATTGATTTTGATTGAAGAGTGCAATGGCGACATTTCCAAACATAGAAATATTTGTGCTGTACCTATCTAAGTTATACAGGGTGGCAGGGACATCGACGCGCAAACTGTAACCAAGGATTCAGCACATGAGTTTAGACTCCATAGCGTCGAAATTTTTCGTCAGTTATTAAAAAAAAATATTGTTGTTCAGTACATCTAGACCGCGTAGGTATTGCACTTTTCTATGAAACAGAAGATTTTTTTTTTAATAACCGACGAAAAATTTCGACGCTACGGGGTCTAAAGTCATGTGCTGAATCTATGGTTAGAGTTTGCGCGTCGATGTCCCTGCCACCCAGTATATGAATTTATTTGACACATAAACCTTCCGGAATCATAATCGCCCTATTACGTTCCCTCTGTTGGGACACAGGCCTCCACTCTGTGAGAGGAAGTGGGCCGTCATCCATCACGCGGTGCCAGTGCGGGTTGGTAGATGTGACATGTCTTCAAATTTTTACCCCTTTCTTCACGATGATTTACTTCACCGTTTCGAGAGCAGTGGTGATGAAATAATTTATACAAAGTAAAACGCCAGTCAGAGTTCGAACCCACGACTTACAACTCGTAAGTCGTGGCCTTTACCATTGGGCCTTCAAATGCTCCAAATAGTGATGAAAACCGCATCAAAATCTATTGTGTAGTTTAGAAGATTTGAGAAATCTCATAGTTGAACACAAAAACCGGTGTAGTATAGATTTGTATGTGTCACATTCATGTTGGTATGGCTTTACTCTTGTATTTATTTTGGTATTTCTCGACTAGATTAAAGACATGTTGCGCCGACCCCAAATAATTTGGGATAAGGGCAGGAGAATGATGATGATTTCTCGACTAGATTAAATAATAATAATAAATAAAGGTGTTACATTTTAGTTTGAAGCCCTGACTCCTGTGCTAGGTGGTACCTGTGTTACAGGAGTCAGTGTCTTCACCCGTTTACGGAATTAAACAATTTATGCTACAATATTAAAATAACGTAAAATTAAATGAATTTAGTGCATGCATGCTCTTGAGTGGTTTGTGTTCATGTGTGTGTGCGTTTGCTGTGTTTTGTGTGTGTTTGCTGTGTTTTGTGTGGCTAAATGTCGAACGGATTCATCATGATAACTTGATCTAGCTTTTCTTAAGTCTTTTTAGTAACAATGCACAAGCACATTACATGTGCTTGTGCATTGTCCGTCAATCGCAGTGCAACACGGTGACAAATTTTGTCACCGTGTTGCAATGCGATTGACGGAGTAGCACTGTTTATTGCAGCGTTGTTAAGCGCTTTAATCGAGGAACACTGCATTGTAAACAGGTTGGTTAGACGTTGGTTGGTTCACAAATTAAAGATGGCGGGTTTTTTAACACTTTCAAGGGCACTATACATGGCATGGGTCATGATAATTAAAAATAATATAGTAGTCTCGTTTACCGTGCCGGAACCTTTAACATAACAATAAAGGAGATAGTTTTTTTGTTCAGTGATCGGCTTTACTAAAGACTATCCCTTGCACATGAAACTATCAAAACCATATCACCCATAAATCGAAAATTAATATACATCCTGACCTCAGTCCTCCAAATATGTCGGGGTCGCCTTAAATATTTGACATCAAAGATCCTGCCTCCCGAAGTTTGAAATCAATTAGTCTTATTTAGAAGTTTGTGTCGCCAGCCGATAGTTGGCGGGTCACCAGATGTCACACCTTGCTATCCCGGCAGATACTCGACTTACTTGTAGGATAAGTCGTTAAGGGAGATATATCCTTCTTGTCAGCAGTAGGGTTATTGTTTTTGTGAATGGGAAGTTCGACAAAGCTAATAATTTCGGCTGCTCCATATCAACAACACAGAATTAAGTGCTTGAAAGTGAATCCTCGGGGGAGCGGAAAAAACAGCTTGGGGAAATCGTCAAAGTCACTTAGGTCCTTACTATTTTATTGGCTTTAAAATTACCTTGGATATAGTTAAAGCATAATCATCCTATAATATTTCCATAGCTGTGAGAGGGAGTGGAGCATAGCCCAACACGCTGGCTCAGTACGTGTTTGTGGAAGTCATATGCCTTAAAATTTTTGGTTCGAGAACATGACTGTTGCCTCAAGATGTTTTCCTTCACCGTTTTGAGAGCAGTGGTGATGAAATTAAATACATAAAGTAAAGTGGTTGTCTGGGTTTACACTCACCACAACTCGTAAGTCTGGGTTGGCCCAGACGAGAAAATACTTTTTAGTAACCAATGGTGGCCTAGTGGCATTGGTGCCACTAGGCCACCATTGGTTACTAAAAAGTAATTTCATTAAAATCTTGAAGTTCTCAAAAAATGAACGTTAAAATGTCCCTAAACAGAATCTACTGCTGAATACAACCCGGCAATAACTTTCATCCGAAATCATTTCAAAATCTGAATTTATTTTCCCCAAAGAGGCTTCACTGGAGGGACTCAGATGAAAGTCACACCTAATCCATGACAATCCCAGGAAAAAGGTGGGATTTGTCACGACAGGAGAAAGTGTAAGGAAAAGATTTTATCACGTAAATCTTTCAAATTATTTCTTCAAAAATTTCATGTTGGAATTAGGAAGGTCTGATTTATCAATTTAACCTTATTTTTATCGCCCTCTGAGGGGTTTAAGGGATTAGTCGTTTCGTGTTGTCACCTGTTTGTATCGAACATTTATCTTTTTATGTCTGTTGGGAATAAAAATAATGTTTTTTATGTTTTCAGTGTTTGTTTGTATAATAAAGATTTTGTTCGTTGCAGATTAAAACAAAAGCCTGTATGTAAAAGAAGTATGACGTAGCGTAGGTTGTCTATGTAGTAAAGCCGTGAACGTATTTAATCGTGTTTGTAACGTATCAAAACGAAAATGCTATTACAGTAGCATGGCGTAGCAAATGTTTGCAGAATGGCTACGCAATGTTTAACTGCTACGCGCTACGCCGTAGCACATTTGCTACGCTGTGCTACGACGTAGCTGTTAACATGTCGTATTTGTAAGTACATAGTAGTGGTTATAGTTTATAGGTACTCTCACAAACAGTCAGCGAAAAAAAAGGTATTACCGTAAAAGTCCTCCTTAATATCATTTTTACAAGCTTTTATTTAGTTTCAGCTGTTTGTCTGTAATCAAATCTTGCAAGTTAAATTTGATCCATTTGCCGGTTTCCGATTGAGCTGAAATTTTGCATGCATGTGTAAATCGGACGACAATGTTGTGACATGGTGCTGATCTGATGATGTAAGCGGACTGGCGGCGCGGGCGCGCGAGTGCAACATGCGATGTTGCCGTCTCGCTTACCCTCACGACGCGTGACGTATGCGAACCGACACGTCGCCAGAACAATAGGGCGCGTCATAGCCGAGCTGCCGGACAACTAATGACTTATTTACTAATACATAAAATATGTTTGTCCTACATGTTGTACATATGTATAGTATTACTACTTAAATATTTATTTATTATTTTAAGTGCTTACATTTATAGGTTGAGCGATATATGTAGGTACCTAATAATTAAGTGTCACTACAATTGAACCGAAAGGTGGCCATTCAGACTCGGTAATTAAGCGACACAACCCCATCGAGTTTGGGCTCGTATGAGTCGCCTTGACGAGTACTTTGGTGCTAGATGGTAACCAGGGTCTGATGCCATCATCAGACCCTGGTTACCGACGCACCGACTTACGGTATTCCTCTAAAACAAAACAAAAAAGTAATATTAGGCAGCTATAATAAAATACTAAAGTGATTTCATTTTTATGTAATTTAATAATATTTATTTAATTTAACAATATAATATTAAAACTCTGCATTTATAGTTATATCCAATAATAAACACTAATTGTTTATCTTTTATTTGCCTCATTATGGTTTTAAAAAGAATTAATCCATTATGTCACCAAATAATCTTAGGTGAAATTTCAAATAAAAGTTTAAGTTACAATTCATAAATATGTATAATATTCACATTCAGTCCAATTTCGTCAGATATGTCTGTTCTATTAAGACCACTTTTATGCAGCGCAATAATAGTTGCCCTTGCCTCAATATTAATATTTACCGACTTTTTGAGAATAAATACGATACCGCTATACAACCAAACGACCACGTTTATTCCGATCAAGTTAACTATTCATAAAACTCATGTCTACCTCACAGAAATCTGAATTCTTTATTTAGTTTTCTATGATCTACCTTTCTAACTTTACGAAATGTGTAAACAAAGCGAAGAAGATAAAGAATATTTCTATTTCTTATTATATTTCTGTCTCATTACTTCTAATCGAGTAAAAACTTACAAAAAGTCCAAGTACTGCGTGAGATTTGAACACACGGTTCACTGCTCCGCTAGGTCATCTTGACTCATACGTTGAAATTATGAACTACAATCACTTGTTGACGGCAATGTGTTTATTTTCTTGAAACTAGAAGGACGTATGGACTTTTGGTCGATACTGTACCTACTAAATAAAAGCGTGTTACATTGTGATTGCAAAAGAAAAATAACTAAAAAAAAAATTAAGGTGCAATAATATGCTAAATGTTCTTTAATGTTCCATCAAAATGTAATACGCTTTTATTTAGTAGGTTACCTATATAATCTTATTTTTCTTATCAGGTTTAAATTATGTTTAACTTTTTAGTTCTTTTTATTAACCTTACCTTTACCTTTAATTGTTTATCTAATCCAGTGACTAATATCCTCTCAAAATCTCCAAAGTACAATAAAACTCTTCGGTTCCTAAGAGCAATTTCAAGCGTAAACTGCTAAATATCTCTTTTAGAAAATTGCTTTTTAAGCTTCTTGAAAACTGTCATCAGTTATTATTTTATCGATAAGAGAGAAATTGTTTCTCAAGGAAATTGTAAATTAGAATTTTGCCTCGGGTTTTGATGCTTCCCTGTTTATAACTTTATTAAGAGCGTTCATCACGCGCGGGCTGGCAACGTCGAATTTCTAGTGGTTTTTTGAGATTATTTTTCGGCACCAATGTATGGAAACTATACCCACGCTTTACAGAAAGAAAATAGGGTAGAACAGACTAATTCATGTCTCTAGTTTACAATAGTATGGTTTGCATTAGTGTGGGTACTGGGTAAGGTCTGTTTTCCCCAAAAAAAAATAAAAGTGTATTTTTCCAAGAGTGTATTTTCTATATTTTTTTTAACAAAAATTAATTTCTTAATCAGGCATTATTATTAACTTTGAATTATTTTGCGCCATTAATTATTACTAATAACTAAACATTTTTGTATTGAAAAAAAAAACTTTTTTTTTAATACGTTCAACGCGGCAAGCTTCTGACAGAGTTTGCTCGTCTGTGCGTTACAGCCGCTTTATATCCCGTACCAGAGTTTCTTGATGTCTTACGGCCGGTATAAACATCGATATTTTATTGACCTGTAATTTTTTACTCCCATAGTTAAACAAAAAAAAACATACATGAAATTAAAAGTGGGGTATAACTTTACAAGTTCAATCTAGTTTGGTTGTTGTACGCAAGTTTTTACAAACCGGGTCAGATTACACCCAATGATGATGATCTTTACTTTTATTTATTATTTTTACAGTCAAGTGCTAGATAGTTGGTAATGTGTAATGAAATTATTTACATAAAGTAAAACGTCTGTCAGGGTTCGACCCAACGGCCACTTCCACTGGGCCATCACTGCTTGAAATTGTTGCTGATGAAGCTTATAAAAAAAAATTATAAAAACATATTTTTACGCGAAACTGATCAACAGAAGATTCAATATGTAACAAAAAAGGGAGAGAACGAAACTCGTTTAACTTTGACACAAATAAGACACTTGACGAAAGCCTCCATGTTCCCCTCTCACCTACTTCGTGTCGATGTGGATACTTTTATTACCGAACGAAGAAATTTATTTGCACTGGAAATGTGTTTAAGGAACTCGTAAATAAGTGTGTGTTTGGTGCGTAGTTCTGGGCTTCTTCTCCTTGTGTTGGTTAATCATATTTTACGTTTAGGCAGTAGAAGAATTAAAATTAAACCGCCGAAAAAAACTGAAAAGCAAAAAACAATAATTATTTTATAATTAACCTTAATAACTAAGTAATAAAACTAAAATAATAAAAATATATACGCGTCGACTTGAGAACGTCCTCCGTTTTTTTTTCTGTGCCAACGGAATCACCCATTGCCGAGTGAAGGCCCCCCCTTTTTTGTGCCTTACTTCCCGGTTCTGTGCGTCCCCCGTTCATACATCTGAAGGCAAATTCTCGTAATTTAAAACGTTCAAAATCTAGTCGCAGTCTCATCTCGGCGAGAAACAAATGTCAAAAACTTGTCAAAATGTAGGGAAATTAGAGGTATTTTTGACAGATTGAGACTGAGATCAGACCGACACCAGCAATTTATACTACGCTAACTCGAAATTTAGGTAAAAACGTTTTTTTATGCCAAGTTGCTTAAAATGTGTTTTTACATATGTCATAAAAAAATCGTGAAGAAATATACAAAAATAAGAAAGCTACAAATCTTATAAAACGCTAAGTAAAGCTACTTTTTGAAATCACTCGATATATATTACGCCAACTATTATTAGCGGAGTGTGCGCGGGGAGGGGACGCACCGCTTGTTTGTTTACATTAGTCTAACGACACTTGTCGCTGTATTAGATGTGATTGCGCGGTTTTAAAACTTTAGCAGTAAATCATAATAGATAGTGTTATTGTAACCAGTTATTTAAACTATTATTAGTGTCATTTTATTATTACAAAAATGTCTCGACAACGAGCTAAATATTTAGTGGAATTAACAAAAAAGGAAGAATATTCATTGATGAGTGTTGATAAAAATAGTGAGATATCGCTTCATACTGTCGAAAGAGGTGAGTTTAATGTGTTATTAAGAACTAAGAACGTATGTTAAAGTATATAAATATGTTTTATAGTAATAAGCTAGGTTTTTTTGAAAACTGGAGCCACTTTGGTCAAAGTCCGTGCAACATTACGCTAACTCATAGTTAGCGTAGTTTAGTGCGTTCGTGTGTATACTTGTTCGTTTGTAAAATGAACTACTTAGCGACTTTTACGTAGTAAATACTTATGTGTTAACGTATTAATTAGTTTATTAATGGTACGTTGACTATTTTTTTTTGTAAGTACTTACCTACATGTTTTTTATAAAAATATTGAAATATGATTTCAATACATTATACCTATTGTTTTAGAATCGTCGCCATTACCTGCTGAAGTTGATAATCCTGAATTCGTGTCTTTATTTGAGCACATCATGTTTGATGAGCCTATTCAAGAGCATGATTATTCTATATCCAGTTCTGCGAGCCGAGATATAGTCAGTTACAAATATGATGCTGTATTACAAGATATAAATTTAAACGACTTGGGGGCTCCTAATACTCCACTTAATATTTATTCACCAAAGGTAATGACTTCTATCCAAAAACCTTCTCCATTGGCATTAAGTCCAGCAAGTATTGAACCTTTGTTTTCGGTTGTCACTAATGATCCTTCTGACAGCATAGATAATACCCCCGTACCTTCACCCTATTGTGATTTTTCGGAATCTTCACAAAGTTTAAACGCTACTTTGGTGCCGACCTCTTGCTACAATGAGACTGAAGATAGAACACTGACACCTGAAATCGGTACATCCGCCCAGGAAAGTCTTCCTGATTCGCATATGGATAACGGCCTCACCAAAAATACAGATTCAGTATCGGCAATATCTACTCCGTGTAATTCAATTTCCTCGCCTGCAACGTTCAATGATAGTGACTATTCTGCAGTATCGACCCCAAAAAATACTAAACGTAGATCAAAAAAAAGGACAGATGTGGGTCTCAAACGTCTTAAACTTGAAAATGAATGGATAGCTAGAAAGAGAAAACGTTTGTGTAACACAGGATTGGAGTATACCACGTCAAAAGGAAAAACTAAAGCAGCAAGAAGTATTAAAGTCAGTTGTGTCAATTGTCGTCTGCAATGCTATAATAAAATAAGCCACGAGGTTCGTGTTGATCTGTTTGAGAAGTTCTGGAGTACTGGTGATCACACGAAACAATGGGAAATCGTAGCCAAATATGTGATACAAAAAAGTAAAAAGACTGCCACTAATGTTGAAAGTGAATCTAGCCGTCGATCACACACTTTGCATTATCATCTTCCCATAAATTCTGACAGTGGCATCACATTACAAAAAGTTTGCAAAACAATGTTTCTGAACACATTCGATATTAGTAAAGATTTTGTTTATACTGCAATACGAAAAATCCAAGAAATCAATGATTTTACTGATGTTACTGATGACAGAGGTCGGCATAAAAACCATAAATATATAATTTCAAATGAAATGAAGCAGAGTGTCATAGCTCACGTTAATTCTTTCACCCCTGTCGAGTCTCACTACGTTAGAAAACGTACGAGTAAAAAATACTTAGATCCTTCTTTATCTTTTTCGAAAATGTTTAAGTTGTATGTTGAGTGGTGTGCTGATAATAATTATAATTTTAGAGTACAGACAGTAAGACAGTATAGGGATATAGTTAATGCTAATTTGAAGATAGGCTTTCATTTACCAAAAAAAGACCAATGCGACCTCTGTCATCAATACAAAAATACACCTAGCCCTACAGATGAATTGAAAGGAAACTTCACTAAACACCAGACAGAAAAAGAAATTTCCCGTAAGTTAAAATTAGAAAATAAACTGTTAGCTATCTCTAGTAATAATGTAGCTTGTATTGTATTTGATTTTCAAAAAGTTTTAAGTTCACCACATGGTAATATAAGTGTTTATTACTATAAGCGTAAGCTCAATGTATACAATTTTACAATTTACGATATGGGATCAAAAGAAGCATTTTGTTATATGTGGGACGAGCGAACGGCTAAGAGGGGGGCCAATGAAGTTGCCAGTTGTTTATATGATTTTTTTAATAAATTAGCTTCTAAGGGAGTTAACGAAGTCAACCTATGGTCAGACAACTGTGGGGGACAAAATCGTAATCGTATCGTATACTATATGTATTTAGTAGCTGCAAAAATGTTTAAAATGAAGATTAGCCACCATTTTATGGAAAAGGGCCATACACAGAATGAGGGCGACTCAGTTCATGCTTTAATAGAAAAGACTGCAAGAGGTAGAGAGGTATATTCGCCAGATGAATGGTATTCACTAGTGCGATGGGCAAAAGTCAATGGGAATCCTTATATTGTTATCGAGGTCAATCAAAACATGGTATTTGATTTTAAAAGTAATATAAGCAAAAAAAATTGGACTAAAAATATAAATAACGATAAAATGATGTGGAATAAAATTAAAAAAATTGAAGTTTCTCCTGATAATTACGGTTTGTTGGAATATAAATATAGTTTAGGTGATAGTGAAAGCAATCAAATACAATGTTTTAAAAAGACAACCAGATTATCCCAGTTGGAGCCTTTTCCCGAAAAAGCATACAAAGCTTTATTAAAAATTAATGTGGCAAAATATAAAGATTTAAAATATTATTGTGATAAGAATATTATACCCGAAAAGTATCATACATTTTATAGAAATTTATTAACAACTGAACATGATGTGGACAATGCAAGTGATGAAGATTAAGGTTAAATAATTATCTTATTGTTTAAATTATGTGATTTATATTCACCAATTGGAAGTTTTTGTTTTCTCAGAATAACAATACTCAGTGCAATCTTGATTTAAGTATAATTATGTTTGAGTTCTTAATCATTACAACTTATTGTTTAAATTATGTGATTTATATTTACCAATAGGGAGTTTTGGTTTTCTCCTAAAATTATCAATATTGAGTGCAATCTTGATTAAAATATAATTATGTTTGAGTTCATAATAATTACAACTTATAATATAGTTTAAATTATGCGATTTATATTTACCAATTGGAAGTTTTTATTTTCGCAGAGTGCAATCTTGATTTAAAATAATTATAATTATTCGAAGTTGAATTGTGATTGATCTGATCTCTTACCGTTAATTAATAAGTAAGTACTTAACTATAATAAACTGTTGATTACCTATTACACTAATTTTGTTTTAATTATGTGTCTAGGTACCTACAAATATTACTATCTACACAATTTTATCTGGAATTTATAAAATTCAACGTGTATTATAGCTCAACGGAAAGTTAGATAATACGCTAACTTGTGACACAGGGCGATGTATAGTACGCTATATATAATTTGACGGCTTTTAATACGAAATCCGCCAGAGACGCATGTACCGGTTAAACAAAGCTAACTTAAATTACTTGTTATTCAGCATGATATATTACAATAATATATCTTGTGGGTGTATATAATACCCTAAATTTATGATTAATACACAAAATACTGTATTTTTTTATTGCTACGTAATAAAAATAACACTTCTTTAGCACTACGACCTCCCGTACTACACTACGCTAACATTAGTTAGACGTGTATAACATGTAACATTTTATTGATGAATTACGTTTATATACGGCTAACTCGCGCTAAATCAAAAAATATAAATAATTAAGGAAAAATAAATATGAGATATTACAATTAATAAATTAACTATTAAGCATACCAAATTTCAAATAAGTATCTTAATTAATGTAAAAGTTATCACGTTTTTCCCTTTAAACGCCTCTACTGTAAAGTACGCTTTTTTTAGTTAGCGTAGTATAAATTGCTGGTGTCGGATAGTAGCTTTTTGATCATCCTCGTAACATACCCAAACCATCCATGATGGTTGAACCATACTATAATTATCATCTTTGTGGATAAAATTTTGTCAGTCATGTTAGTAATTAGTGGCTAATTGACGTTGATACTGCAGACCTTCGTTTTAGCATCATATACATAGTGGTATTTAATTTCACTCCAACCATATGCTATGGATGTAAGGTCCAATGACCGCCAAGGGATGGTCACAACGTATATTGTCAAAATCTGCTTACTTTTCAGAGGGACTGTGGCACACTTGTTGAACCTGTATTCCCTAATGGGTATGGCTAAAATAGACCCACATTTCACCAGTAATTTGTAATTTTACGTCGCCCATTGTATTTCGAAGATTTTTTTTTTTTTTTCTTTATTTATAATTTTGGAGTTTTTATCCACAAGGATACGTCAACCCCATTGTACCTTATACAATATATATCCTTAACATTAACTATATCTATACATAAAACAAAAGAGACCAGAAAAGCATACCTAGCAGAAATCCTGAACCCACAATACTCTATATTATGGGTTCAGAACCACCGCCAAGCTACAAAGTTGTTTTGCTAGATCAGACTTAGGGTATGACAATATCGTCTGAATTAAGCCAATATCTAACCTGTTCAAACAATTCTCTCTTTCCAATTTTTCTCTTTCAGCCTTATTTTTAACACAATCCATCAACAGATGTTGTACGTCCTCGGTTGTATTACACGTAATGCAGTTTGGTGATTCGACTTTCTTCATCAAGAACGCAAACTTTGCCGATGGATAGTGTCCCGATCGGAGTCTTAAAGCTAATTTTATATATTTTCTGCTTAGTTTGCCATCATCAAACCAAAGGTAACGAGGAGGCTCATGTTGAATGGTTTTATACCAAATTCCTTTTGTTTCTGATTTTTCATTAAAATGCTTTTTCCAGAACTCGTAGCTTTTAATTTTAAATTTAGGGATCATATCTGAGTAGTCCGGCAAGAAATGAAACTCATTTCCTTCTACTGCTGCTAATTTAGATACTCGATCAGCCTCCTCGTTACCCTTCACACCAATATGACCCGGAACCCACTGCAATCTAAACTCAATGCCATTTTTGTTAAAATTATAAATAATACTGATAATATCGTAGGCTATCGAAGCACCTCTGATGCCAGAGGCGCATCGAGCCACGTGTTGCAAAGCGCTTTTGCTATCAGAAAAAATAACAATTTTGTTTATCTTTCGTTCACTTGCATATGACATTGCATGAAAGATCGCAATAAGTTCCAGCGTCATAATGGATACAAAGGTATTTATTCTGTAACCAGCTCTAATATTACAATTTTGATAAAAGTATCCAACCCCCTGTCCACGTGCACTCTTCGACCCATCAGTATAAAACTTATGCCAACCCCTGTACTTTGTATTTAATTCTTCTATAACATTATTTAATAGAGCATTAGATTCAAATGAGGTTTTACTGCCCGTTACACACTCCAGATCACTTTTAATACTCTCTTGCAATTCAATGGCTGATATCCAGATATCCAAACTAAACATTCTAAGTGTATGAGAAGAAGACACTTGAAATGTTTTTATATCCCTGATTGTTTCAGCAAGTAAAGGCTTTTTTTTGCTTTCCCAGTATCTATTATGACAGAGCTCACTCAAATTCAATATCATATCAACAGTAATATTGTTAGACCAGGACACACTTTTCAACATAAATTTATACGCTAAATATTGTCTTCTCAAAAATAATGGTAATATATTTAACTCGCACTCCATTACATGGATAGGGGTACTTTTTATGAATCCTCCCGTAATTCGTAATGCTTGGTTCTGGATTTTATCTAATTTGTTAGTATGTATGTTTGCGCCACAATCATAAATAAAGCCCCCGTAGTCAAGCCTACTTCTTATTAAAGAAATATATAACCTACGTAAGTGTTTGGTATGTACACCCCAAGTACTTCCCGCCAACACTTTCAAAATGTTAAAAAATTTTGAACATTTATTGACAATTTCCTTTACGTGTTTTCCCCATCTTAAGTTTGTATCCAACCAAATTCCCAAATATTTTACACAATCTGATCTAGCCAATAGTTCGCCGTTAGCTTTTAGGGTAGGGAAAAGTCTCCTTTGTCCCTTACTAAAGAGACAGTAGTTAGATTTGCTTGCAGATAAAACTAAACCTAATTCATCTAATAAAATAATTACACTGTCAAGCGCTTGTTGAATACGTATTTCACAACTTTTAATGTCTTTATCACTAACAAATAAAACAAAATCGTCTGCATACTGCGACAATAATACGTTCTGTGTATGGAGACATATTTTGTGTGTTACCAAGTTGAAAAGTAACGGGGATAGAGGATCCCCCTGTGCAAGGCCTTTATTAGTCCACCTAGAAAGTGTAGTTTCACCAGTGTCCGATTTAATATTGAGGTATCTTTCGCTTAAAAACGACCAAAGATATGTACAAATTTTAGTTCCTACTTGTAGATTATCCAATATTTTCATCGCTACGTCAATCGAAACGTTATTGTAAGCACTTTCAATATCTAAAAAACAAGCTAACGTTGGAATGTTCTTAGAAAAACCTATTTGAATATGTGAGACCAAACGAGTTAAAGAATCTAAACAGGACTGTGATTTTCTAAAGCCAACTGTGTGAGGTGAGAGGACTTTTGTCTTTTCAACAAACCACTCTAAACGTCTAAATATTAACAAATGAAAAATTTTAGCTAGACAAGAAAGTAAGGATATAGGTCTTAACTTCAGTTCACCATTAGAAGCAGAATTAACCTTCGGGATGGGAATTACTTGTATGTTCCGCCAAAGTCTGGGAACAATGCCAAATTTAAAAATATTATTATATAATCTAAGCATGAAATATTTAGCTGTGTCAGGTAAATGATAAATCATTGAATAAGTTATGCCATCTACGCCTGGAGCTGTATCCTTTTTTTTTAAACAACTTTTAAGTTCCTGCATGGAGAAATCAGCTTCTAAAGTTAAATTTCTAGATTCAAATGTTGGTATCATACTTGTAACGTAATCTGGGGTAAGTGAACTTAACAACTTGCTTTGGTTTTCAAAAGAACAATACATTTTATTTTGTCTAAAGCCCTTCATCCATCTCATGCGACGCCAAAGATCAGAAGCTGAAGTTGCTTCATCAATAGAGTTACAGAACTTCTGCCAACTAAGAAATTTTTCCCTGCGTATTAGGTCTTGTGATTCTTGAGTTAATTTCTCTAAAGTTGTTAAATTTTCTGGTGTTGGGTTACGACGAAAAGTAGTCAGAGCTAGTCTACGCTGTGCAACTATTTTTGACAATTGAGGGTTCCAGTACTGTTTCGGAATAAAGTTTTCAACCGGTTTGTTACAATGTTTTATATACGGAATATGTTTATCCGCCGCTTTGTTAATTTCAACAACAAAAATATCATACATATTTTGAACCCAGTCCGACCCATCGCTATATACAACAAGATTATCGGCGATCGTTTGGGAATAACCAGCCCAGTCCGCTTTTTTAAAATTTCGTTTTTTAATAAAAATAAAGTCATTGACAATATGAATCGACATTTTAATTAACAAGTGATCACTCCCCAAGTTTTCATTACAAACCTGCCACACAAACTTGATAGCTATGTCTGAGGAAGCAAAGGAAATATCAGGCGAGGTTTGTTGTAAATTTCCGTTGACTAACTTCACTCGTGTTGCCGCACCACTATTAAGAGAGATAAAATCATTGTCGAGTGCCGAGTCCATAATCTGACTACCTCTCGTATCAGTTTTGACTGACCAGTTAGTGTGGTGTCCATTGAAGTCACCAGCAATTATTGTTTTCGCGGAGAAAGTTGAGAAAAGTGTATCCCAGTCAGCCAATTGCGTTTGTACGGAAGATGGGCAATAGATAGATAGGACATATTCTATATCTTTGCAGTTAATAAGTTTTACACATAAAACTTCAATTCCAGGGTTTTTAGTACTAAAAGCATGAATGTGAGAAGGAATAGATTTATGTACTATTATTGCCACTCCTCCATACGAATCGTACCTATCATTTCGATAAACATTGTAGCCACTTATATTTATCGTGGAATCAGTGTCAAACCATGTCTCACTAATAATGGCAATGTGAATACTTTCCCGAGTTAGTAAATCCCTAAAACTAATCAATTTAGGACAAAAGCTTTGAGCATTCCATTGAAATATGTTTAACTTTATATTTTTAGGACTGTTATCCATTTACTAGTTTCATTAAGCGTTCAATTAATCTCCCATGAAATAACATATTAGTCAAAAACTTATTAAGTTCTCCAGAAATGATTTTTAAAACAGACATAATTTTTTCTTCAAAAGTACCCTCTGACATAATAATATTTTTAATTTTGGACCAAAATTTCTTAAACTCAAATTTACGTGTTACCTCTCCATCCCTTTCACTACTTTCTTCCTCATTCTGCGGTTTCTCTATTACAGTTTCCATTGTTCGCTTCTGAGAATTTTCATATCGTTTTCCCTTTTTCTTTTTATTTTTGCTTTTTGATTTTGTTGCTTGTAGAATGGTAGACATTTCACCTGAACTTCTTTCTGACTCTTCTTCTATGTTCTGCTCATCAGATACCGCATCCTGACTTTGTAATCCGAAAACAAGCTTATCACGATATGATTCATTATTATTCTGTAGATCACGAGACTGCTTTTGGAGGGACATAGTGTGTTCATATGAATGCTTCATAATGACCTTTTCCTTTTGTTTATTTTCATAGAAAAGTTGTAGGGCTCTGCGATATGTTACTTGTTCTTTGCTCATGATGCTTCGTATAGACTTTTCTTTCACATAAAACGGACACATCTTGTCTAAAACAAAGTGGTCGCCTTTGCAGTTAAGACACTTATAATTTTGGGAGTTGCAATTAACGTGGTTCCCCCCACATTTCGGGCATAGTATTTTTTTTGTGGGACAGTATTTTAAAAAATGACCAAACTGCCAGCAACCATTACATTGTGTCACTGGAAACACATATGGCTCAACTTTGAATCGGCAGTCATACGCATATATAAAAGAAGGCATGATATTGCTTTTAAAGCACACCCTTATCGACTCACTGTCCACCCATTTCCCATCCGAATTTAAACGTTTCAATCTTTTAACCGATAGGATTTCAGCAGAAGACTCAAAGATTTTCATAAGCTCATCTTCTCTCAGGTCGTAATCGACCCCTCTCACCAAGCCATACGCCGTAGTCAGATCTTGAGTCAGTTGACAACGCAGTCCTTTTTCTTTGATTACGTGACATTCCAGTAACTTTACCGCGGATTCCTTATCTTTAAATTGGATACGCACTTTGAAGGAGCTCTTATATTTAATCCTAATTATACCCGTGATGTTTTCTGATCTGAGCATCTTAGCCATAGCTATTTGCTTTGGTAGAACATCCACGGAGGTGACACACACCTCGTAATCAACTGAGTCCCGCGAAACATCATTTTTTTCTTCATCTACCCTCGTATTCTTTGCTAGTTCTACTGATTCACTTCTGATAAGACGTTTTGCTCTTCTTCTAGCCACCGTTATAAATTCGTCATCTTCACTATTATCATCTTCCCTTTCTTTTCTCTTCTCTACACTCCTTATAATGCTTTCACTACTTTGTTTGCCTCGTAAATTGTTCGCTTCCAAATCCTTCTGATTATTTTCATAACTTTTTAATATCTCCAAATCACTTATATTATCTTCATTACTATGGTCCGACATTCTCACAAAACTCACAAAGCGTCGATCGGCCTCAAGGTCAACCGAGGCCCGATAACAATAGGTTCATTAGCTAATGAGTTGTAAACAACTATCTCGCCGTACGCGTCTGTTCAAAACGAATGCACACACGCGACTCGTATTTCGAAGATGGATTGTAGAATACGCTGTTTTACAAAACCGCTAGTGGTTTTACAAAACAGCTCTGTTATGTAAAACAACTGCACTTTATTTACGAAAGTAAGTTGTTATATTTACCTAGACAGCATTTTTGGACACCGTACAATTTTGACTTTACTGTGTCAACAAACGCTCTCTAGGGTGGTGGTTGCCCCGATACCGTCATTTCATGACTACCGTCACAGTTGCCGTTATGTAGCGGCCACCAGCTGTAAGAAACCCAAGGCTTTTTTTTTTTTTTTTTGTGGATGGGAAATCATCAAATGACCCCTCCCGCTCTGGGTGGAGCGGAAGGGAGTGTCAGACTTTTACTGACTAAAACCCACCCGTGTTCCGTCCTTAGCCCTTTCTGTTCCAGGGCAGCGGTTAACCTTTCGGAAAATCCCGCCGCCCCGGCAGGCTTCGGCCCTGTGGGGCCCCGTCCTCTGCTGACATCTCTTTGAGGCGCGCGTGGAACACAACGCGCCGTCCGGCACGGGCCTGGTCCTGATCGGACGGTGAGCTACCCATTACTCACCGCCCGCAGGCCCGCGCCTACGGTGGCCGGGAGTCGTCACGCGGCTCCCGACGCCCGGAGCGTCTCCCGCGGCGGCTGAGGCGTAAGGTTCTCTCCCTCAGCCTCCCCGCCACCTCCTTCGCTAGCATGACTGCTTCGCAGAAGGAGGTAACTGCCTCCCACTCCCTCTCGCCCCGGACCATGGCTTGCACCAGGGCCGGACGCGAGAGGTCGCCGCCGTTGCCGATCGCCTCTACGAGGACACGGCGGGGCTCCGCCCAAGCAGGGCAGACCTCCACCGTGTGCTCCACCGTGTCCTCTGGGCGATCCTGGCAGTGGTGACACCCGGGCGTCTCCTCCCGCCTGATGATGTGCAGGAACCTCCCGAAACATCCGTGTCCGGAGAGGACCTGCGTCAGGCGGTACGTGAGAACGCCGTGACGCCTCTCTAGCCACTCCTCAAAGAGGGGTCTTATCGCCACTATCGTGGCGTGCCCTAAACCCAAGGCTCAGTCACACTTCCAAACCCTAGGTGAAGAGAGGAACATGAATATTCTAAACAAAATCACGCGAAACACAAACAGAACTTTCTAAAACAAATAAAATCAATACGAAGACTTCAATGTTTTCTTTTACCTGCTCCAATGCTGTACGTACGGCTATTAAATAGCTGTAAAAGAGTTGTGTGCTATTCGGACTAGCGATTGATGTTTGCATTTTTCATGTCTGGAATAGTTTACGTTTTTAAAGTGGTCACTGTGAAACCTATTTATCCACTGCAGTAGGAAAGGACTAAAGAAAAGTTAAGTTAGTAACAAAGTAGTAAATCATGAAGTTAGTAGAACATGCTGGGTAGCAAGGAAATCGACGCGCAAACTATAATTCAGCGCATGATTCTAGACCGTACAATATTTTGTCGATGGTCCAAAAAAAAAACTACCTACACAGTTAAAATGTATTGGACAGCAAATTTTTCGTTCCGGGGGTTAAAAACCATGTACTGAATTTATGGTATCAGGTTGCGCCTTAACGTACCTGCCATCCTGGATATTATTATCAGATATAATATCGCTCATCGGCAATCTAGTACTATTGTTGATGGAAGCCCACATATATGAATTTATCCTTACCTTATTGATCCTTAACTTATTTTTATTTAAATTTATTTTTAACACACTTCACTTGTAACTATCAAACAATGTAATACAATCTTAGAAGTCAATTTTAAACTACTTCTAATCGTCGCGTCGTATCGAAATGAAATGTTGTATATATATGTAGTTTGGATGACAAAACTATAATTTGGTATCTTGTAGCTGATCTGATGATTTAGCTAGGAGGTGAATGGATAAGCGTGTTTTTTAGTTTCTATAAACTACATATTTTTTCTTCAAGATCATTATCTACCTAGCCTTTTCCAAACTATGGTGGGTCGGGCTTCCAGTCTAACCGGATGCAGCTGAATACCAGTGTTTCACATGGAGCGACTGCCTATCCGACCTCCACAACCCAGTTACTGGGTAATACGACACCCCTTGGTAAGACTGGTTGTCAGAATTTCGGGCATCTGACGATCCGTAACGACTGCCAAAGATCCACGATTGACAGCCAGGACAAACGGCTTAAAATGCTTTCCGAGGCACGGAAAAATGGATTGAATGAATTGAAATGCAAAAATGGTCACCCATCTACGGATCAACCTGATCAGTCGAGCCGCGCGGCTGTTATTACTTGCCACCAGCCCCCAAGATATCAAGCTTAAAGTTACTCAAAACAAAATTATCGTTTCCAAGACGTTTCAGTACCGTTCTCAAACCGCGGTGGTTTATCAATGTTCTCTTCTCTTTACTGCTTCCAACGGACATGAATTTTTACGATACTTGACAAGCCGACATAAAATACGACTGGATTGTACGACTGCATGCTATAATAGCGTGACGTATGTTGAGTTTATTTTTTAAATTTATGTATTGGTATTTGAATAGGCCGGTAGAGACGTCGGTTAGAATATGACTGGGTATGTCATGGATTACCTAATTATAATAATATTAATTCACGTTGGAGTTATTGTAAATCACAAATCTTAAAATTAATTGTACTTAGTTATAATAAGAATGACATTTGAATATTTGTACCCATACTATGTAAAACTACATTCTTACAAAAATCTATCTTTAATTATCCTGTCTCAAAATAATAATATGTAGGTATAGGTACCTATATAAAAAGGAGGGGACATAATCAAAGGGCATCAAAAAATTCGTCCGTATCGCTGTCAATAGGAAACGTGCCCAAAAGGCTCGTAGCATTGCCACGTTGTATGGCAATGCTGTGATTCGTCGGCCAAAAAATAGGCCAGCCCTCTGGTCACGTGGAGAGTCGACCAACCACTTGGCGATGTCTCGAAATACTAAGTGTGCAGTAGGTCCCCATGACCCTAGTGTTTCAACCCCAAAAGGCTCGAACATATAAGTTCCAAAGAGATTGGAGTATTTGCGCCGTTTGAGGTTTTCCGCACCTGCAGCAGCCGGCCCAGTACAGCCCACCATGCTTGGAAGATGTGATGGCGCAAGGGTGTCGACACACGTTGAATCCCACACCAAAGGCCTACCTACCTTCAAAGGCAATAGTCATTCCGTCTAGTCTCTTCCCATCGTCGCGTGCCAAGCCATTGGGTTTTAAAATAGCTGGCACCCCAGCGGTGACAAGAGCACGACGGATGATGTCATTGATGCCGGCGTGCCGTGCTATCTAGCCTGCGCGTTTACTGCAGGATAAGCCATGGTGTCCGACGCAGTCGACACCTTCACAGTATTGGGCGCCCAGACGCAGACAAGTAGCGAGCCGGAATGTGGTGTCACCCAGCAAAGTGCCTATGTTGGGTGACGGTAGCGCCTGAAACCAGAGGCCCGACAACCACTCAACCACAGACCATAGGCGGGCGGGCGGGCACGCTCAGCAGTATTGGAGGACGAATTAATAATAAGATTATTCCATACCAGCATCAGCATGCAGAGCGTCTCATCCCACTGCCTCTAGGACATAAATAAATTCTAATTCATGTTAAATTTTAACATATCTAAACGGTACCGCGATGTAAAATCTACAAACATATAGCCAAAACTACTGTAGGTAGAATATGAAATTGATAGGTACGTTATTGTATACTGTGTAGGTAGGTATTTTTTACCTAAATAAATTGTATTTATTTATTTTATATTGAAGTTAGTATTCTATTTGCTTTATCAATGGGTTTATCTTTTGTAACCGGACCTTCATAAACTAAATAAAAAATAAACAGTTCAACCGTTGATTGAAATTTAAAAAAATATGAAAAATGTTGAAGTTACACTGTTCGTTAGTAGGTACGATATAAATCAAGTTTATTTAATCATTCAGTTCAATCAAACGGCCCGATTTCACTCAACGATTGGTAAAAACTGTAATTATTACAGTTCTGTGTAAATACAATTTAATTTGTTTCAATTATGACTCTGTTAATGTTGCCGTTGTTATTATTTTGACGGAACAAATAAACAGAAACTATTTTTTTAAACAACAGGTAAAAATAGGTACAAATCGAGTGATGTTTCACAAAAAGGTTCACGTGAATTGTGTTGGGATAGTCCGAGTGGCTTATAACAGAATTGAAGTATTTATACATTCATGAAGTTTTCACAAAGTGAGGTTACAGACAAAACTTCTGAGGGGCTATTCTCGTAATTTTAAGAACGTTCACAGTCTAATGTCAGACTCAATCTGTCAAAAATGCCTTTAATTTCCCTAAATTTTTGACAAGTTTTTGTCATTGATTGTCGCCAAGATGAGACTGCGACTAGATTTTGAACGTTATTCAATACGGGAATTGACCTTCTGATTTCAAGTTCTCAATTGATCATTTGTCTAGCTTTTGCCCCTCTATAATAAAAATAAATATTAGGGTCGGACCGAATGCAGCTGAAAATCAGTATTCTACATGGAGCGATTGCCTATCTGACCTCCACGCCCCAGTTACTAGGTAACACGATACGCCTTTTCTAAAGTTCTCAACTGTCTAAATTATAACAAAAACATTATAGCTATAGACTGTCTTAATTCTGTCACATGTCGAGAATTAAGAATAAACATTTCATCTTCATCATATCCATCAGCCTAAAGCAGTCCAGGGGGTCTACTCCGAAGTGCAAAGTGCGAATGTTCGGATCGGTCCGACACATGGCCGAACCGAATATTATTGAAAAAATGCGGAATTTGTACCAAATACTCAAGCTTACTGACCCTCGCAAGGGAATGAAAACCTACAGGGTACTTCGCGTAAACTCAGAATCTTGAAATTTTGTACGAAGCAACGTCTTATAGCACAGATAAAGGAAAAATTGCAAAAACCCTAAATTTGTAGTTACATGCCTACTTTATACGTAACCCTCGGTGCGCGAGTCCGACTCGCACTTGACCAGTTTTTTTTTTATTTTTGCTCAGCTCCTTTAAGTCCAACCGTGATGTTATATAGCCTAAAGCCTTCCAAAAGAATTAGCCTATCAAATGCAAAAAGAGCTTTTAAATCTGACTGGCAGTTCCAGACATTACCCCCTACATACAAACTTACAAACACACAAAAAAATCCACTTCTTTAAAATATTAGTATAAATACATGTTGTATTATAGTTTCGATTAACTACAATTCGAAAATGTTGCCTGATCTTCCTGTTATCTCTCTCTATCTGTTGATTATTTCCACGAAAAGCGAATTTAATACAGATCAAAAGCCCAAAGCAATTACCAGAAAATTAATCCGACACCTAATTATCACAATCTAAACAAAGTACCTATCTATTTACATTATCCCGGTCTATTCCCAGAATTTTCTATAACATTATTATGTTACAAAAACGCCCACAAAGAGCTACAACGGTGATTAGCCGAACTAGCATTTGTTCAGGCTGACCCGTCAACCGACGACTAAAGAAGATACATTTCAAAAGCCCCAAGGGCTCAAGCATCAAGCATCAAGGGCTTCCTGAAATCCCGGGTACCCCCTTTGAGTAATATTTAGATGAATTTATAGTTTTAGTCAGTATTTTTAGTTTTTTTTTTTTCTTTAAGTTAAATAGTATTTAAGAGCGTTGACAACGTACGGCATTTCATACAAACTTTCAAGTCCTTGTTCTTCGAAAGGCATGGACCGATTTTAATGAAACTTCATACGCCTAAGCAGGATACATAGATAATAATAATAATATCCCTGGACATTTTACACAGCACCATTTGTCCCAAGCTAAGCAACCTAATGCTTGTGTTATGGTAACAAGATGGCTGATAAACTACTTATATACAATTTTTTTTTTTTGTAAATACATACATATTATAGATAGAAAAACACCCAGACTCGGAACAAATACATGTAGGTCATACAAATATTTGTTCCGTGCGGGAATCGAACCCGCGACAAGCAGCGCAGCAGTCAATCGCTTAACCACTGCGCCAACCATGCCGTCTGATCAGATCTAAAAAGTTAGTTAAGAACATTTTCGTATATACATAAAACGAAGTTTTTAGTATATATAACGAAGTTTAAAGGAAAACTATCATACTTAAGTGGGCTTTACAAGTTTACGAGTAATAGTCGACCAATTGTATTTGACTTGAAAATCTCGAACAACTCCACAGAATTCCTCAATTTTATTTTTTTGTGACAACCGAGTAGTGTAGCTCTGTGTCCTGTATTTAAATTCAAAACACTGGCTATGACAAATCTTATCCAAATCTAAAAAAAAATGATTAAAACTTCCCGTGCCAAATTGTCGGATCAGGTGAGGATTTGTATAGGAAGTCAAATTAGGTAGGTAGTCATGTTTGGCTTTTAGTTAGAGCGTGGTACGAAACTATCAGTCAGCGAATACGACCCGCACTTGGCTGTTATAAAAGCTACGGAACCCTACACTGCGCGTGGCCCGACACGCACTTGACCCGTTTTATTTTTAATCGAACATCAACCAGCATTTTAGGTATATTTATAATTTAAAAAAAAATGCAACAGTCAGATCAAAATAAAAAAGACTGAAATCAAGTGAAAATTTCCCAAGAAATATTAAAAATCGTGTAGCTCCTAAACAATAAATAATCGCTGAACTTACATGGGGATATTTCGGGAAGCCCTTGTAGAGAGGCTTTTTCTTTGGACATCATTTCATGGCCCAGCCTCTATCTAAACGAATACCTAAATAAAAGCGAACTGTCAAATTTCACAGAGCAGTGATGTCAGTAGTAATGGCTGCGACTTACGAGTTCTAGTTCGTAGGTTCGTACCCTGACAGGCGCTTTACTTTGTGTAAATAATTTCATCACCACTGCTCTCAAACCAGTGAAGGCAAACATCGTGAGGAAACCGGCATGTCCTAGAACCAAAAATTCGAAGTCAAGTGACATCTACCAACCCGTACTGGGCCCGCGTGGTGGATTATGGCACACTGCCTCTCACAGAGAGGAGGCCTGTGTCTCAGCAGTGGGAACATTAATCATTATTAGGCTGGTTATATGCTATGTCAGATTTTCAACTCTCGACGCTGAGCCGAGCGTTGAAAATCCAACAGCGTGCTACTATGCCCTAGTGTTACTGAAAATGGGTATTCAGTACCCACACCAAATTAAGTTTCAAATACTAGGAACTGGTATTTTCCTTTGATTTTGTACTTAAAAGGGTTTGTAGTAAAAGATTTAGTAGAAAATCATGTGTGTAGACTTTTTGTAACAAAATATAGTACGAAAATTCGTAGAAGTGAATACCGAACAAACAGAGCGATAGATCCACATTTGTTTTTGTTATCTACATAATTACCAATAATAAAGTAAAGGGTTTTTTTGTGCGAGTAACGCGCTACTCTCTAGAATTTTCTTTCTAATTTATTATTTTAGTTTCGCATTTATAATATGAATTATTATTAATATTTATTTTAGATAACTTTACAAACTTCTACAATATGATGCTTACAATAGAGGCCTCCTTTTATGTAATAAAGATACCTGTGCTAGGGGCTAATTATGAAGCTTAGATTGGCAAAGTTTCATATTGGTAGGAATGTATTAGATCAGCCGAAGTAATTAAAAGCGTATTTTAAGAGTAGCTATGCGATTAATCGCAGCGTAAGAATCTCTTTAATTATTCGCGACTAAAGTACCTACCAACGTAATCTTGCCCACTAAATTATTAAAACGTACATAAACGAAAAATAAACACTACGCAACGTGCAAATCATTTATACCGAAAACGCTTAACCTAGTAATTTTGCGAGCAACACTTGAAAATTCCTACATTTTTAATGCACGCACCTTGAAAATATATGAATGGGTTAGGGCCTACTGAGTTTTAATTGCTGAATCACACACACAACCTCACTGAAAATTACACCTTAGATTTTTTACCTTAAGGTTGAAAAAACCCTGTCAAAATGTGATTTTTGGTCCTTCTGTCCGCGATGGTCCTTTGGAACTTTGCCAGCGCCTAAAATCTGTGACCGAGCTACGTTTTAATCCAAATTATTCTAGCCCAAAATAATTCTGCTCATAAACTTTATGACGTGGAAACACTTGGTGAATTTAAAGTAGTCGATGTCCGAGAACTGATGCTGTACGAACTATGCGTAGATGTGTGCTTTGTTAAATAGTTTGACAACGAATATATCGGTGGGTCACTTTTATAGTGATCCAATATTTTTTTTACTCTATGGCATTTCAATGGTTCATGTATGTCTTTAATGCTTACTAAATTTGATTCGATTTAGTGCAATAACTTTCAAGCTAGACGGGTTTACATACGACTAAAGTAGAGATTTTAAGAAAAATACATCTACACTACTGATTTTAGCGGAACATAATTAATATGTTGAGTTTAGGAGAATCCATGGGTAGATTACTTCCCATTCTTCCATTCCCAACAGCCACGAAAATTTAAAGTTCTTAAGCTACATTATATGGAAAAGATAACAATATGAGTAAAAAATAACGCAAATATTTACATTGAAAGAACCCCCCCTTCCGGGTCTGGCTGTTTGTGTATGTGAGTTTAAATGTTTGTAACCGCACCCGCGATACAGGAGTAATTCCTATTAAGGGGCAAAGTTTAAAAAAAAATGCGTTTGTTGGCATTACACAAAATTAATACACATTAAAACTATAAAAATTGTTATAATAAATTGAGAGAATTAATTACACCAATTGAAACCACCATTTACCGTATTAAAACTTACGTTAACTTTACTCTCACTTTACTGGCACTGAAGTGACTTACGAGTTATTGCTATCAACCCAGCACAAAGCCACGCTCCGGGCTGCTACTGAGCAATCTTAGACACAAACACCCAATAACGCTTTGCCCGACCTGGGAATCGAACCCAAGACTTCATGCTCAGCATTAGCACTCTCGACCACGAGACCAAAAAGGTAGTCACAAAAAAAACAGGTAGGAAACAAAAAACTTGGAAAATACTAAGGGATACGTTTATGTAAATTAGGTAGACAAGGATACGATCCGGTAGAAACGAGTTCTTGGAACGACGTAGTAGATTATTGTTTTGACGTCAATTTTTCATGAAAAGTCTACTCAAATCCTTATTATTGACGTTATTTCCACTTAAACAAATATCAACTTTAGCATAGTGTTAATTAATTTCAAAATGAGTCGTTCTATTGAAAAAGCGGAAACTGAACTTTAGTTGAGGGTCTTAAAGTTGCTTTTCCAAAAACACGTACTTGTTTACCAACTTAATTTCATACGCAAGATACATAAGTGTATTCATTATTATATCAAATATGGCTTTAATTATTTTAATTAGTATATAAATAAGCCAACACGGTTATTCAATCTTTAATCAACACTTATTAAATCTTTGAAAGGCACGATAGCGTTACAAATATGGAAAGAACAATATAATTTCTAGTGTCTTTAGTTAAATTAATTTATTTATTTAATACTGGCTTTTGCCAGCGGTTTTGCCCGCGTGGATATCAGAAATTATCCTACGTTAACGTAATACCGGGATAAAATGTACAAACCACCATTAGTCTCAGGTATCGGGATAAAAAGTATACTTTGTCCTAATCCAAATCATTGTCTACCATGTGCCAAATTTCATCCAAATCCGTTTAGCAGTTGTAGCGTGAAAGCGTAACAAACAAATCAAATCCTTTTTCTTTAAAATATTCGTTTAGATATTTATTGGTTGCGTAGTTTAAAAGAACAACACTCCATTCTATACTTCTTATAGATATAGAAGCACGAGTTATATATTCAATTAAAACGGAATTTAATCACTCTACGAATCAAAAGACCAAAATATTAACACACATAAAATTGATACTTTTATTTACCAACTCCCTAAAAGCTTCGAATACCTATTTACAGGAACTTCTGAAAGGAGTTTCAGACTACATAGGCTGGTCCTTTTACGTCATCAATACGTCATCATCCATCATAGGGTGGACAAATGGCCCAAGTGTCGGATTCCGGAGCTTAGGTAGTTATTTTCTTAAATTGTGAGGACAAGAAAGGATTATTGTTGAAAAGGTATCAATTCTTGGGATGTTTTGAAGTGAATTCTTTGATAACAGATTGTTGATAATATCTTTTTTAGGTTCCCGTACTTCAAAAAGAAAAATGGGACCCTTATACGATCACTTCGTTGTCCGTCTGTCAAAACCATTTTTCTCAGGAACGCGTGAAGTTATCAAGTTGAAATTAATATCAAATACTCAAGGCTGCAATTCCTTAAAGCAGTGAAAGAATCAAACTTCTAAGTCACCGCAATCAAAGATACAGGCGTTTATGTTCCGTTTATGCCGCATTTTTTGACTCGCAAGGGAATCAAAACCTATAGGCTGCTTCCCGTTGACCTAGAATCATGAAATTTGCCAAAATGCAATGTAATGTAGCACAAGTAAAGGGGAAAATCCGTTAACCGTAAATTTGTAGTTATATACCTACAAACTCGTACGGAACCGGTGCGGGAGTCCGACTCGCACATGACCGTTTTCTTTTTCCTAAATTGTGAGGACTAGAAAGGATAATGATAATGTTGGAAAATGCATTTTCGCATTGCATTTTTCGGATGTTTGGAAGCAGATTCTTCGATAGTAGGCTGTTGATGATATGGTTTATTGGAAATAAATGAATAAAATCTGTTTTTTATACCTTAACAAGTGACCGCCACCTGAGGGTTTACTCCCTAAGCACGACATTCATAGTTTCGGACAGACTGATCAACTACTTTAAGACGGGCCCGTATATTCGTTGACGGACTTGGAGAGTATGGTTTTTACGGCTTCACAAAACATCGAGATTTCTTTATAATATTAAGGTTAAATATACATTTATTACAGCTTTCCGGAGATCATGGTGGCCCAGTGGTAACGGCTTCGACTTACGAGTTGTCGGTGGTCGAGGTCGTGGATTCGAACCCAGACAGGCTAAAATATTTCATCACCACTGCTCTCAAAACCGGTGAAGGAAATAATCGTGAAGAAACCGGCATATTCTAGGATTAAAAATTTGAAGTCAAGTTAAGAACATTTTCGAAATGTTTTATTTAAAAAGAGATAATTGGAAATCTCTGTTTCTATGGAAAATTTAAAAGCGGTCGAATATACATGTAACACTATTTTTCGAAAATGTTCTCAATTAACTTTTAAGACCTTATATATTCTGCTTATGCGTAGGAAGTTTCATTAAAATCGATTCATGCATTTCGAAAAATAAGGACTTGAAAGTTTGTATGAAACGCCGTACGTTGTCAACGCTCTTAAGGACGTCGGTAAGGTAAAATGCCTGTCGCGAGTGCGCTTGCACTCGCTGCACGTGAAACGTGACTATATGACGTGTGCGTGCGTTTTCGCTCGTTGTACTCGATAAATGATTTTATTTGTGTAAATAGGTTTGTACAGACGCCAGCAGGTCAAGCTACCCGAAACTGTCAAATTTTCCCAACCAACCTTGAACCTTAATGCTTTAGCAGTAAAGTTGAAAATTTATTAAAGAAATTTGACACATTTTAGTAGCTTGATGTGCTGGCGTCTGTAAAAACACTTTTACACGCCAATAATATTTTTAAAACTAGATAAAGTCGGCGTTTCCTATCTGACTACTCTGAGAAGAGAGGCCGAAACAAACTTAGAGGTAAAAGGGGAGCAGGGGCTTGGGGTTAAAGTTCAGACATAATCTTCGTCAGACCATGTGAAGAGCATGTAGGTTGGTATCTGAAATGGTATTTTGAAGAAAGGTTCATCACACAGATTGAGTGGACCTGTCCACTGTCCAGTCATTGCACGCATTTGTCAGTATGTATGAGGTCGACCTTCAGTTCATTTGTATAAAGCTGAACTTCTGTTATAATAATATTCTGTGGTTTCTGTATGCTCGAAATATGCAAATAATATGTAGGTAGTCGTTCGTCAAATGTATGCATTTTTCTGTAAATTTTAGTTTTATGCAAATTAAATAGACGTATATGCGTAGACGTAGACGTATAGATGTATATGCAAAAGAATTACATACCTATTCGTCTTAATTTTGCATAGAAATTACCGATTCGAACTGAGTACTATTGTGGCTTTGTCTGATAAAGTTTTATGGGATTAACATTGGTTTTCTATGCTGATTTGAAGGTGTATGTTTACAAAGTATTTTGTTTTCTAGTAAAATCCTTGGTGGTATCTTGGGGGTTCAAATTTCTGACCGTATAAAGAACGCAATACTGCGCGCCAAAACCAAGATAACAGACGTTACACAGAAAGCAACTAAATACGACATAAAGGAATGTGGCCGCTTTTTTTTAGATCGAATTTTGTTAATTTTATAAAAGGTATTAGAAAATTCTAGACACATTTACCGAGGTCGCTGATTGAACAGATTTTCATAATTCCTTCTCAGTCACGAGATAATATTTTTTTAAAGGAGTGGCGCTAGTGGACCTGTGAGCACCCTCTTAAAACTGTATAGTTTTAAGGTGTCTTTGTTTAATTAACATTGTGATGGTTTTAGGTCTTTAGACATAAAATCAGCATAATGTCAGATGACAACAGCAAGTGTACCACCTGACGCTAATTTTCAGTTGCAACTCGCTAAGCAACCGACAGTTCGCGACGATATTACGTATGGAAATCTATGCAACAACGCACTCGAAGAACAAATGCTGGAATTTCCAGTGCATGACGACGCCATACTTAGCGTCCGATTGTTTCTTTGACCAAAATAATAGATGAATTTGTACAATAGCGTAAAACTAAGTGAAGAAGAATTGTTTTCTGAATCTCTGAGTGGCTCCCATTAAAAGTTATTCAAACCCGTTCATACTTTCACTCCGGCAGTGTTGCTTAATCACTCAGCTCATATTTATCAAGTTCTAAGAATTTTCATTCAAATATTAATGTAAAACATTATCCTTAACCAGTTAGGTAAGCGAAGGCAACCAGCCAGTATTTTCGGCAGATTACACACTTGCGACCGGGAGATAATGATAATGATGATGACCGGATGATAATCAGCCTATAATGTTCCCACTGCTGGTACACTGGCCTCCTCTCTGAGAGGGAGTTGGCCGTAATCCACCACGCGGGCCCAGTGCGTGTTGGTCGACGTTACATGTTTTCGAATTTTTGGTTCGAGGACATGCCGGTTTCCTCACGATGTTTTCCGTCACCGTTTTGAGAGCAGTGGTGATGAAATAATTTACACAAAGCGCCTGCCTGGGTTCAAGCCACCACTGACCACTGGGCCACCACTGCTCTCGACTGAGAGATAACCTTTAGGTACCATTTCTACCGCCTCTGTGGTCTTACCACTTTTTCGGTTCGATTCACAGCAGTAGAAAAAAAATCTGCTCTATTTGGTTGGTGGTAGGGCTTGGTCCTGGACCACCATCTTATCTAAATCTGTCGCCATAACATCAATGTTAACAGCATTGTTTTATTTCGGCAGTTAGAGGTAAGATAGCCAGTTCCTCTGTGGTTAAAGATTCCGGGTGAAACTCGCTTCCATCTTTAGCCTGGTCATCGTTGTCGACTGCCGAGAGGACATGGCGCGGCATACGCTGGCAGAGTGTGCCGCCTGAGAGGAGCCGCGCCGTGCCCTCATCTCAGAAGTAGGCGGTGACCTGTTTGTGCCGGCCGTGGAACGGGCACTTCGGACACTCCAGCAAGTTGGGCATGGTCTGATCAGAAGCACTGCACTCGCACTGGGTGTTAGATGGGTCAGCAGTATTCCCCCATTTCGACAAATTGTGTCTGCAGCGGCATACTTGGGTAAGCAATCGATCGAGAGCTATATATGCCACTGCAGAGTAGACAAATGTTCGTGAGTTCCTGGGTTCCTTCCCCTTGGTAAGATTATATACTGCTATAGTTGTTATACTGCTAACTACCCGTAGCGATTTGAGATACTGTCAAATATCTCAGATAAAATGCCAAAAACATTGCTCAGTTGGCTACTTTCATCTTTGTTTTTAGTCGTCATTCTCTTTCGCTAAAACCTTAAAAGCCTCCTTGCAAACACGGCTTAGCAACGGATCTGCGGAGAATCAGATACAATGTAGGATAACTTACAGAGCTGCGTTTTGTAAACGTAAATCTTGCGATTTTGTTGCGTTGCAAACGAGTGTCGATTTTTCTGACCTTAGGCATACTAAGGCATGCTCTTTATACAGGGTCATGTTAAATTAGCTAGCGAAACGCTGCAGACGTGATGAATATCGACATCTTAAACAACATAAAACAAAATATTATTTTGGATCAAAGTCCGCTAGTAGGGTTGTCACTTAAAATATGAGTACTAAAGAAAACAACTTTTCATTATTCTTATCGTGTTTAAATATGATACAAATAACGTCTGCAAAATTTAAAAAAAAATAGCCGATATGAACACAGCTTTAGAACAAGCTTTTTGACTAACGATAAGTAGGAAGATTTGAAGAGAAAATAATTAATTGTTACCGTTAAAAAGGTTACAAAGTCGAGGTCGAATATTTTGCAGAGGAATTCATATTTTAACACGGCCTTCTGGGGTATAGAGGACACCTTTGGCGATAAGGGCCATTATAAAGTTTGTTGGAAGGTAACAATGTTTTTGGGGTATTATTTTAAACAGTAACTGCCAAGTGCCAGTGAAGGATAACATCAGAAAACCTTGGCTAACACAACATAATCAGCCTATACGAGTACTATGCTAGACCAGCTCAAAGATTTTTGCTCCCTTTTACCATTTTTTTTAAAATAATTATCATTGTGTGCATACTTTCCAACCTCACATATTTATTATGCTATTCAAACATGGTCTTTGACAAATCAGCAGAGGTCCACGCGCGAGGTTTGCCAGAGGGCTATGGATGGGAGTATTTTGGGTATCAAACTAACAGACCGGGTGAGGAATACGGCCATCCGTTCCTGATCTGGAAAGCTGCCACGCTAAAATGGAATTAGGCTGGACACATCTGCTGCACGTCAGACGACCAATGGGCCAAACTTACGACCCAATGGGTCCCTCTTAATGGCAAGTGACATCGCACCAGGCCCAGACGGAGATGGCGGTGTGAGCTGGACTCCTTCAACTAGAACTAGGTCCTTAGCAGCTTTAAACAAAGAGAAGTGTGAAGAGTGTGAAGCCTTTCCCCTGCAGTGGGACTTTCTGCCTACCCATGTGAAGAAGAGATGAGTTTACATATGTAATTATGTATGTGGCTCTCAAAAGTACTTACTACTTTAATAAAACTGTATGAACGTCCTATATTTTATACTTATACAGAAGCTATGGCTACCAACTGTATTAGGTTAAAAGTTAATCCTTTATCTTAAAAGAACTCGCAGAGCAACTGTCGTTTTTTTTCCTCTAGACTTTTATTAAAGTTTGCGGAGTTTGTTTAAAAATTACGTCACCTTTTTCGTTTGCTCTTTTTGTTTAAAAGTAGGTTTGTTGAATGAAATTATGTTTATTACTGACAGTATATTAAGCGTAGAGTAGGTTTGAAAACTAATGCCTACGGATTTTCTACGCTCAGCTCATTGCTGAAAGTTGAAAATCCAACAGCGCGATTTTATTTTGGCACCAGCCTGCTTCTGTCCGCGTGAAATTTCTTGTTCCCCGACCAACCCCGTTGCATCCTATTGCCTATCCGCGCCGTTTGGCTTAGCGTTCTTTCTGATTTTTCTTCTTTTTGCTCGGTTCCTTAAGGTCCTATTGTAATGTTAACGCCTCTATCCTTCCTCATCAATTTGGCTATCAAATGCAATAAGAATTTTTCAAATCCGACTGATAGTTCCAGAGATTTGCGCGTTCAAACCAACTCTTCAGCTTAATTATTAGTTTAGATATAATAATTATATTCATTTAGGTGACAACGGGCTTTATCGCATTATCGGACAGCATGGACTGCTCATTAGACGTTTCGGGCTGTTGGAAATGTTGCTACTTAGACCTTCTGATCAGGGTTGGCTCAATATTTAAGCGGTTTCAAAACATTTTCTTTGCCTATAGTTTTCAGCTTTGTGGTTCCTTTACTGCATTCTTGATACAATAGAGATCCTAGTATTCGTCAGCACATTTTACCCACATTTCGGAAAAAAAGACTAAAGAAAAACTGACTATAGAACGTTGCCAAAATTCTCCACCACAATGTTAACCGACATCGCTCAGCCTACATACAGTACAGCAACACATACAAAACAAAATGGTTGATAGCTGAAGCGATGCGTAAGTTCGGCGACTCGCGGCGTGTTGCGAACTCGGGAAATTTGACGGGAACGTTTGTAGAATACTAAGTTATGGTAGAAAATCTCGCTTTGTTTTTGGGGTAGGCTACACTATGAAGACTTGTGGCTTTTCTTGTGATGTTTTACTGTAAAACTGTAGGCCAATCAAACTATTTCTGTCGTGTACATGTTCAAGTTCTGAGTTGAGCTACATTATTGCTGACAAATGCGTGCACTGACTTGACTGGGCCACTCAAATCTGTGTGGTCCTTTCCTCAAAAGACCATTTCAAGCACTAATCTATGAAAAAATAATGAAAGAACTTGAAATGGTCCGCTTCAGAAGGGCTTTAATTAAATTTGTAACGATATACTTTAGAAGAGTGACCATGGAATTTCTTGCCCGTTCTTCTCCATAGACCCCTACTACGCTTTTGAATGGGCCACTAACTTCATATTTTCTGACTGACCGACTCCCTGGCGATTCAAAAGTGTTTTTAAATGGTTTAATTTAAATAAATGCTTCAAGTTTGATAGTCTTATGAAAAACCTTATCAAACAAAAATGTTTCACACACAGACACTACTGCCAATATCGTAGCAACAGTAACATTCAGTATGTTATACAATACATAGAATATGGTCCTTCAATCCGACACGTGATTGCCCTTCGAGTTCTATTGACACAAGTGACTTCTAGTACAAAGACTTTTACATGTTCGATACGAAGAAATAAAATGTGTAAAAAACTGGTCCTGAATATTGGGCACCAAATATGTTAACTGAAATTATTGCTGTCTTTCGTTCACAGTCGCAGGGTAAACTAGAAAACGAAACGGAGGATTTTGTTGTCTATTTAGAAGGTGATACGCACTTCACGACCCATGCATTCGAGTAAGGTGTGTGTCTACAAACATACAGGGCGTCAGGCGCACAACCGGTTAGCATGGATTCAGTACATGATTCTGAACCCAACAACAACATACTCAGCCTATAACGTTCCCACTGCTGGGACACAGGTCTCCTCTCAGTGAGAGGGGGAGTGTGCAGTAATCCACTACGCGGGCCCAGTGCGGGTTGGTAGATGTCACATGTCTTCTAAAATTTTGGTTCTAGGATATGCCGGTTTCCTTCAGCGTTTTGAGAGCGGTGGCAATTCCCATTAAAAAAACAGCTGTTCCATACATTTTTACCGCGTAAATATTGCACTTTTCTATGAAAAAGCAGATTTTTTTTTATAACCGCCAAAACATTTCTGCGCTATGGACTCTAGAATCATGTACTGGTTTCATAGTTACAGTTTGCACGTCGACGTCCCTGCCACTCTATTTTATTATTACTATCACAGCTTATCATCTATTATATATATTTCTTTCTTTCTTTTTCCTATTTTATAAAAAGAAAAAAGAAGTCGCGGAGGTATGTGTGATCGCGTTGTTCTGAATAATACATTAATATTTAGCTTCATTATATTGAATATGAATTTTCATGTTTTCTTAAGTCGAAAAACCGTGCGGAGCAAGGGCGTGTCACTAATCATAGCACAATTATACAGCATATGTATATTTGGTTTGTATACAACCACCGACGACGACGACGACGATCGTATCATTGTTTTGTTCAGTAAGCTTGGTAGCTTACTAAAGAAAACAATGGTAATCATAATCAACCTAAAGCAATCTACAGCGGGTTAGCCCAGCACCTTGCTTGCGTAACAAACGATCGTTCACAATCTGAATCATTTTGAAGGATATTGCTCATGCCTTGCTTCATATTATATTATTCGAAAAATTTGTCTGTTCAACACAAACTGTTGTTCAACTGTCAACATTGAAGCTATTGCTACAGTTAGCGTGTTATGCAATTACTCTCTAATCGCATGCCATTTAACTGAACCGTTTCCTAATCTCATCAAGCTACTACCAGCCTTCCTTCGAAGATTTTTGCTCCCTAATTGGAGCAAAAATCATGAGGGACCTTTTATAAAAAGACAGACCATTGCTGATGCATATTAACCTACTTAACAGATCGATACATCCACACGTTTTATATTAAAGGGCCACTTTTTTGTTTACGCCCAAAACATTATGACGTCACTACATATCCAATAACCAACAACGTCGAGGTCAACACAGACGTATAAGCTTTTATTACATTAATGCAATCTGACATTACTTCCAGAACTTTCTATCTACGATCTTAGATAAACACCGTTCGTGTGGAGTTCTCCAACTCGTATTAAGATAAAATTGTCTCCCTCTCACACAATAGGGACATGAAATACGTAGCTACAGAAGGCTGGCTTCAAACAACGAGCGAATACTGACGCACACATGCATAGACGCGTACGTGCGGTGATTTCAAACGAATGCCCGTCGCGAGTGCACAAGTTGCACTCGCTGTACGTGGAGCGTATCTATGTGTGCGTGCGTTCTCGCTTGTTGTATTGAGCTGGCTTTCTGTATTTCTATTTGGTGCAATAGGTATGTAAGGAAATTTGTTTATATACCGTACTTTATGGAAGGACGCTGTATCTGCATGTTATTGTTGCACGTTGAACTCGTTTGCTGAAAAGGAAATGTATTTGGATGCAGAAATATTTTTCGTGATATTTCCGTGGGTTGCTTTTATCAGGGATTTTTGTCAAGGCTTTGGACAGTATCCTGCTGTGCAATAAAAGTGCAATTGCTTATACATGTGGCGACATCATAATGGTCTTATTTGGTTCTTGGCTTTGTGAAAGAAAGAAGAAGCATTTATTGTGACTCGTACGGAGGGATCTCAATCTAAACTAAACAATCAAATAAATATAAAACAAAATTATATAAAAAGAAAGTAAAAAAAAACAGAAAGTCCTGTACGAGTCCAAAAGGCAGCATCATATTTCGGCATGATGCTGCGATATTAAAATAATAAATGTCGCAGCGCTGGTATGGCTGCTAGTGTACACGTTTTCACCTTAGCTTTGCGGTTAACCATGAACACAAGAAAGGTAAATGACGCCAACAAAGTTCAAGCGAAGGTTTCATTACCAAACAATATTAAAACTCATTAATAGTTCACCCACTCATACCTACCTCCACAGAAAGGGTTAACTCGGTCTATGAGCGCCAACTCCAGACGAATGGATTAATATTCCTGTTTCACGCCACGCATAGCAATAATATGCCTGTTTATTATTCACATGTCTTTGGTTGTTCCGACTCACAAGTACAGGATATTCACACAAATTGGAGTTTTGAATATGTTCACTGTTTATTTTTGCGAGGTAAAATTTTTGGTCCTTGGAGTCTTGTGTTTTCGGGTATGAATTGTTGGTCCTTTGAGCTTTAGGGTTTGTTGTTCAGACACGCACGATAGTTGATTACTTGCTCAATTTTTTTTGTCCTCGATTTAAAAAGAAAGTTGCCTATGTAAAGTATTTTTTCATAGACTGAGAGGAAACGACTATAATATATTAATTTCAGAATATTTGGTCGGGTATAGTTTTGTAGGTAGTTTTTTTTAACAACGCTTTCTGGCAGGATTCTCCACATCAGCAGCACTAATTGCCAAAAGTAGAGAAAAATTGAATAGAATATATACAATAATATATAATAATTATATTAGAATATAAAATTCTAATATACATCTAAAAACATAATTTATATATTATGTTATGTGTATAATGAAATAAAGGAGATAATTATGTGACTAAGAGAAATATGAAAGGAAATCAACATTTCGTATCCATAACTTTTCTGGTATAAAACATTAGATCCACGCATTTGTGAGTCGCCCTTCAACTTTACGTGTTTCTCGTCTCCGCTAACTTTTTAATTAATCTTATCTTTGCAAGTGAAACATGGCCTAAATAAATTTTATGGATGGAACAGCCTGGTGCGCGTGAGTTGACACGGGGTGTTTATTTGTTTTAATAATTGTATCAGTGTTTACTGTGTGTTTTAAAGGTGTTAAATTTTATCTTAGGTTCAAGGTTGACAACTTTTTAGGCTTAAAACGGTGAAGACAAGGATCGTAAGGGAATCAGCATGTCCTAGAACCAAAAATTCGAAGACATGACACACAAAAACCAGCTCTGAGCGTGGTAGATTATGGCCCACTCCCATTATATTATTATGATCATAAAACATTTAGGCACTCTACTAAAAATATCTCTGAGAAGTCAAGTCTAATGGGCTTGTTACATGTTCTAATCTAAAGATTTATTTAATAGTTTCCTGTGACTCTTATTTAATAGACAGCTTTGCAAAAGTCCGGGGCGGCGGGATCTTCCGAAAGGGTTACCGCTGCCCTGGAACAGAAAGGGCTAAGGAAGGAACACGGGTGGGTTTTAGTCAGTAAGAGTCTGACACTCCCTTCCGCTCCACCCAGAGCGGGAGGGGTCATTTGATGATTTCCCATCCTCAAAAAAAAAAAAAAAAGCTTTGCAAAAGTAGTCTACAGGGATACTGCTTGGTACAGTGCATCGATTGATACCTATAGTGTACGGTACAGTACTTAGTAAAACAAAAACATATAATGTTTTATTAAGAACTACCTTTTGCCAATGGTTTCACCCGCGAGGATGTTATATGTGTTAATCCAAGTCATAAACTGTCTGCATGCCAAATTTCATTCGAATCTGTTCAACCATTTTGACGCCAATCCAGAACATAAATCCAAACAAACAGACATCATCAGTTTAGAGCAGTTCCTTGTGGTACATAGTCCTCTCCAATTGCACGCCAGCTCTATTCTCGGCACAAACGGACAAAAAACAAAAAACTATATTTTCAGGAACAAATTCGTTCCCACACTTCGTTGCATTTTTTTTTTCAAAAATATTCAATTTACTGACAGTTTTAACTTCGTTACTGCTTTATTAAGGGTGTCTTAATAATCTAAAAAGCCCTCTAAGATCTAAATACCATTATGAACAAACGCGTTTCCTGTACTACTCTAATTAGCTTTTCATAAACGCTGGGCCGACTAAAATGTTTTTTCGTCTCTTCCCTCAGGAATTTCCTGCTTCCAAGCGAGTTTAAAACACCTACGCTCCTTCTTACTTTGTAAGGGGTAGTCTCACCCCTAACTAATAATTAAAAGTCAGCACGTACATGGCGCCTGCTTGTGCATAAATAATGTATTGTTTATAATGTTACCGGGTGAGCAGAGAGGGACGTGATCTCAGTAATTTCATAAAATTTTATGTCAGGGTTGAGACGTGCGTAATGTGTTTGTAATTCAGTTACTGTATAAGAGTAATTGGATTTGGTGACAAAGTGAAATGTCTTCCGGTACATACGAGTTTGACATTTGGAGTAAATGTGAAAAGTCTTCCACATAATTATACGCAGTAGAAAATTGAATTAACCGACTCCAGAGTTCCAGACCACTAGAGAAAGTAATATTTTTTTTAATAATTATTTACAGTTAGGAGACAAGAGTGACGCGGGAAAATAGTTCCTTGAAGGATTTGAGGGAGGCCTTTGCCCAGCAGTGGGAAAGTACCTATAGGCTAAAAAAAAAGAGACAAGAAGGACCAAAAAGTTGGTTAGGGTGATGGGAAGTCTGCAGACATTAAAACAAAATAATATTATATTAGTTAATGTTTTTAGTCGATGAGGGTATTCTCTTTACTACCGAGAATTTAGCTAGAGTTTTTGTTCTTTTGTTGTATTTGTTTTCTTTTATTGTTATTATATCTTTTTTTTTTGCGTGAGTGCTGTGTTTTTTTCTTCTCTTTTGTTGTGAATGCTATGCACGTCGGTAATTGACGTAAAGACTAGTCCATCTCTCTGTAGGTACTCTGTTATTTGTAAATGTTTGTGTTTTTGATGTGCCTTAATAATAAATAAATAAATGGGCGATTAAATTCCGTAAAAACAGTGGTCCTAAGCTACGCATACGTACATCATCGTCATTTCAGTACGGAATCACCAACTTCTGGGTAATAATAGGCCTCCCGTTTCTTCTGCCAGAGGATTGGTGGCTCAGTGGTAACGACCGCGACTTACGAGTTGTAGTCGTAGGTTCGAGCGTTGTGGTCGTAGGTTCAAACCCAGGCAGGCGCTTCAACTTATGTATGTAAATTATTTCATCACCACTGCTCTCAAAACGGTGAAGGAAAACATCGAGAGGAAACCGGCATGTCCTAAAACCAAAAAATCGAAGACATGTGACATCTACCAACCCGCACTGGGCCCGTGTGGTGGATCACGCCCCACTCCCTCTCACTGAGAGGAGGCCTGTGTCCCGGTGGGAACATTACAAGCTGAATTTGCATGCCTTTCTTCTGTCATTAAATAACTAATCATACTTTTTCTCAAAAATATGAACCAAGCAATTTTATATTTCCAAGCAATCTTCATGATTCTAAAAAAGATATTCCACAAGCAATCCATGAGCACGAGAAAATGGGCTTTAAAATTGTGGAACTTTAAAGCCCATTGTCAAGCCTTTACGTAAAGTTGAAGCAGGTATAAACTTAAGCGATTCTCATGCTGTTGTAGTGCACACGCGTCAGGTTTCAGTTGTAAACAGTTTACGAGTAAACTTGTCAGTTCGGATGGAGTTGAAGCTGAAGAGAATTAAGTTATACGGAGGCTACAGAGAGTAGTCCTAGATATAATCATCGTCTTGCTTACGGATTCATTGCTAAATTATATTATATCTGTGTAAGTAGGTTTGTACTTTAACACGTCAATCATATTATTAAAAAAAAAAACTAGATTTGGTCCAAAGCAAGCAGATTTGGGTAGGCCGCATAAATTACTTAAACTCAATAAACTAAAAATTAAATAAGTTATTAATTAATTAAAAAAAACATTTATTCATTTGTTAAATAAATAAATGTTTGTTTATTCAATAGGTATGTCGGCGCATTATGAAGTGACACATGACATTCGCTTTCGTATACGTCGGATTAGAGTGACAATTGACAAGCTGTAATTCTTACGGAGTGTCGCATCTGTGGTAGCGAGGCGGTAGACCCTCACCCTTATGGCATGAGAGCACGATACCGACGAATCGTTTACATCCAGCAGAATCATTTAAGTACCTTTATTATTAACTAGCAGCGCCCCGCGGTGTCACTAGCGTAAATTTCGATCCCGTGGGAATACCGGAATAAAAAGTACCCTATGTATTAATCCTCGTTATAAAATATCTATGTCCCAAATTTCATTCAAATCCGTTCAGTAGTTTTGCGTGAAAGTGTAACAAACATCCATCAATCCATTCATCGATCCATACAAACTTTCACGTTTATAATATTATTAGTATATTAGTATTAATAGTATATAGTATTAATAGTATATACCTAGTATTAGTATTAATAATATTAGTATTAGTATACTAGTATTAGTAGGATAGGATTTTATTTGAAATCGATTATTAGTTATTACTTACAATAGAATAAAATGATTATTTTGTTATTCAAGTTATATTTACATTAACTTACCCTTTTAAAAAGTTATTACACAAGTGACGACTTCCTTATTGTTGAATAACTGACTGATTGACCTGCTATTATACTATTTGACGTTGTTTTATGTTATTTTCTTTGTTATTAAGTTAGAATTATTTTATATATTACTAATTATTTTTAACCGACTTCTAAAAAAGGAGGAGGTTCTCAATTCGGATGTTTGTATTTTTTTTTTTTTATGTTTGTTCGCGCATAACTCCGTCGCTTGCCAACCGATTTGAAAAATTCTTTTTTTGTTGGATAGGGTATACTTTCCAAATGGTCCCATGAAAATTTTATCGAAATCGGACAAGCGGTTTTTGAAAAATCAACAAAAATCTAAAAAATGATAACAACAAAAAAGTGAAAAATAAAAACTTTTTTACAAAAAAAAAAAACAACCGACTTCCATAAAAACACTAGAAAGTGAAAAATAACTTTAATTTCGGAAGTCGGTGGCGAAAAACGAAATAAAAAACCAAAGACACCGACTTCCGAAATTAAAGTTATTTTTCACTTTCTAGTGTTTTTATGGAAGTCGGTTGTTTTTTTTTTTGTAAAAAAGTTTTTTATACGTATGTATTTATATTTCCATTTATTCACGAATTCTATTAATATTTTATATGCTGGTCTATCTATTCATTTATTTATATTTAATTATATTTAATATTGCTCCTTTCTTTACACTCGCTTAAACATTTAATGAAGTATAATTATAAGTACCTACGTATAAAACATATACATCATTACAAGTTAAGTAAGTAACTTTAGATTTAGTAGGTAGGTAAGTCTCATGTTGTTTCAAGATTCGTCAAGTTTCATCTAATTAAAATGATACCCAGCTGTTTTAAGATAAATTACATAATATCTGTAAAAGCTTTGCCGGCTGATAAAACAATTAAGATTTACCAAAACTTCTCACACATTTAAAGTAAGGCGACTTTCATAATGGTGGTCTCAATGAGGTTTTGTTTTTTTACTAGCTTATGCCCGCGGCTTCACCCGCGTTGATGTTGCAAATTATCATACGGGAACGTGCTACGTGGTTTTTAATGTTTTTTCGCAGAACCGTTATTCTTTTTCTAAAACAAAAGAAGCCTACGTTACTCATAACATTGGAAGAGTACCGTCGACACGAAAAGAAGAAGAGCTGTTCTATACAATTTGAACGCATTTTGCGTTTTTTTTTAAAAGCAGCTGTTTTTTTTTTTGTTAATATCCGACGTAAATTTCAACGCGGGTCCAGAATTATGTACTGAATCCATGTATAAGCTTTTAATATTAAATGCAATGCTTTTAACATTACATGCAATGTAACCACAATGCCAGCCTTAGATTGTCATTCAATTAATTATAGCCGAGGACCATTCATCTCCAAAGCCTCAATTGAATTAATTAAACTAAGTATAGATCAAGTCCTCTTAGATCCTCCAGACAGAAACAAGGACCACCCAAAGCCTTACCAGCTGTAGTATGTGTCCTGACCCTTACCTCGTGTCCACGTTACACGCTCAAGCGATACGCGTCTTGCGAAGGAACGTGTGACGAGGAAGCAGACGGAAAAGCGACGCGCCTGCGTCTTGTTCTTTCTGTATGTTTCGTGCCAGACCGAGTTAATACGTTATGTATGTCTCACATCTCTTCTGTGTGGCACGCGCCTTAAGAGCCTACTCTCTAAGCACGAAACCCGTAGTTTCGGCCGAAGTAATTTCCTATTCCGCATCACCTTGAGATCTAAGATTAGTCGGGGCCCAAGCTAATGACAATACCATTTCTTTCTTTTTTTCTGTTTTAAAAAACGTTGCCCCACACTAGGAATTACTCCTGTATCGATTTGACAGTTATCCTTAATCCCGATGTGTTTTTGGTCGACCGAAAAAGTTAATTAATCGGGAATTTGGTTCATTCAGAACTCTCAAACGGCGTACTCGAATATCGAACTACTTTCAAACGGGCCCGTATCTTCGTTGACGGACTTAGAGAGCGGGCCCCTGACGCGCGCGCATGTCGCTTGATGCATGTCGCACCGCTCGAGGCCGTGAACGCGGCCTTACGCAGACTGTCGCAGACAATTGCAGTGTAAAGTATAATTTAGCCAGACATGTCGAGTCATGTCGCAATAAGTTTCAATAGCCGACAACTTGGAAATGTCCAATATTGCATTCGGCGACACGCTGGGAGAAATGAAAATTGTTTGAGACAATTGTGAGGACTTCGCTTTCTATTGTTTTTGAATGTTTGCGTTAGCATGATTTATTTTTACTTTTAGCTGTTATCACTGAAGTTTAAGGGCCGGTTGGTCCAAACGGTTGGTTAACGAAACATACGTACATTAAATATTTACGAGTACGTCATCGTAATTATTTGACGTAATTCAAGGCCATAATTCTGTAATTGTAATTTGAAACAACGCTTTTTTTGATTTGATGATAGTTAGCGCCATTTTTGACGTATACGCGTGCGTGAAGTGAACGTGAAACAACCAAAAACAACGTAGTGTTAATTGTTTAATTCTTAATTTATCATATTTTTTCCATACTATACGAATCAAAAGGATTCTGCCTACCCAAAAAAAAAACCACCATTTACCATTTTTACTCATGGGAAAAAGGAGTGAATTCATGTATGTGAGAGCAGTGATGGCCCAGTGTTATAGGCACCGACTTAAGAGTCGAAGGTCGTGAGTTCGAACCCAGACAGGCACTGTACTTTCTGTGTTTAATTTCATCACCACTGCTCGTGAAGGACAAAACGTGAAGGAAAACATGGTGACGAAACCAATATGACATCTACCAACCTGCACTAGGCCTGCGTGGTGGATTATGGCCCACTCCCTCTCATAGAGAAGAGGCCTGTGTCCCAGCTGTGGGAAAATTATAGGCTAATTATCCTTATGCATGTACACATATGTATCTATTGTCCCATAATATAGGTCATTGATTTGGTTAAGTTATTGGAACGAAGTTCTTTAACGGAGCTTGTGGCAGGAGTAATCTTGGAGAAATAGTCACGTAGCGTTATACCCCCTCCATACGACTTTTTATAGCATATAATATAGAGAGAGAGATATATTATATTAGAAGTATATTAGAGATATATAGTTTTCATGGTTTTCGAGGGCGCTGAAGCGGATAGTGAGGTCAAAATGAAAATCCAAGATGGCAGCTGCAAACTTTTTCGAATTTTTTGTCATGGGTATCGTTTTCATGGTTTTCGAGGGTGCAGAAGCCGATAATGAGGTCAAAATGAAAATTCGCTGCCATTTTGGATTTACATTTTGAACTTCGTTCCTACCGGGGGATCCCCCGACCTCACGCGTTTTGTTTTTCTTGTCACAGTAAGTCAAACCATTCAATCTAGACGATAGACGATATACTGACGGGAGAGGCCTTACTTTGCTAAGCAATGGGACAGTGTAGACTAACTTTATTACTAGGCTAAATTTACCTGTCATTCCCTGACAAGTCTGACAAGCCCCTCAATCCCATCCCTGACAAACCAACATAACAGTTTTCATTAAACCTACATGTCACTTATTATTTTCTCCCTACTCAGTTCGCAGAACAGACAGTTAAGCAGACATAAATATCGTGAATACTTTATAATGTGGCCGCAGAACGTGATCTGGACCGCGTCCAAGTTCCAAAACAGTTTACTCTTGTTTTGCGAAGCGTTGCAAGTCAGGAGTGGACTCTGAATAATTATACAAAATTCCTTAGTTTGTCAGGAAAAAAGCGAATTTTGCAATTGCTTACGGAGCATACGGTGGAGGTTGGCCCGGCTTGGGCGGAGCACCGTCGTGTCCTCGTGGCGGCGATCGTCGGCGGCGATCTCTCACGTCCGGCCCTGGTCCAGGCCATGGTACGGAGCAAGAGTGAATGGGAGGTCGTTACCTCCTTCTGACGAAGCAGTAATGCTCGCGAAGGAGGAGGCGGAGCGCGTGAGGGAGAGGCAATCTCTGCGCCCTCACACCCCTAGCCACCGCAGGAGACGCCCTGGACGGGAGTCAACAGCCGACTCTCGGCCACCCTAGGCACGGGCTTGCGGACGGTGAGCAATGGGCAGCTCGCCGCCCGGTAAGGTCCAAGCCCGTGTCGACGGCGCGTTGTGTTCCACGCGCGCCTCAAAGAGATGTCAGCATGAACTGACGGGGTCCGCCAGGGCCGATGCCACCGGAGCTGCGGGTTGTTCGAAAGAGATACTGTTGAGGGGTAAGCCTTTTTTGAAGAAGTTCAATTGAGCTAATTTCTGGTGAAACGTATTAAGAAAAGGCATTTTTTTTTGTAAAACTCAACATTTATTAAACAGGTAATTAAATCTTAATAACTTTAACGTTAATTTCAGTCTTGATAATTGCTTTGTTTGTTTCTTTTAATCACACACAGATTCGTTTTTAAGCAGTTAAATCTTATAGTTATAAAACAAACTTATTTAAAAATCATAATAATTCTTAATAACTTTACTATTATCTAGTAATTCTAGTATCTAATCTAGCAATTTCGACAATCTTGTCTCTCGAGTCTCGACCCGAAAGTCCCGGGACTCGAGACAACTAAAATTACGAAAAGTAATTTTAGTTGTCTCGAGTCCCGGGACTTCGAGACACGAGACGTCCCGGGACCCAAACCCTCCAAGTCCCAGGACATGGGACTTAAACGTAACGGGCGAAATGTACCCACATTTAGTCCGTAAAAAAGGGTACAGGGAAAAGCGGAAAGGGTTAAGCAGAGGTGTAGGTACTTATAGTACGGGTGTACACCTCTGCCTAAACTCTTTGGGGTAACAGACGTAATCTTAAGTATGATTTTAAGTTTTTTTAATTTGTTTTACCATTTATGTCCACACATATATAAACAAACAATGAAAAACAGAACAGAAAAATAGGTACAGAGGTGATGCTTATTTCATAAGAAATCTCTTCCAGCATACCTGAGATAAGACAATAGATATAAAGATGTAGACAGCATGTGATAGAGCAAAGGAGACAAACAAATAATACATAGAATCAAAAAACAATCACTTAAAAACTAAACAAAATTACCAGAATATACTAACATACATACAAATAAACATACATAAATACTTCTAAAATAAATACTACTAGAATGATAATAATGATATTATCATACTCAAAATAATAAATACATACACAACGTTATACATACACATGTTATAATTATAAGACCAAATTTCAAGAAAACATCGATCTGTGTTAATTTACTAATCAAGGCAATACTAAATAGGTTAGTTTAAAGTGACAACATTGTTTAACGCCTCTGAAGCTGCGGGCGATATGACACGACGTGTTCTTAGGATATTAATTTCCTCTCATTTATCGACACGTGCCTTCTAAGCGATACTAAGTGTTCAATTAATTAGTCCTTTGGGATCACTGAATAAAGTCACAGTATTGTACTTAATAAAAACGAGTATCTTCCTGCAGGGTGTTACCTTCCATGGTCTACTTGGAATTCTCTGAGCCGTCTCCGAACCTAAATGGGAGGATGTAAGTCGAACTTCGTAAAGTACTCTACCTCGACGGAAAGGCAGTAGAAAGATTTCTTTTTTATTTGGGACCCACCCACACAGGAAATACAAAAAGGTAAAAAAGAGCATTTAAAACTAACAGAGTTATATTAAAAACAATCAGGTAAAGGCTCCCATCTCAGCATAATGCTGTTGTGTTGTAGGACGTGGATGTGGAGAATTATTACAAACTATGATCCACCTCCTCTCCTGCCCTTTGTGCCTCAAATATTGCTGCCAAAGTGACCTCTGCGCTGCCACCGATAACGTCGTAGAAGTGGCGAAGTTTCGGGCGAACTAAATTTTAATAACTGTCGCTGACACGACACGAAAAAGAAGAACAATGAAAACTAAAAATGTCTGAAATACAATATCAATAAGATATAAAAAAATATATATATTAGGTTGTAGCGGTATCTACAAACGCCACATGCGAAAAACGCGTCATACTGACGACACGCAAATCCTGCATCTCGCAAGCAGAGTTTACCGTGCAATTGGCATAGATACAATTTCCCAATATCAATCATTGGGCAATTGCCCGCCAGACATAACACCCGTCTGGTCGGAGGATCCTCCCTTTTCAATGGAGGTTGAGTGAACTTTACACCCTGTTCCTCATGCCTCCAAAAGGTAAACACAATAAAAAAAAATTAACAATACTTGCCCATAGCCCGGGCACATGCCCGGGTTAGGACATTTATTTATTTATTAAAATCTCCCTTACAACTATCATTAAGTACAGGTGTTTGTACCCAATGCGTCAGTGTGCTCATTTGTCAAATACTTTTTTATTATTATTCCATGGAGTCATTTCTTACCTCCACGCGGACAAAGCCGCGGGCAATACCTAGTATTCCTGTAAACTCTTTGATAAACTCCGGAAAATAAACTCACGAATAAAAAAACACTTCAAAAACCTTTCAAGCGGAAAACAAAAGTTTGTTCTTTAGAAAACTTATTCAAATTACACGATTATAGGACTAAAAACTGAAAACTTGATCGTTCGAAGTCAAACATGGACTCACACAAAGCAGCTCTTTGACTGGTATACGATGCAGAGATACAAACACAGCGTATAAATAGTGACAAGGTGTTTTCGTATATAGCTTCTTTTGTGGGTAGGTTTAGTTTTGTTAACACTGTGTCCATAGATTTTGTAAATGAAATGCCTATCCTTTAAGAGGTTTATTGGCTATTATTATTTTTTTTTTTAGATTTTGCTACTTGCTGTTCAATCTGTGAGGTTGTCGTCTGCTAACCGGGCTTGTTCAATGAATTAAGGCCTCCAGCCAGGGTTTAAAAAACTTAAGAAACTGGATCGGAATTAAAAGTCAATATAAATAATATGTCATGCATCTCTTTATAAGATTAAATTGGCGTTAACAGCTTCAGACACATAAGTCAGTTAAATAAATAAATAAACCACCCAAATTAACAATAAAAACCTTTGTCAAGCTTGTCTTATCCATACTTAAAGTCTACAACCAATATCTGTGCAGTAATTAAATTTGTTCATAAAGATTATAAGAAAGTTGGACTGCTGGGGTAATAAAATCGGCTTTTTCTCGGGATCACAGTATGTTAGGAACTTATCAGGGATTAAGGCAAAGTAAGCTTACTCTTTGAAAGTCTGTATGCCTTTATTCATGATCCCTTTACTCTGTGCAGCAATAAAGAACTACCTACCGTAGTACTGAGTTAGGAAGTTGTTTTACTAAACTAGTTTCCTAGCTGTTAGGAGTCTGTTTTGTGTTAAGGAAAATTAATTGGGTAGTGGGGTTAAGAACTTAACTGTGTGTGAGTTATTTCGTCACCACTGCTCTCAAAACGGTGAAGGAAAACATCGTGAGGAAAATTAATATGTCCTAGAACCAAAAAATTCATAGACATGTGACAGCTACCAGCCCGCACTGGGCCCGCGTGGTTAATAACAGCCCACTCCCTCTCACAGAGAGGAGGCCGGTGTCCCAGCAGTGTGAACATTATAAGCTGGTTAAATTTAAGCACGAGTTTCTTTCTCAAATTATGTATGTGTAATTTCTTTACAGGTTTAGTTTTTGGAAATACTTATTTGTTTTTTTTTTTTGTCGATCAAAATCATAAGTCATTTATTCAAATTAGGCTAAGAATCAGCACTTTCCGAATGTCAAAATTACAAAATAAAGTTCCCCAAAACACCCCTACCTCCCTTTACCACTTCCTAGTGCATTCGCTGGGAAGAAGTGGCCTTACTGTCATGCGATGTATGAGGTATGTTAAGACGTACTTTGCGCTCTTTCTGAACAGTGCACGAGACTGAACCATCACGCTCGGTGACGCTGAATCACGTATTACTCGGCTCCAGTCGTAAGTTCTTACTTCTATCGTGTAGTCATAAACAAACACCCTTTTTTCCAATTAATATTTCATTCCTTTGACTCGTAGGCTGATTTAACTAAACTCTCGAAGTTGTAATGAAAATAAATTCCTGGAAATTCAGAACGTATTATCTTATTACGACATGACATCAAAACCAGGATTACTCGAGACAAAGTGAATTACGAACATTTCACCTGACACCGCTAAGAATATACACATAGGCTATGAAGTAATTATTAATTAATCTTCGTCAAATTATATCTTCATATAATATTATAACGTAATTACATGATCATTAGTCGAGTTCGTGGAAAGCTTCTAATATTATCCTTGTTGATATGTACTTATTTACGGAGGCACGTGTTGGATCATTTGGCTCCCTGAATCCTGAATGGTGCTGATCCATGCGTTGTGTTCGTGAGCGGGCGTCGTCATTAGGGACTGGTAATTTCTTAGCTGCCACGGCTTGTTTAAATTTAATTAACTTTTTTAAATTGTTTTTTTTTTCTTCAGTTTATTACGCGATTCGCAACGTCGTTTAGATAATTTTTATTCCGAAAGTTTTATGAGTCTAAAACATTATTATTGAACTAACATTATAATAAAGAAATCATCAGATAAAATATAAATCTAAATATATATAACTCAAAGGTGACTGACTGACTGACATAGTGATCTATCAACGCACAGCCCAAACCACTGGACGGATCGGGCTGAAATTTGGCATGCAGGTAGATGTTATGACGTAGGCATCCGCTAAGAAAGGATTTTGATCAATTCTACCCCCAAGGGGATAAAATAGGGGATGAAAGTTTGTATGAAACTTTGTCAATTTTAAACCGATCGGTCTGTACCTATACTTCTTAACGCGAGCGAAGCCGCGGGCAAAAGCTAGTCATCAGATAAAATATAAATAGTATATAAAACAAAACAAGGATAAACATCATTATTATTATTTTAAGTGTGTACATATTATTATTTTAAGTATGCTTATAAATATGTCAGCTTATATATATTATGTAAATATCATCTTATTTATAAATAAAGAAATCCCCCCATCCAGTCGTAAAAACCGTGCAAAGCAGGTTGCTATTATATTTATACAACGTGGCAAGGACAATGAGGCACAATCTGTTACCATGGTTAGTACATGATTCTGGACGCCCATTCTTTTAAATTTTTCGTCGATTATTTTAAAAATATTAACTGTTTCATACATTTTGACCGCGTAGGTATTACACGCTCGTGACTTTCGCAATCCCAGTATTATTAAAATTCTGTACACCACTTTGGTTCGGAGTAAACTCGAGTCCAGCGCCTGTGTCTGGCATCAACATACTGCGTCTCAGACACTGATGCTTGAGAAAGTTCAAAAAACCTTCCTGAGATTTTTGTATCAAAGGCTGTACCATTACTTTCCATTCATGTACCCAACGAATTATCTTCTAGGGGTGTTGGGCTTCAATTCGTTGGAGGTTAGAAGGGGCTTTGATCAGCTCACGATTGCCTGTAAAACCCTAAGCGGTCGTATTGACTGCCCTGAGCTCCACGGACTTTTCTGCCGTCTATCTGTGCCCGACAAATACCTTGGGCACCGTCAGACCCGCCGTCATAACTTGTTCGCACCACCGCTATCTAGATCTGTTGCAAGAGCCGAATCGCCAGTATGTCGGACCCTTAGGATGCTAAACGCCCTCCTGACTGCCGACCCTGAATGTGATGTGTTTGCTGATGAATGGAAGAAAATAATGCGTGCTTGTCTGGTGTTTTGTGAGAGACGATATGCGAGGGTGTCCACCGTTACATGTTAGTTTAATTTAATTTAATTATTAATTAAATAATGTTGTTATTAATTATTGTTGTTAATTGTTGTTTGCTGTTTGTTTGTTGTTGTTAATTTTTTGTTGTATTTAATTTATTTAACATTTACTTAAACAAATATTAGTAATTGTATCCACGAATTGTATATCTTTGAATTTGAATTTAATTTTTGTATTGTATGTTATTTGAATGCTTATTTTATTCTATTTTTTTTTTTTATAATTCTACGTTAATTAATGTAATTGGACCTGTGCCGTTTTAATTAACTATAAATAAATAAATAAAATAAATAAAAAATAAATACACGTTTATAGGAAACAGCTGATTATCTTTTAATATCTGACGACAAATTTGGGGGTTCAGAATCATGTACTGAATTCATGGTTACAGTTTATGCGTCGATGTCCCAGCCATCCTGTATAATTATTATGATATCTCGAAACTACTCAGCAACATAAGAGAAGGTACACACTACAGAACATCATTACACCCTTCCATTCCCACGACTACTATTTACATTACAAAACCACATCAACATTCATCCCTCCACTATAATATCTACCGAGTAATGAAGCTGCCATCTCACTGCTTATATTTGAACCTACTGTTAACGATGGCTTACAACCATCGGCATTATAATAACTGTCAAAGTAATTTGCAGTTACATCGCAATTGTTTCGTAAGTATGCCAGTCGACTTATGGGCTTCCAGTCTAACTATAGGCTTCGCGCTTCTTCTTCGTCTCTGCTCAAAAATTTAGAAACCTTATCAACAAAATAATTTTAGAATATAACAGTTAGTAACTTTATTATTTGCTCATTCTCTCTCTTTTTCTGTTGTTTGCATGCCTGTCTACGTTTAAGTTCACTTTTAACTAATTTTCTGCTTTAAAATTTTAGAATAGCGCACTGTTATATATTACTTTTAGTATGTTGTGGAAAATGTCGTAGGTTATACATTTATAAACCTTGTACAATTATAACTTAGTGTAAGATTTTAATGTATAACTGGTTATTTTCCCGAATAAATAAAATAAAAATAAAACACCAGAGCCTCCAGTAGTCCCCGAACGTGCTATGTAGACGTAATATAAATTTGAACGATTTTTAATACAAAATATAAATATCCTATAGCATTGTGGTATATGTATATTTAAGTAGCAAGCATACCCATAGATATGAATAAAGTCTTAAAAGTATTATATTCAGGATTATTTTAAACTGGCTAGTTAGACTCCTCAGACGCGATATCTAAACATGATTAAACAAAAAATAAATTTTTGATTCTTTTGAGAGGTCGTCGACCGTAGGTATTTTAGTCACTTGAAATATCAGTTTTAACAATCTGTTTTTTATTTTGTGCAAAGTTCGCAGACGAGATAAGTATACGTCTAAATACGATAAAATATAAGAAAACTGTTTTTCTCAATATGTGTTGAGAAAACTGGTAATGACTGTTTTTACCTTCTATTTCATCGTGTTTAGACGTCGATACCCATCGTGTCGGCAGAGTTTAGCTAGCTAATTTAAAATAACCTGTATGTAATGTGCCAAACGAGCATTTTTAATTTTAAAATCGTTCGATTTTTTTTTATGTTTGCTCTACCCGTTCATCTAATTTATCTGCATAAGAAAAACCATAGTATCTTTCGATACAGGCCAGGCAGGGGACCACCAAGCCGGAATCAGGGATGATTTCTAGTCTTTACTTACCATAAACCAAACCATGGGTATTTCTCAAACATATTGTTTCGCTATCCACATCTAACATCAACCTGTAAAATCTATAAAGAAACAAAACTAATGAATATCAAACAACTCTACACATATAATACTTGCGTTCTGATTAGAAAAATTATAGACAGAACCATCCACACTAACTTATCTTTTACTAAAACATCTCAAATTACTAAACGTAGTCTTCGTCGACCAAGTCTACTTGTTTTGCCAAGAATACGCACTAATTACGCTAGAAAGAATATTACATATGAAGGAGCACAACTATTTAATAATCTACCCACTTACATAAAAAATGTTAGCTCTCTCAGCAGTTTCAAATCTCGGCTATCTAGACACATTATTGAAAACTACCTTGACTAAAGTCCTCCAATGTTCTTAAATGGCGCAACCATTTGAACTGCTGAATGAGTTTAGAATAATTATATAATTATAGTAATATACATATATCTACTGTGGTGACGGTTACCTAAAATAAGTTTACTAAATGTATCTTGTCTGTTCTCATGTGAGTGGCATTTTTGTCTTTTATGAGAATAAATGATTTAAACCTAATAACTATTTAAGGTAATGCACTGACTTCCCATTGTTTTCCCATAATTACAATGTGGGCTTGGCGTGAGCTAAATTCTTCCGCGATCGTTCGCGCCGAAAGTTTGTCGTGGACATGTTGCGCAGATGAGGTGGATATGTTTTAGGGATAACACTGGGAATCTAAAACCAAACCAAACTCCCAAGTGTAGTGTGTTATGTTTTTTTTGTTTTTATAATTATGTTTAGTATATAAGGTATTTCTGTAATTTTTTATTATTATTATTTGACAAAACTCGGGACCCCGGCTCCCGCATCTTCGGAAGGCGTACCAGGGGCCGAAACCAACTCACAAAGGACCGTTACACGTTTTTCAAGGAATAAGGCACCAACCGACGATTATCCCTTTTTGTACTATGCAAGTGTACCCAAGGACAACCGCCGATTGGTGCAGGACTATTACTGGATAGATATTATTGAACTATGAGTTTGGGTGGCTTAAGTGGACTAGTTACCTAAAACTATGGAAAAACTGACCCGTGCCTGTCCAATGTTATAATTATCTAATTTATTTATTTTCATGCTTATTAAATACATAATAATACATAATACGTACGGCGTTCCAGTGTGAGGATAAGTAAATAAATTAATTAAGGTTAAAATATTTTCATAAAAAACATTTAAAAATGAAAATAAATTGATAAATATTATTTAAAAGTGACGATTCACCCGTTTTAGGCCAGTAAATTCGTGCGAATTGTCTAATAAGCCGTTGCGTTATAGGTACAAAGGTTATAGAAATACTTCAAGTTTAGTTTCAGTTAAGAATTCGGGGGTTAGAGAGATAGAGATTTGACATTGAGAACGGAATTATTAATGTTCGCAAAGCACATTCAACTACCCTGACGTTTTAAAATGGTGAAATATCAAAGCTTTGTTCAAATATTTGTCAATAGACAGCCAGACAGTTGAATGAATAAACTACGGAGATTATCTCCCAAAATCCATATGAACATTTTATGAATTGAAAAGGAAAATGGATTTGCATTTTAAATTACTTAGAGGCACTATAATTGCGATATCTAATAATATTGTGTTAGACTAAATTGTTAATGAATCAAGTGCATATATATTTAATTTATCGGCTCAGGATGGCGTGCGTTCGTATGATCCATCGTCCTCGTAGATTATAAAGGGTAGCTTAATTTAATAATAAATATCTATTCCATTCCAAAATAATCATTATATTCCACTGACTAATAATTGATTCCACATAATATAAATCAAAACGCTTCAATGATTGTGAAGGATTTAAACGATTCGTCGCTAACATGGTGCACCGGCTCTCATGCCATAATAGTGTGAGTCCACCGCCTCGCTGCCACAGATGCAACGCTCCGTAAGAATGACAGCTTATCAATGGTCACTCTCCAATCCTGTCATCCAACGTATTCGACGGCAAATGTCATGTGTCACTCCATGTTGCGCCGTCAAATTTATTTGGTTAAGGACTGATTTTTCGATCGCTACATAACTTTTATTCAAGGAATAAAATTAACGTATGCCAGTTTTTGTATGGAAGAACTGTAAAAATTTAAAATTATTCCTCCGCTAAAGTTATCTGGCGTTGGAAAAATCAGCCCTAAGTCTTATAATATGTCCATTTATAAGAAAGGGGCCAAGGAATAATAGAATCATTGTATTTTATATAATTGTCCTAAATCTCCAAATTTCATACTCGCCCTACTACGGATACCGCCATTTCCTACTTGTGAACTTACACAAGCACCAACTTTGCCTCGTAACTTCTTTTTTATCAAAAAAAAATAATAAGAAAATGGAGGCTATTCGTATTCCGTTAATTTAGGATAGCAACCTCTTTAAGACATCATTATTTTTTTATTACTTTCTTGAATGTCCGGATATCTCTCTGAATTGGGGCACGTTAAGATGGTTTAGGATTCTAATAGTGTTCTTTATGATGATGCTTAGGACTGTGAGTTTTTATTATTTGACCTTTAGTTTTATGTGGTATAGTGTTTTGAGTGACGTTTTAGGCTTAAGGACCATTACAGGCTTTAGGAACGATTTTAAGCTCCATAAGTTAGTTTGTGGTCGCTCACAATAGGCCTTATTAGAAGGTTAAAAGTCAACCAAAGGGAAATGGACAAGGCTATGCGCGGAGTTTCCCAACGTGATCGAACCAGAAATTAAGAGATCAGCAGTGTGATTCTGTAACCATCTCACCGTGAAAACTTAGGTGAAGTGAGCGTGGAGTGAGCTGTCAGTCCAACTAATGCTAGGGATTGACATTGACAGCTCACTCTAAGCTCACTTCACCTAACTTTTTACGGTGAGATTTTTACAGAATCGATCGGCAGGAGGAGAACCAAGGTTACCCGTTATAGCCCGAAGAATTCCCAAACTTAAGTGGCAGTGGCAGTTACCGACATACCTTGCAGAGTAAGCAAACTGAAGTAGCAGTGGGCTGACCATGTTTGTCGAAGGACCGATGGCCGCTGGAGCAGACGAGTCCTGGAGTGGAGACCGCGTATCGGCAAGCGTAGTGCGGGGCGCCCCCCAGCGATGGACGGATGACCTAAAGAAGGTGGCTGGGACAAACTGGGACAGGGTGTTGTGGCACAGCCTGGGAGAGGCCTATGTCCAGCAGTGGACTGCAATAGGCTGATTTGGTTGAAGTGACAGTGGGCATATTGCTCGCAGAACAGACAGCCGATGGGGTTCTGGAGTGGTGACCGCGTACCGGAAGGCGTAGTGTTCGATGGCCTCCCACAAGGTGGGCCAATGACCTTCTCAATGCCGCAAGAATCTGCTGGATGTGGGAAGCAGTACAGGACCGGTCGAAGTGGCGATGCTTGGGGGAGGCATATGTCCGACAGTGGACGTCTTTCGGCTGAAATGATGAAGTAAGTGCGTTACCCATACATCAAAAAGCTTGTGAAATGAGACGCAAATATGGCAGGTAGCAAACTTGCAACAACTGAATTGAAACCAAGAAAGATGAATTTTTTTAATTAATTTATTACAGCTTTGCTGCCAGCCTTTTGGGCACTATTCCTGTTAACAGCGATGCGGACGAATTTTTTGATGCCCTATGATTGTTTTTTCATATACTACACGTATGTATTATTATTTTAAATGTTAGCTTATATTATGTAAATATTATTATCTTGATTAATAAAAATATCATTTATTAATTTATCCATTAACTTACAATATTTAACACAACTATTAACACTTATTTATTTATTTATTTGTTCCTTGGGTCGCCAACGATTTAGTCCATGTTCAACCCCTACAATCTTTACCCCCGACCATGTTGAAACCTTAAAGTTGCCTTCAGAGGCAAAGGCTACAAAATACAAAGAAGTGTTTATATAGTGTTTCACTTGGTGAATGGGGGAAATCCAGTTTTTGAAATGCACTCAAAAATGTTGTTACATATTATTTATTACTAGCTGCGTCTCGCGGTTTTACCCGCATAAGTTTCGATCCCGTGGGAATATCGGAATAAAATGTATCTTTTATGTTAACAAACATATTGGATTGTACCGATCTGACAAATAAATGGTAATAATAATAAATAACATTACCACTATTCACGAAACCAGAAGACTAGATTTTGAACGTTCTTATTTACTGGGATTTGTCTTCAGACTGCGAACTTTCTTAAAATTACGGGAATTACTCCTCTGAACGAAAATTTTAAAACAAAAACTGTCGATAGCTCTCCAAAAAACTTAAGTTCCAAACCCGATCTCCCTAACCCGTTAACAAGGGAGCCTCATCTGTTTATTCTAACGTATCGCCGATACAAAGTTGTCTGCCACCCATGACACATGTTCCTATTCTTCATTGTATTACTAACTGCGCCACGAGGTTTCACCCGCATCAGTTTCGTACCCTATATGTTAATCTTGATTATAAACCATATGTGTGCCAAATTTCATCCAAATCCGTTCAGTAGATTTTGCGTGAAAGAGTAACAAACATCCATCCATCCACACAAACTTTCACGTTTATAATATTAGTAGGATGCACGTTAACATAGACAGTTTACGCTTCCAATTATAGGAGACCACATCATTAACTTATTATGTAGGTAGGTACAACAAGTTTTACTTGCATAAGGACTAAAACATTAAAATAAATTAAAACAAAATACACGAAAATCATAAAAATAATTCAAATTAATTTTAAACAAAGATAATCACAATAAGAAAGCTGCACTTTTTTATGTACTAATGATTAGGCTTTTATTCACTGACGAGGTAGGCAGCAAATTCTATAAGCATCATTCTATATCAAATAAACAACCAGTAACGGAATTTTGCGACCTGTTGTTCTAGATATAATTTCTTTTTAAACTTTATGCAAAAGTAAAAAAATAGTGTACAGTCACGACCAAAAGTATGTATACACTCGGCTTTATTAAAAAACGATTTACTCCTTTATTTTTGAATGAAATATTATGTCGTTACTAACATCGCATTTTCGAACCCATAGGTTTATGCAATGTGTCGCATTTCAACGTTGCATTCGTTGTTTCACGAAAAAATCGCAATTGAAAGTTGCCAAGTGTTGACATATTGGTGCTCGTGACTGTACAAAGGCGGACTTAATGCGTGAGACAATTTGTACCTTTGCAACCATTTCAAATATTTTTATAAAATCATTCAAAAAAGTTCTAGTAATCCCCCTGCCCTCCGTTTTCATAAAAGACTGCAGTCGGTTGAAATTCTCTGAATATTGGCATGTCCACACACGGTGTTGACAAACTTTGATCAGGATTATTAAAAACAAAAAACAAAACCAAAACGAAAATATTCTGAAAAAAATCCCCTGCCACGAAAAAGCTGACACAACGGGTTAAATAGTTTTCATATATGTAGGTAACATCGAATACAGTAAAAAATGATCTAAAACACATTTTTGTTTTATATAAAAAATTTGAAAAATATTTTCAACTTATATGTATATATTCGAGGTTTAGGATACACACAATGGATATAGAAGGTTGGCTTCATACAGCGAGTGAAAGCAGGTGCAGGCACACATAGACGCGTACGTGCGACGATCTCAAACAAATGCCGGTCGCGAATGCGCTTGCACTCGCTGTACGTGAAGTGTGTCTATGCGTGCGTGCTTTTCGCTGTATGGAGCCGACTTTCTGTACTGCGGGGGCTGTTACATGAAACAACGTTACATGAACGAACTAAACGAAAAAGTTTGTTTATATTATCAACGCGAAATGTAGTACCTATGTTTAATAAAGTAGCATGTAGCCTGCATGCGATGCTGATGATGATGATGAGCCCGCATGCAGCTTTATCTATTGATACTGTCTGTAACTATCTTAAAAAAAACATAAAACAGGAGTGAGTTCTAGATTTGAAATGATTTGAGTGAGAGAAAGATGAAGCAAGATGAAGTAGTGAGTTATGAAGTGTATTTTTTATTTATATTTTATTAAAAGAAGTTAAAAGTATCATTTCGATCTGCACCCCTCAAGAAATATTTTGAAAGCTCATTCTAAATTCGTTTGAATATTCTTTTTCTGCCAGCCTGTACAACATAAAGTCGACTTTTGCATACAACCTTTACAGCACCCACCTATTTTGTGTAAAAGATAGTGGAAAACAAATACATGAATAATGTAAAAGCGGTGGAGCTGTTATAAAAGTTGGAAAGTATAACTTGTATCAAGTTATGAGTAGCGAGGTGAATGGTGCTACCGAGGAAGCCGTTTCGTGTCATGATATTGTTGCGAAGAAAAAGTATAGTATTATTTAGACTAGGGATGGTAGCAACGTTGAAACTGACAGCAATTATGCTAAGCTATAAAATAATTTAAGAACATCAGTGTTGTACCAGTATCAGTGTTGTTGTGTGTTGTTGTGTTGTGTTGTGTGTGGTGTTGTGTTTTATTTGATGAGCGCAGTGGCAAAACGACCCTGACTTACGAGGCGAGGACTTAAGAGTCGTGGGTTCCAACCAAGACAGGCGCTTTACTTTAAGTAAATAATTTCATCAACACTGCTCTCAAAACGGTGAAGGAAATCGCCGTGGGGAAACCGGTATGTCCTTGAGCGAATTTTTTTTTTTTTTTTTTAATACACTTTACACTATGTTCAGATATTGAACATCTGTGTCTGAACTAGATATAAAATATCTGTATTTCAGACATCAGCGCTCTTCCCCTGTTGAAGGCGACACTTAAGTAATTCGAAGACATGACATCTATTAACCCGCATTGGGCCCGCGTGGTAGATAGTAGCCCACTCCCCTGCGAAGAGAGGAGGCCTGTGTCCCAGCAGTGGAACGAACCATTATAGGTTGATTATGATTATGTAGGTCAGATGGCAGTTGGTCTATGTATTATTCATAGTGAGTGTCATCCGTCACGATATCGCTTACTGCTTTCTCTTTCATAAAAACCGGTCGCGTGTGAGTCGGACTCGCGCACCGAGTGTCCGTACAAACATGATTCTAAGTCAACGGGAACTACTCCATAGGTTTTGATTCCCTTGCGAAAAATTTGCGGCATAAACGGTACATTAATGCCCGTATCTTTTGATTTCGTTGTTTCGTTTCGTTCCACGTTGGCAATCACCTTGAATATTTTTATAATTACCTGGATGCTTCCTCAGAAGAAGAAGAAGATGTAGGGTCAAAATAAAAACATATTAAGGTCAGCTTCCCGTCTAACCGGATTTAGCAAAATACCAGTATTTTACATGGAGCGACTGCTTATTAACCTCCACAACCCAGTTACCCCACCACCCCTACACCCCTTGGTCAGACTGGTTGTCAGACTTTCGGGCTTCTGACAACCCGTAACGACTGTCAAAGATCCACTAATGACAGCTGGGACTAACGGCTTAATGTTATTTCCGAGGCACGGAGGGGTCTCGGTATGTAAAGATGGTCACCCATCCGCGGACCAACCGTGACATACGTAGCGTAACAACGACTAATACAAATAAAATATTGCTACTTTGAATATAAAACAGTTTTTGCCACCCCTGGTCCCACGTTGGCGAGCACTTGGAATATTTTTATAATTACCTACGCTAAAAGTATCTAGTTTTTGCATTTAATGATACAGAGAGAGAATTGTCGGGTGCTATCTAAATGTAAATTCTAAAGAGCATGCAATTGTGTCGTTTGTACCTCACTCTGTACTGTGACAATACTAGCTTTAAATTATCTTCGCCACACTGATCACTCCATCTGACTAACCTTTTCCCAAATTATCTTAGTGTTTGTGTAAGTTCACAAATAGGAAGTGGCGGTGTCCTTAGTAAGGTAAGTATGAAATGTGAAGATGTAGAATCAAAATATGTTGGGGTCAGCTTCCAGTCTAACCGGATGCAGCAAAATATCAGTATTTTACATGGAGCGACTGCTTATCTAACAACAAAAAGCAGTCCTTGCAACAAATTACTCACACTCTGTATTTTTAATAGCAACTAGAAATGCAACAAGAAATGCCAGTTTATTCACAAACTAATTAAAAAGAACCCGGTAAATAATAACAACTTTCCCGAGGAACGTTGCATGTTGGAAATTTTATTTTTTATGTCGTAAGCAGGCTTGCTGGGGCCAAGTTTACAACTTGTGGAGTAGTCGTGAGTAAAGGCGCTGTTCCACGTAGCCCACGCCTAAGATTCGCACTTGTTCTTCGTTTTATATGTAAACTCGACAACCAATAAACATACTGGCAACCACTAATCGACATACTGTAAAGTGTCATCGTAAAATAATTTATTTTGATATTTAAAAATTATATTTTATCGAAACTTAAGTCGAAAAAATACTTTTTTAAAACATAAATGAGATATTAAAAGATAAAATATAAAAGATAGAAATATGGTGTCACGGCGTTTTTGTATCCATTATTTTTAACTATATGCTATTTTTAACTGTTTAGGCAGCGCTTGCAAATAATTTTGTTTTAAGAGGTATTTCTAGCTAAGCTAAAATGCAAGACAGATATAATTTATAGCATAATATTACTCAGGAATAATGAAGCTTGCTACCAGAGATTTTTTTTTAGAAATGGATCATTAGCTCCGAAGATTACCCTCTACATACATATAAACAAACAAACAAATTTTACCTCTTTATAATATTAATAATAAGTAGGTATAGATTCAGGCGGGATCGTTCACTGTGACCCACGGTCACGCTACGCACGGATGCGTGCCTGCCAAACAAAATGAACCGCGCAAAAACGTGGCAAACCTTTTCCTAAATTCCTTTCATAGTTATTTTCCCTCTGATTTTTTTTTCTAAGTTTTTAGGGCTGATTTTTCCATCGCCAGATAACTTTTATTCGAGCAATAAAATTGACGTTTGACAGTTTTTCTATGAAATAACTGTCAAAATTTCAAAATTATTCCTCGAATAAAGTTATCAGATGATTGTAAAAACAGCCTTTTTCTAACTACTAACTAACCTTTGGATCTAGTTGTCCCAAAAATAAAACATTTTGAATTTGAATTTGCATCACTGTCCAAATCACTCTGTGATTTGGACAGTGATGCAAATTCAAATTCTTTTGCTGTTAAAATTGCTGTTGGGCTGTTGCCACTCACAAGCCTGTCAAAATCATTGTGATCTTTATTCTCGTTCCAGTAAGGTTGATGTTAGATTGCTGCTATTAGAGGTAAAATAACTGTGTACGGAGGGTACTCCCGTTTCCACGAGCTACACGTTCAAGTTACACGCGTCTTGTAGAGAAAACAAATTAAAGAAGTTGTGTAGAGCATACCACCGTGACGACGAGACTTATGGAGTGACGGACAGAAATAAGTGACGCGCGCGTGACAGCCACACTTACGTATAGGTTAAGCATATTATAAAATAAAAACAAATGATAAGTCACTTTCGTACCGTGAACTTAGTCAGATTCGTAATACTGGTACTCAGCTGCATCCGGCTAGACTGGAAGCCGACCCCAACATAGTTGGGAAAAGGCTAGGCAGATGATGAACTTAGTCAGATTCATAGACTACAGACGTATCGTTCTATTTAATTAACCAGCTTCTGTCCGCGACTTTGTCCGCGTGTTTCTTGTTCCCCGGACCCGAACGCCTGTTCGCTAATCGTTCTTTCTGACTTTTGCTCGGCTCCTAAGAGAACTAGCGTGATGTTAAATAGTCTATAGCTTTCCTCAAGATTTGGGTTATCAAATGCAAAAATATTTTTTCTAATCCAACTGGTACTTTCAGAGATTACCGATTTCGCACAAGTACACCAAAAAAACATAAATAGTCTTCAGCTTTATTATTATTATTATAGATTAGTATAAATATGTAGAAGACGGCGGGTCGAGCTGGACAAAACAAACGACCAGTGGTCCATTTTAGCCCTGGGGATCCACTCCGAAGTATTATCGGCCGAATGTTCGACCGTTTCCTGCTACGAAGTTACTATTTGGTTCGGTCGGTTCCGATCCTACACTCCTACAGTCTTTCGAATATTGACTATGGTCCCGACCCAACTGAGTCGATCCGAACTTTTTTCGTCTTTTTCAAATAATATTCGGTTCGGCCATGTGTCGGTCCGATCCGAACATTCGCACTTTGCACTTCGGAGTAGACTCCCTGGATCGAAACAGCTGGAAGTCGTGAGGAGAGGCTTTTCCCCAGCAGTGTGGGATGATGTAGGCTAACAGTAACAGTAACCAGTAAAAATACCAGTATAATTTTATTTTATTTTATCTGATTCTATTTTCTTTGTTATACGTGTACTATGAATGGGTGTTATTTACCTGAAATAAATAAATTGATTTATAAATATAGATTTTATAACCCTTCTGTCGCTTGACGCAAGTCGAACTACGTAGCAGTGGACGGTCGACTTTATGAAACGATAATAAATATTACTTTTATAGACATTGAGGTCATAAAATATGAATCAAAAGCCAATGATCTAGACGGAGAAGAATTTAAAGGGGAAAATGATAGAAACTTAGGACTAATAAATGCTGTCAAAGAGCCAAAGGATTCAGAAAATGACAAAACTTTCTCGGTCTATTTCGTTAGAGTAGAGAAGACTTATGGATGTAGACATGAATGTAGTCTAGACAACGTTTAAGATCACTTACTTTTATTAGCATTCCCGAGAACTTGAACGACGAAATATTTCACGAGAAAATTGAAGCGCTGACTAGACATAAAGACAAAAAGACTAGCTGAGGATTTAGAAATTTGAATTTTTACCAAAATATTTGTTTGTAACACCAAAGTTAATTAAAATGTACGGAGAGGTACCACATGATTAAAATTTGTTTTTCTTTCATCCGTAACCAACATCAGAAATCCTTGTTTTTCTGTTATACCTACCTTTGTGCATAAGCGACTAGGGCAATAGGATGACGGCACGGTTGGCGCAGTGGTAAAGCGATTGACTGCTGCACTGCGTGTCGCGGGTTCGATTCCCGCACGGAACAAATATTTGTATGACCTACAAGTAGTTGTTCCGGGTCTGGCTGTTTGTGTATATGAGTTTAAATGTTTGTAAACGCACCCACGCTAGAGGAGAAATTCCTAGTGTGCGGCAACGTTTTTCAAAAAAAAAAAACAGAGTACATGTGTCAGTAAAGGCAAATACACACTACTCTAATGGCGTGTCATATCCGAGTCAATACTCTCTATGACACAATGAACGAAAACGCGCGAAATAAACGTGAAATTGGCGTGATTAGCTAAGGAATTGACATGGTTTCGAACTAAGGAATCATTGAGTCATCATCAGCCTATAGCAGTCCACTGCTGGACATAGGCCTCTCCTATTGCATGCCATTCAGCTCGATTTTCGGCCACTCTCATCCAGCTGCTACCAGCCATCCTGCGTAGATCGTCGCTCCACCTAGCCTGAGGGCGTCCAACCTTACGTTTACCGATTCGCGGTCGCCACTCATACGAGTCCAATCCTTGAGTGGTCATAGTGAATTAGGGCCCAGAATAGAATGCACGCTTCTTCACAAAATAAGCGGCTCCAATAGGCTCTGATGTTCGAAGCATCACGTAACCCAAAAGTATGCCAATAGTTTGCGTAATCCTATACTTCCTTTCCTATTTCCTACTATTATTATAAACGTGAAAGTTTGTATGGACGGATGGATGGCTGGATAGATGGATGGATTTGTTACTCTTTCACGTATTTGTTACTCTTTCACGCAAAAACTAATGAACGGATTTGGATGAAATTTGGCACACAGGTGGTTTATGATCAAGATTAACATATAGGGTACGAAACTGATGCGGGTGAAACCTCGGGGCGCAGTTAGTAATACAATGAAGAATAGGAACATGTGTCATGGGTAGCAGACAACTTTTTATCGGCGATACGTTAGAATAAACAGATGAGGCTCCCTTGTTAACGGGTTAGGGAGGTCGGGTTTGGAACTTAAGTTTTTTGGAGAGCTATCGACAGTTTTTGTTTTAAAATTTTCGTTCAGAGGAGTAATTCCCGTAATTTTAAGAAAGTTCGCTGTCTGAAGACAAATTCCAGTAAATAAGAACGTTCAAAATCTAGCCGCAATCTCAACTCAGCGACAATCAGTGACAAGAACTTGTCAAAAATGTAGGGAAACTAGAGGTATTTTTAACAGATTGAGACTGAGATCAGACTGTGAAAGTTCTTAGAATTACGACACTTGCCCTTCTGACCTCAGTTACCTATTTAAAGTTTTTACATTGATTGTCGCTGAAATGAGCTTGCGACTAGTTTTTAAACGTTTTTGATTACGGGTATTGGTTTACTGGTTTCGTGGTAGTGGTGGTAGTGGTGGTGGTGGTGGTAATGTTATTTAAATGGGCATAGTTTTGAGTTTTATTCTTCAGCATGAACTTATGGCAGTACATAAAACAGAGAAGGCTGTACAGTGTAAAGACAACAATATGACAATAAATGAAAGCAAGTTTTCTGCAGTTAATAGTTCATCGGACAAGTGAATGTATGTACAGACGCCAGCATATCAAGCTACTACAATCTGTCAATTATCAACTTTATCGCTGAAGCATTATGGTTCAATGTTGATTGGGAAAATTGGACTGTTTCGGGTAGCTTGATGTGTTGGCGTCTGTACTATGTAACCCACCGACATAACTTTGTATCGGCGATATGTTAAAATAAACAGATGTGGCTCACATGTTATCGAGTTTATTGGGTCGGGTTTGGAACTTTAGTTTTTTGGAGAATAAAATTTGCTGTCCAGCCCCAATTCCCCCAGACCCCCCCCCCCTCCGCATCACTTAGCGTTCTTTCTGACTGTTTTTCTTTTGACTCGGCTCCTTACGGTCTTAGCGTGAAGTTATAGGTATAGCCTATAGCCTTCCTATGTTAGTATTGATGAGTTCACGGCAGCAGTACGACAATAAAATAATGAAAACACTGGCACTACTAATGGTGAATATTTTGGAACTATCACATAACCCTCCGTCGTCTCTTAGAAATATATAACACACTTTCTCAATTTTGATATATTTTCACTATCTCAAACAAAATATAAAAGAATGGCTATTCAATTGCTTGCACAATAATTATAAATTCTCCCTAACCTAAATCGCCTCGTGTAGATGATTCGTGGTTTTGTTTTATTTCTTCATAATAGATTATTTCGCGGACATTGGTGTGGGTTACATGTGTACCTCTATTACCCTAGTTTATTAATTACTATAATTGAAACGTGTAACTGTTTAATGTCCCAATAAAATAAAATAAAAATAAATCCGAACATCAAAATTAAAAGTGATTTTTTAAACCAACTAAATAGTAATGATGGCGATGATGGGGTATATGGGTTTTGCCAATATTTGACTAGCCATAGTGACCAAGCTGTTAGATACATATTTTAAAATGAATTTTTGTGTACAGATTGGGCACGTCATTAAATATACGCTGTTTAGTTTAATGTCGTATTTTTGTCTCCATCTTATATAACAGTGTAGTAAGATTTTAAGTAACATTAAATCAAGTCAGGAACAATTATTCATGTTATGTTAACAAATATTCATTGAATGTCAAAAATCGCAAATAATGTGCACTATATAATATACATAGATGGAGTTATGGAACTGGGCTGTGAAGAAGACGGATGAAAGAAGATTGCATGCAGCGGAGATAAGAATATTGAGATGTATGTGTGGAGTGACGAGAATGGATAAAGTAAGAAATGAGTATTTATGAGGAAGTTTGAAAGTGGCGCCAGTGACAGAAAAGTTGAAAGGAAATCGTTTAGCTTGGTATGGGCATGTGATGAGAAGGGACGAAACGCTTGTGACTTAATGAGTGATGAATATACATGTTGATGGATGGAGAGGGAGAGGAAGGCCGAAGAAAAGATGGATGGATTGTGTGAGGAATGGTATGAAAGAGAAGGGAGTGAATGATAGCGTGACGGTTGACAGGGGAGAATGGAAGAAGAAAACGTTTTGCGCCGACCCCAAGTAACATAGGACAAGGGCAGGAAAATGATAATGGAGTTATGGAACTATGGAGAAATGTCTTGATACCGCGTGAGCGTTCGTGATCCATCACCGCCCGTTTGATGTCCAGAGCGCATAGGATGGATGAAAAACAGCACATGAAGTGATTTTTTGCTGCATTGGTGTAATTGCTGTGTAGCGTTCCTGTGGGAAAATAAATAAATAAATAAACAAAAAATGTCTTGTAAAGTTTTAAGCATTACACGGTACAATCGACTAATATCCATGTAAATTATTTCTCCCCTCAACACTCGTTTTTCAACCTGAAGCCATTAACATAATTTCTTCCCACAACTTTTCTAAACAACCAACAAATTGCAATACTTCAGTCTCACCGCTGAAAATAATAATACTTTCTTGAACATCAGTATAAAATCTTTCTACCTTACTGCGAGCACGAAATATACAGGTAGGCACAGAAGGTTGGCGCCATCTATGTACATACATCGCCACATGCAAACTACGCATCATTCAGCATAATCAGCCTATAATGTAATAACAGCCGCACGAGGCGATCGATTGAGGTTAAGCTTCGCTTGCCGCGGCCGGTCCGTGGATGGGTGACCATGTTTACATACCGAAAGTCTGACAACCAAGTCTTACCAAGAGGTTCCTTATTACCCAGTAGCTGGGTGGTGGAGGTCAGTTATGCAGTGGCTCCATGTAAAATACTGGTACTTACACAGCTGCATCCGATTAGACGGGCAGCCGACCCCAACATAGTTGGGAAAAGGCTAAGGCTGAATATTCCCACTGCTGGGACACAGGCTTCCTCGAGAAGGAGTGGGCCGTAATCCTCCATGCGGGCCCAAAATACGGGTTGGTAGATGTCACATATATGTCTTCGAATTTTTAGCGATAGGACATGCCGGATTCCTCTTCACTGTTTTGAAAGTAGCATCATACTGACTTCACACAAAATCCTTTAACATGCAAGCAAAGTTTATCACCCAACTAGCATCTATGCAACATCCCGACGTCAATAGTCCAACACCCATCTTGTTGAAGGATTCCCCTTTTTTATGGAGGTAGAGTGAACTTTACACCCTGGTCCTTCTAACTCTGTACTGGTGACGCCAACGTGATCACAAATGGTCAGCAAAACTGCACGCACACACACGACACACGCTTTACGTACAGCGAGTGCAAGCACACTCGCGACTGGCATTTGTTTGAGACCGCCGTACGTTCGCGTCTATGTGTGCGTGCGTCTGTATTCACTCGTTGTATAAAGCTTACCTTCTGTACCCACTATGAAGTACCGCGATCCTCCAACCCAGCCTGTCATAACTTTCGACCCTCATATTTTAAGTTTTCTCTGGCAGCTATAACTTTTTCATTTGTTTTGTCTACTATAACAGAAATAGAAAGTTCCGGTGGAATTGTTAGGTTAAATCTAGAAGGTTTTAGTATGATTACTGTTGAAGATGAGAAAGATGAAATTAGAATTTAAGATTTTGTAGACGGCTTTTGGTTGTTCGCTTTTCGTGTAGAATTACAAAAGTCAAACATTTATTTTAATTTTGTTGTATCTAGGAGAGAATTCTGCTGTTTAAAATTTTCTATCTTCATTAACATTTTTAGTGATAAATTGTAAAGGATTTTGCCAGAATCATTACACTTGCTTATAAAAATGGTGATCACTCTTTGAATGACCGTAGATGAAACTATTAATTTTATCGACAATTATTTACTAAGGCCGAATTTCACCAAGCCCTACCTAGAATAAGTCTTATCTTAAGATAAATTTTGAATTTTTGGCAGATTTTCCATACTAGAACTGTCGGACGTCAATATTTTTCCACGGATAAAAGATATCTGACTGTGGTACAATCAGCCCTAAGTAGCTGAAGGCAAAGTGCCTGTCTTGTAGCAATCAGTATCAGTCTTGCCATTTTGATAGCTTCATTTATGAAGCACAATACTGGTTGAACTGGAGGTGCTTATGGAGTAGGGAGGCATATTATGTTCAGCAGTAGATGTCTTTCGGCTGAAATTATGATAATCATTTATGACCTCAACTGTCACGAATGAAACACAACTACTTTTTATATTGTTTCTAAATTTAAAAAGCTTGCCTAACAGATGAGGGATTAGTAATTTTCGACAAGTAGTCAGAAAACTCACTTCTCAACTCCATGGAGAGGGCTATGCTTGGAGTTTCCCTGCGTGATCGAATCAGAAACGAGAACCAAGGTAACCGACATAGCTCGAAGAATTGCCAAACTTTAGTGGAAGCAGGTAGACATTGCTCGCAGAACAGGTGGCAAATGTGACCGAAAGGTTCTGGAGTGGCGACCGCATACCGGAAGACGTAGCGTGATGTCCGCAGGAATCCGTTAGATGCGAGAAGCATAGAACCAGTTGAAGTGGAGGTGCTTGGGGGATGCCTATGTCCAGCTGTGGACATCTTTCGTCTTAAATGATGATGATGATGATGAGCCAGAAGACTAATTTACATCAAATCCGTCAACAAAGTCAGCACTTTAATAAACTCATGCTGATTTAGAATTTGAGTACATTCGCAACATCATAGTAATGATTGCTAACGAGGAACTGAGTTACAATTAGTGTTACGTACCACTTGAAACCCTGTTCGCATGAATGTTGGTTGGAAGCTCGTTAAATTGTACTATGCAGTGCCTATGTGGGCCTGGTATCTATTACAGGGATACATAGAAATTCTCTATTTTGATCGAAAATGTTATATATGTGTCGTAAGCTGAGAAGTTACTTATAAAGATGTTAGTTCCATAAAGGAAAATCGCAACCTTTATAACATCACTTTTTTGTCCGTTTATCACAGTGGTTTTTCTCCAGATTTAAGCAATTTAGGAATGTCAGCCGTAGCGTAACGTTACATTTTGATTTGCGCACAAAGATTGCTGGTCGAACATCAAAGACATATTTTTGTAGCTGTTTCCTCTGTCAAATCTGAGTAGGATACGGAATTTTGACACACAAAATATCGATAAATGCTAATTTGATGCTACAAAATTGCGATGCACGTTACTGCGAAAGACCGTTGCAGCGAAGCAACTACACTTCGATGCACGTTCCCGCTAAAGATTTTCACTGCGATATAACCTAAAAAGAAATATATTCTGTGTTAGGTATTATTTAAAGGAGCTTTCATTAGGGAAGCTACAACAGAGTACAGATACTTTAGTTATCTCGGTTAGATGGTATGGAATCTTACTTCTTCTTACTTTCTTACTAATATTATTATAAACGTTTTCCCCCTAACCCGTGAAAGTTTGGATGGATGGATGAATGGGTGGATGGATGGATGTTTGTGACTCTTTCACGCAAAAACTACTGAACTTTAAAACGCAGATGATTTGTAACCAGGATAAACATATAGGATACTTTTTATCCCGATATTCGCACGGGATCCAAACTTATGCGGGTAAAACCGCGGGACGCAGCTAGTAATAAATAATATGTACAACTTTTTTGAGTGCATTTCAAAAGCTGGATTTCCACCATTCACCAAATGAAACACTATATAAACACGTCTTTGTAATTTTATCAAATTTAGGGGTCAAACAACAACACTGTTAGGGAAATCAAAACTTCAGTAAGAAATATGAACAATTCGAAAATAAGAACATTCGTAGCTAAACTTTTCTTAATAATAATATTCCATCCATCAAAATCAAATGAATCAAAAATACATCAAAAGGACAGATAAAATATAAAAACTTTTTAAAACCAAGTGACATGACTGCCATTACAACCACTATTAAAGAGTTGAAACTAGAATTGTCTGTATATAATGTCAAATAATAAAAAGATTATGTCAAATAAGTATGTAAAAAATAAATAAACACCGTAATGAGAGCAGCAGGCCAATTCTCGTAATTTAAAACGATCAAAATCTAGTTGCAGTCTCATCTCGGTGACAAACAAATGTCAAAAACTTGTCAAAATGAAGGGAAATTGTTCTTTTTTTTGACAGATTGAGACTAAGATCAGACTGCTCAGTTAATAAACATTTACGTAGCTATGCCATTAATGGCCTCATTAACGGCATAACTACGTAACGTGTGACTTCCCTGGCATCTGCCAGGGAAGCCACATGTGCAGAACAAATCATTGCTAAACTTCCTTTTCTTCAACGTAGTCTTTAATCTTATAATATGCTTTTTTAAAAAGGACACGTTTGATGAGGGTATTGAACTTTCCATCGCTAAGTTCTGTAACCGGCATTGGCAACTTGTTATAAAAGCGGATGCTGTTTATAAGAAAAGACTTGCTAGTTTTAGTTAATCTAAATTTAGGTATCACAATTTCATTTTTACTACGTGTATTTATATTATGGAAATCGCTTCTTATTTTGAAAAGTTTGCGAACATACAAAATACTTTCTAAAATGCAAAGAGAAGGCAGAGTTTTTTTATCAATTTCTTTGAATTTGTTTCTAAGAGACTCGCAAGGTCCAATTTTATAGACTGCGCGGATTGCCCTCTTTTGTAAAATGAAAATAAAATCTACGTCAGCTGCCGATCCCCACAGCAGAACTCCATAAGTCATCATACTGTGGAAATAAGCAAAGTATCAAGCTGATATATACTAATTATATCAGTCAACTGCCTTATTTTTCTTACTGCATATGCAGCTGAACTTAATCTACCTGAAAGAGCTCTAATGTGTGCGCCCCATTGTTATTTTGAATCTAAAGTAATTCCCAAAAATACAGTTTCCGTAATAGCATCAAGTTTTAAATTTAGACCCACTTGAGATACATTTGGTAATGAGAACTTAAGACATTTAGTTTTGTTCGCATTAAGTAAAATAAATAAATATCCCTGGACATTTCACATAGCACCATTTGTCCCAAGCTAAGCAACCTAATGCTTGTGTTATGGTAACAAGATGGCTGATAAACTACTTATATACAATTTTTTTTTTTTTTGTAAATACATACATATTATAGATAGAAAAACACCCAGACTCGGAACAAATACATGTAGGTCATAAAAATATTTGTTCCGTGCGGGAATCGAACCCGCGACACGCGGCGCAGCAGTCAATCGCTTAACCACTGCGCCAACCGTGCCGTCGTAGTAAAAGATTATTAGCTGCAAACCATTTCGAAAACCATCTCAAATACACAACAAACTTCCCCTCCTAATCCCCCACCCTCATTGCGTAACACACTTCCAATCGCAATCTGAATAATTTTGAAGGATATTGCTAATCCATTGCTTCATATGTTCGAAAATTTGCCTGCTCACCAACGTAAATAACGCAATGAATGTTGCCGAACTGTCAAAATGCAAGCCATTGCCACTGACAGTGTGTTACGCAATTACCCCGCCATCTTGATAACAGATCGCTCCCCTAATTGGCAAATTAGAGTACTTAGTCACCAACTATCATGTCATCAAGGTAATCCAACTCTCATACCACCCGTACAACTTCAGTGATGGATGTGTTTGCTGAAGTTCGTCGCGTACAGGTAAACCTGGTCGTAGATGCTCCAATTAAAGTTTAAATTACTTTTAGACTGCTGGATATCAGTGACGCAGGACAAGTGATTTTTTTTTTTTTGCGAAATTCCTAGGGCTTTTGTCGGACCGGATTATTTTAAGCCTTGAAATTTTTTCTTTCACTGCTGGGACACAGGGCTTCTCTCTGTGAGAGGGAGTGGGCCATTATCTACCAGCGCGCCCATTGCAGCCAGGGTTTGCGGATGTCACATGTCGCCGAATTTTTTGGTCCTAGAACGTGCCGGTTTCCTCACGATGTTTTCCTTCACCGATTTGAGAGCAATGGCTTTGAAATTAAGAACACAAAGTAAAGTGCCTGCCTGGGTTCGGACTCACGATTTTTTTTTTTTGTTTTCCTGGTGAATCCTTCAAAAGACACCCGACCTCCGGGGAGTATGGGAGACTTTTATCTCACTAAAAACATCCTGGTGATCACCATCAGCACATAGGGGCGGTCTGGTCTTTTAAGAGAAACTACGGACTATGGAGGAGGAGACCAATTTCGGAATCCCCCCCATGCATCCTTGGGGAGACTGTAAAGGGGCCTCCCCTTAGCCTCGCTATGCACGGCAGCATGTGACCACTGTGCCACCGTCTTACCTGGAGTCACTTGGTGGGCTGACAGAGGCCCCACTCTCGGACTCACGACCTACAGCTCGTTATCGGGGCCTATAACACTGAGCCACCACTATTCTAATAATAGGGTAGTTTCCTGGGTAAACAAATTATAATTATATTTAGTCCGTCAGTTAGATTATCTAAAAATAATGGACACGTATTTTTTCTTTTGTCAATCAAACAAAAAATGACAAAGACAAAGCGCGTCAAAATTTGGGAGTGGGGTCGTGACGTCACTCCAAGCTAAAAAGTGTCGCAAGCAAGTGACATCACGCGGAACTTTAACGGGCAATTACTTCATCATTTTTTATATAATTGACAAAAGAAAAAATACGGTTTCAATATTTTTTGATAATCTAACTGACGGACTAATTAGATTTTTTTAGGAAACTAGCCTATTATATACAAATACATAAACTCACGGCTTTTTCCCATGCGGGGAAATTACAGAACGCCACCTGTTACGATCCTCTCCTTCCTTCGTAATAATATGAGCTAATACTGATATTAGCTCATATTATTGCGAAGGGACGAAAAGGAAGGGAAGGATCGGATTACCTAACCAGAGGATTTACCTAAGATTAGCATGTTTTTTTTTGCAATAACCCTGAGATTATTTAAAAAAAAAACATGCTAATGCGTCAACAACGACGATATTATAACGTTAATTGACTGATACGAATGTTATGCAATGACGGACAGCAGTTGTGGCCTGAGTTGTAGGTCGTAGATCCAAACCCAAATACGTAGGTACTTTACTTTGTCAAAATTATTTCATCACCACTGCAGCTCTCAAAACGGCGAAGGTAAACATCGTGAGGAAACCGGCATGTCCTAGAATCAAAAATTCGAAGAATTCGAGGGCCCGCGTGTTGGATTTGATCGGCCTGTTAGAGGAGGCCTGTGACCCAGCAGTGGGAACGTTATAGGCTGATTATGCACTGACGGATGCGTTAATTGGATAACAGTCACTTTTAAGCCATGTTAAGACCAACCAGATTAAAGCTGTTATAAATCGAATCTTAAACCAGTCAATAATCAAGTTTTCAAACGTCTTAAAGAGACTGGTTTGTTTTGCAAACTCCTGATATAAGCTAGTATTAATACGAAAATCGTTCTTAGCTTCCAATAATCCGGTCCTCTCCAAAAATTCTAGGATTTGAGTAAAAGTACGGGTTTTCAATCATCCTGCGACATCTACAAAAAGTTTGAGAGTTTCATTGAGATCTGATATAAATTCTAGTCCGTGTCTGGATGGATTACGGAATTGATACCTGGTCTAAATTTAGAAAGATAGATGATAGAGCTCCGTACTTTAGAGTGGATTATATTTTCAAATTAGGTCTGGGCTCAAGACATTAGTGAAGAACGTCGAGAGGAAACCTAAAAGAGAAAAACCGGCCAAGTGCCAGGCCGGCCGTGTCAGGCCACGCATAGAATAGGATTCCGTAGTCACCCATAATGGCACTTTACAAGTTAGGCCTCTATATTAACTCCTGAACTAACAAATTTATATAAGCAGTTATATTTTCTTCAAAGTTCATTGAATTTTTCGAGCCCGCCGTTTTGCTTTTAGAGGAGAGAGGGGGTGGGGACTCCTTATATTAACAAAAAAATGCGCTGTAAAGTTGAATATCACGCAAACGAATACCTAAATCAAAAAATCGTCTCAGCAACCTCTCAATGTTTTGACCTATCTAATAATACCCCACAAAATGGGGTAGACGTGAGAAATAAAATCATCCCCACTTTACGTGCGGGAGGTACCCCAAAAACATATAATTTTTTTTAAATTTTAATTATAATTTTATTTTAGTACTTAGTCGACTTGGTAAATATACATATCCATGCAAAGTTTCATCTTTCTAGTACCAACCGTTTGGAAGGTAAGTCGAGGACAGTCGGACGCATGGACATGACGAAACTATATAATTAATTTCATCATTGTTTACGACATTACGCGTCGGGGATTTGACTTTTGAACAGGGAATTTAAGTTAAAGTAAAAAAGTGTTGTATTCCCTTTACATGACGTTCCGTTTCAAATAATAATTATGATTAAAGTGTCATGTCAGTCTGACGGCGCGGATTACGCTGTATTTAGAGCACTATTGACCGTTCGTGTATGACATTTCAAACAAAAATTTTAGATTTTTTTTAATTCTCCGGCGCCCAGGTTTTGTTTACAAAAATAACTTTTGTAGGAGTTAATATGATAAGTGTAGTACATATAAAAAACAAAATTTTAAGACTTTCATGCAGCATGGTACGGGATTCTACACATCCATGAGCATTGTCGTTTATTTTCTAGATTTGCTAACAAACAGTAATCTAGTATGAATAAAATTTCAATTCCAGTCAATGATAGTTTCATCTCCAAGAAACACCTTTTAATGAGCCTGCAGTGGGACAGGTAAGAAACTGGTATTTATGGCTAAGTACTTTCCCGCATTCTGAGTTAAATAAGCTACGTTAACGTAAGTACGTTCGTAAAACTCCGGACATTACAATGTACTATTGTATTTTTAGAGACTGCTAAAAAACAGCAACAAAATATACCAACATCTAGAAAAGACGAAAAAACCACCTATCTAGCCGTCCGTGCCAGAGTGACCGATCCTTGAGTGAAATAGTGCATAGTTGGTAGTTTTTAAGGTTGGTTTTTACTATAATTTTATTCGTATTTAAAAAGCGCTTCTTGCCATCGAACTCGATTTTGACGAGTAAAATTGTAAAAACAACAAAATAATGTATGTTTGAGAATAATAAAAAAAGCCTTTCCCCAACTATGTTGGCTGTAGAGGCAGTCAGTGAAACAACTAATCATTCATCATTATCTGCCTGCCTTTTGGCTTCCAGTCTAACCGGATACAGCTGAATACCAGTATTTTACATGGAGCGACTTTCTGATCTCCATAACGCAGTAACGGTTAACATGGTACCCCTTGGTAAGAAAGGTTCTCAGACTTTCAGGCTTCTGACGACCCGTAACGACTGTCAAAGATCCAAGAATGACAGCCGGGCCCAACGGCTTAACGTGCTATCCGAGGCACGAAGGGGTCTTGGTATGTAAAGATGGTCATCCATCCACGGACTGACTGCGACAAGCGTTGCTTAACCTGACCGATCGACCCCTGCGGATGTTATTACGAGGCCCTCAGTGAAACAACTAATCATTATGTATACACAAATATCTATTTCGTGTCCCTTCTATATTAGAAGATACTGTTAATCTGCAGCTGTAGGACATTACGATACAATATTATTATAACCCAAAATTACTTGGGGTGGATAGGATGCTACGTCGTAGCAAATTCGCTACGACTAGCTACGGCGTAGCTGTGAGCACATACACATAATTAGGTACTTCACCTAAGAAACCAATTTACAAGATAATAATTATATTGGAACTGATAATATATTGGTGTAGTGGCCGCAAGCGCTGCTGAGCATGAGGTCCTGGGTTCGATTCGGGGTTTATGCGTATCTTTATATTTAAAATATTTATTCATCAATTTTCATAATTGTATCTACCACTGTTTGTCTCTACATCACCCAAAGGTTGACTGGTAGAAAATGCCTGTGGCATTAAGTCCGCCTCTGTGCATTTATGTACTTGAAATAAAATAAATAAAATAAATAAAATAAATAAAATAAATAAAATAAATAAAATAAATAAAATAAATAAAATAAATAAAATAAATAAAATAAATAAAATAAATAAAATAAATAAAATAAATAAAATAAATAAAATAAATAAAATAAATAAAATAAATAAAATAAATAAAATAAATAAAATAAATAAAATAAATAAAATAAATAAAATAAATAAAATAAAATAAATAGTTCATAGTTCGGGCAGTGTTATTAGGATTTCTATTTGGAATTTCTTAGTAGCAGTCCGGAGTCCGGATTTGTGCCCCGTTAATGGCAATAGGACCATCCATTATTATTACATAGAACTTAAACATAACTAGCAAAACGAGGGTTTACTATAAGTCTTTCTCTGCCTAACCCTTCAGGGCAATACAGGCGTGATGTTATGTTACTAGGGGTCAAAACTTTAAGCTTGTTGAATGTAGTACACTATGGTAGTTTCCTGGGTAAAAAAAATATAATTATATTTAGTCCGTCAGTTAGATTATCGAAAAATAATGGACATTTATTTTTACTTTTGTCAATCAAACAAAAAATGACAGAGATAAAGAGAGAGAAAGCGCGTTAAAATTTGGGAGTGGGGGGTCGTGACGTCACGCCAAGCTAAAAAGTGTCACAAGCAAGTGACGTCACGCGGAACTTTAACGGGCGATATATTCATAATTTTTTATATTATTGACAAAAGAAAAAATACGGGTTCAATATTTTTTGATAATCTAACTGACGGACTAATTAGAATTTGTTTGGAAAACTAGCCTATTGTAGTAGTTATTATCCTAGTAAGATTCGAAGTTATGACCACCACTTAGCCATTCAACACCATTATTTCAGACTTCGAATCTACACCGCTCGATCCCTGAAGCACTATAAAATTCAAAAGATTAACTGTAGTAAGTGACCTAACAATGAGCGAAGAAGTCTGTCCAACAAAGTTTATTATGTACGAGCACGGGTATTGGTATTGCTTGAAACTATAGTGAAGTTTACCTTTGTTTTTTTTTTTCTTGAGGTGTTCGTCATGGATACATAGGGAAGAACTGAGGGTTATGTCGGACTCCAATCGACTAAAACCCCACTGTTCCTTCTAGTACCATAAGTCGGGGGCTCGGGAGATACTTGTACATTCACCGCACCCCCGACTGGTAGCAGCCATGCCTAGCGGGCCCCATCACCAAGTGCGGCCGATCCCACGACCGCACGTCCTTCCATTAAGGCACGCGTACCGCGTGCCACCTCTTTGAGCCTGAGTGAATTAAACCTAAAATATCTTATTTACTAAAACATGGTAAGAAAATAGCGAGTTTTTGCTGCCAGAACACACTACTAGCTACTAACTAGCTTCATTTTTCTGACTGACCGACCCCTTGACAATTCAAAAGTACCTGTAATTGGTTTAATTGAAATAAATACTTTGAGTTTGACACTCTAAGATGGGTATGAACATCTTTATCTTTCTTAAAAACACATACGATACAAATAACTCCCTAAATGATATGAAGTTGTTTCCGAATCCTAATCTTATTTAAATAAAACAAAGTTGGGTTAATTACACCTTTTCTAACTCAAAAACGGCTGAATGAAATTTTTATGATCGTCGATTTATTGAATTTGTCTCCGCCACAAATAGCAGAACAGCTATTCAAACATGGAAAAAATTAGCGTGCGCACTAATTACGGTAGAAATACCATATTGATTGAAGGAGCACAGCTGTTCAATGGATTGCCGGACGATATCAAAGGGTGCGATAACGTGAATATATTTAAAAATAAGCTTAAGAAACATGTATGTACATTGTAGCTTCTAATACTCTGGAGGAAATTGAATTGTATTGTACTGTATTATCATACTTACTATTTCGTATCTCATTACAAGTGGACTGTAAGTTCTTATGAGAAATAAATTTCTTTAAACCGAACATTGAATTGTGATTGCTCTTTGCAGCAGCAAATTAATAAAGATAGTTTTCAGTAGATAGTACTGCAACAATTGTAAATAATTTGTAATTGAATTTTAATTAAACAAGCCAGTACGTGCCTTTTCCTGAGCAAAACGCTTAATTCAACTGGTCACGCACGCCACCGCGCCGGTCGTGAATACTACGCAACTGGACTTTTCGAAGAACATCACCGATAAGGATAAAATGTTCTTCAACGGCATAATGTTCAATGTTCTTCTCGGCGTTTCCACTCACACTTGCCTTGTTAATAGTTCTCAATACTCAATATCTTTTTTGCTTTACCATAATGTGTACTTAGGTGGTAACTATATAATTTGGACCCTGTAGGGCACAGCAAAAGTGTAGAAGAGAGGAAGCCCTGTTTTAGGAAATTTATTTAAATATTTCAGATTATTTGTTTAGATACCTGTACTAAAATTCTATTTATTCATAATAGTATAGTATTATAATTCTGTCTATTAATTTACATAAATGTTTATTCTTTGAATAACAATAATTCTTTATTATATTAATTATTTTTATTATATTATTTATTAAATGCCGTATCGTTAATATAAATTATAAACATTCTTAAAAATTGCGAATAAATTGCGTGGTTCTCATTAATTTTAATACTTTTTTTCTGTTTATGTTTATCATTTAAATATTCATTGGAGTGATAGCATTTTTAATCAGTAACTTTTTAAGTTTTATTTATAAATATATTTAACTTTTCTTCTTTCATTATTTAGTTTCATTGTTCCTCTCAACATTACCAAACCATATAAGCTACTCCTACACTATTTTAAATTATTGTCACTACATCTTCTTAAAAAACCAGGGCGCAGTGACATTGACGAGCAACCTGTTCCCACGGACACACCACATGATTTTGAACTCCCCATGCGTTGAAAATTTTGTCAGTATTAAACAAATAAAAATCTCCTCAGTACATTTTGACCGCGTCGATATCCTTGCCACTCTGAATTTGAAATAAGTCAAACATACCAGACAAACAAATCGCTTCTAAAGTTTCCACGAATAGTCCCTATAATATCTAAATATTTAGCACAAGCCAACAAATTTATCTACTAAATTTAGCTTTAGTTTTCCTAGCGGATTAACATATACGATTTATCGCAGAAGTTTCGTTTGTATCCAAACTGAATCCTACGCAAGCAAATTCATGTTAGTTGTTATACCATTTAGTGGGAAATATATTATAAGTTATTCCTGGGAACATTAACCTTTTGAGTGAGTCATCTATCGCAGCCTGAATCTGGGTCCAAAGCTGTACTATGAATAGATCTTTATTATTTTGTAAAGTAGGTGTGTTTGAGCCCATAATCGGTTATAAATACCAGCCCATCATTGTCCCACTAAAAGGCCTCTTTGCAGACAGAGAACGCACGAGCATTGATCACCACGCTTTGCTCAAGACTGGTTGGCGATTTCAAACTTATATTTTTAACCGACTTCAAAAAAAGGAGTAGGTTCTCAATTCGACAGTATATATGTCTTTTTTATGTATGTCACGTGATATCTCCGGCAATTGTAAATCGATTTCAAAAAATATTTTAAGATAAGGTATGCTTCATGGAAGATTTAATTTCGGAAGTCGGTGGCAAACAACGAAAGTGCGAACCAGACGACGTATTTATTTTCCACTTTTTTTCCTTCACCAGTGTCATTAATGTCCACGATAAACTCAGAAAGTACATAAATAAATTAAAAAGTCACATTGATCTTGATTTGAACGCACAATCTCGTACATGGGAGGCGAAGCCTTAATAACTGGGCCACCACGACATCATCATAGCTGAATACCAGTATTTTACATGGAGCAACTGCCTACCGGACCTCCACAACCCAGTTACTGGGTAATACGATAGCCCTTGGTGAGACTGGTTGTCAGACTTTCAGGCTTCTGACTTCCCGTAACGACTGCCACACCACACGATATAATTATGCTAAATAATAGGGTGTCAGGTCAAGCATAATATTAAAACGCACACACACATGTAACATGAGATGACACGACCCGACACGACACATACATACTTTTACGGGGTACTCATGAAAATGAACAATTATTACAATCGAACCAACTCTGGAATATGAAAAAATTAATAGCTATTTCCTACATTTGTGTCTTTCGGTTAACCAAACATATTGTAGATTTAGCACACTACTAAGGGTTTTCTGCGGCCAAGAATAGGCCTAACAATGACGTTTATTATGTTTCTTTAAAGAAGACGTAGGTGGATTTCAACAAAAAAATATTTAAATTATACAGTCAAACACCCGTATTGTATTTTCCAAGAAAACAGTCGGAGGCGTTGAATGTTTTCCAGGAATTCATTCTAAACAGAAAACAACAGTTTCAAGATAATGCAATTTTATGAAGACCAGAAGAAATATTTATCGAAAACCCAACTTATTTCCAGACATTTGTTTTTCTGGGCCTCATTCTGAAATATATCAATACGATCTCTACTTATCCAGTAAGGGTAAATCGTAATTGATTCAACCTACCAGGGCCTACCCAGAATCCATCCAGAATCCAATTTGGAGAGTGGCCCGGAGAACCTACGGTCACTATTACCGAATGAAATTTTGATTGTGAAAAACATCAGTATTGATTGCTTTTTGTAGCTCCCGGGGTTGTTCGGTAATGGACAGTTTTTGTGATTTGTTTTTCGGGATTATTTTTGAATAGCATAAATTCCAATCTGGACTAAAACAAAGGATGCGAAATTGCCGTATGGTCTAAAATAAAAAACATGAAGAGAAAATGAATTAGTGTTTGTTTTAAATAAAACGCAATATTCGTCACATGAAATTTTGAATAAACATGAAAACATGGTTTCAAAGTAGTTACAATTACATATTAGAAAACAATTATTAGAAAGAGCTTCAAGGTTGCAGAAATAGCGGAAAAAGTAAAAGAGTCCTGACTGAGATGGTAAGGCGATTACTTTGACGATCAGATGATCATGTCGTGAAAAAGTACCTTTACCATGACTACAAAGAAGAGGGGAGAGAGCTTAAACCACGTGGATGACGAAGATCCAAAAGAACACGAGGGTATATGGGAAAAGAAAGAAAGAAAATACATTTATTTGGCACAAACTAAAAGACACACAAGACACCAGATAAAACAAATAATAAAAAAATAATAAAAAAAGATTAAATAAAAAGTTTGAAGTCCGATGTAAAAAATGGGACTTACCGAAGATGACGCACAAGATCGAAATAAATGTCGTTGCATGATTGGGGAAGCCGACCCCGCGTAACGGGAAAAGACGTGGCCAAAGATGAAAAAGATAGTGGTAACAAGCAATACTGTTTATAACCGACTTCAAAAAAAGGAGGAGGTTCTCACTTCGGTTGTTTTTTTATGTTTATTACCTCCTAACTCCGTCATTTATAAGCCGATTTGCAAAATTCAGATTGGTCCCATAGAAATTTTATCATTCAAGTAAATGAAATTGTTTCGGTAAGTACAACTTAAGAGTGAAAAATAAAAACTTTTTTACAAAAAAAAAAAAAACACAACCGACTTCCAAAAAAGAGTACTAAGTGAAAAACAAATTTAATTTCGGAAGTCGGTGGCAAACAACGAAAATCGAACCCAACGACATCGACTTCCGAAATTAAAGTTATTTTTCACTTTGTAGTGTCTTTTTTGGAAGTCGGTTGTTTTTTTTTTGCAAAATAATTTGTAATTAACCATGATGAATTAACAAAGAGATGTCATAGAAAAACTGTGATTCCATGTGTCAGTGACGCCGCAGTCTTGCATAATAATTATAGATAAGTTGAACACTCTTTTACCGACGCAAACCTTTTATTACGAACTGTCCGATAGTTTAACGTAATTATCTATGAAAGTTATTTAATTAATCTAAATACTCGGTAAATTATAAATACTTACAAAAATTGGTTGCCCTATATTTAAATGGCTTTATGTAATAACAACAAAATCAAACGAAACCAAGCAAAGTTAATATCTCCAACGAAAGGAAATCTAAAACACCAGATCAAAACAGATGGAATGAATGTTTTTAGTGGATTGATTCTTATAAATGATAAAATTCAATCTGACCTCATATCTTATTTGGGTCAGCTAATCTCGCGTCTGATGGTTCATTCCAATTTGTAGTTACGAAAATATTAAAGGACTGGCTTTTGTACGCGGCTTCGGTCGCGTGGAGGTTGGTTAATTGTCCCCGGGAACGTACTACTGGAATAAAAAGTATAGATCTTTGAGATAGGCAGTCGCTCCATGTAAAAAAGCTGCATCTGGTTAGACTGGAAGTTGACCCCAACATTGTTGGGAAAAGGCTCGGTAGATGATGAGCTTAGAAAAGTTTAAGTTATGATGAGTTTGACACGCCACTGTTAAAAGAACCCAGGTCTATTCGTGTGCCCAATTTCATCCAAAGCCAGTTCAGCCGTTACATATTCAGCCAAGAATGTTCCCACAGCTGGGACACAGGCCTCCTCTCTATGAAAGGGAGTGAGCTGCATTCCACAATGCGGGCCCAGTGCGGGTTGGTAGATGACACATGTCTTCGAATTTTTGGTTCTAGGACAGGCCGGTTTCCTCCACGATGTTTTCCTTCACCGTTTTGGGTTAAGTGGTGATGAAATAATTTACACCTAGTAAAGACCCTGTCTGGGTTCGAATCTAAGACCTACAACTTGTAAGTGGCCGCCGTTGCCACTAGGCCACCATTGCTCTACCCTCCATATACGTTAGAATATATATAAATATATACAGGATTATTCGCGAAAAAAAAATCAGCTGCTCCCTACATTTTGACGAGTTATGCGAACGTAAATGGAGGGAACAGCTGATTTTTTTTTCGCGATTTCAGTTTTGGTCCCATAGTAAAAGTTGTTCATAATGATGAGTACAATGACCTCTTAGGAGGTTGCTGGTGTTTTACAAATAACCCTGTGTATTATACCCCGTTCAGCTAAAGCGTGAAAATTAACAGTCAGACAGAGTTACTTTTACATTTATATTTTAGTAAGGATTTTGTGCGAACATCTGTGAATGAAAGATAAGAAAATTGTAACTGTCTATCAAAAGATTTTAAATTGAAAATTGATAACAGACATGATTGACGTTGCAGGCATCTGAGAGCGAAAACATTATTTAAGAATTCTGGAGAATTATTTCGTTATTCAACTTGTCTTTTGATGTTTGACTGGCTATTTGGGTTATCGCTGTTTGCGGATCAATGGCTGGAGTAATTGGTGGTAATACCTTTAATAGGAACGTTGGATTGGGTTGATTGGTTAATTACGATAAAAAAGTGAATAAAACCTTGAATTTCAGTCTATCGCACTAAAGATGGCATGTCCTAGAACCAACAATTTGAAGGCAGGACATTGCCAATCAACACTGGGCCCGTGTGGTGGATTACGGTCCACAGCCTCTCACAGAGAGGAAGCCTCGCAGCAGTTGGGACAGCTGATTATGTTCTAATGACGTGAACTGAACACAAACAGCTTAGCTACAATAAATTATAAGGGGAATTGTATAATTTTACATACAACTCAAACTCAAATTTAAACCTTCAACTATATGATTTACAGGCACTTTTGAATTGTCAAGGAGTCGGTCAATCAGAAAGATGAAGCTTGTGGCCACTTCCAAAGAAATACACAAGAAACTCCATGGACACTCTTTTATATAAAACAATCTGATATTCAAACATTGTCCCTAAGATGGCAACGCGAATACTTATGGTAATGCAGATGATATATGGCTATTTTGCTACCCATTAAGATACAAAACATATAACAATTTTACTAAGCAAACTAATACCCTACCAAAACCTAGTTATTTAGATCATGGAAATCGTGCTCCAGACAGCCAACATAGAATCGGAAACTAGCCATTGTATATCTCTTATATTTTCTAATGCACGCTCGACTGCTTCTAAAAACAAAACAATACTTAAAACAATCTTTGGTGACTAGCCAAAAAACTAGGCAAAATCAACAGACTAGAACAGAAGTTTGATTCTAGGTTTGGTTAGAATAGATTTTGGGACCCAGACAAACTCATCTACCATCGTAATTCGTGTCCCGTCCAAATGGCAGTCCTAGTTTCCGTAATGGACGTTTCCGCCTCATGGAAATTGGGTTAGCTGTTCTCCTGGATTTGATGGCTCATTTTATATAAACTGTTTAGGCTATGTAGCATTTTGGATGTTTGATAAATAAAATATTAAGGCGTATCGAATTTTTGAAAGATACAAGTATAATATTGACGAGACTCAACAAAGCCATTCTACTTTTAAGTGCTTATACACACGAGTGGCACGCGTCAGCAGCAGAGGGAACTGTAGTTGTCGACAACGTGACGTGGCATGTTTTCGGAAGCCGTAAACGCATCAACGACGGCTGCCGCTGACCCTCGTTGATGGCTGCCGTCAACGTATGTTCACTTAAGGTACAGTTTCCTACGACAGCGGGGTTAGACTTTATGGTGTCAAAAATGCTCTCTAGGGAAACACACCAACTTACGTTACTATAAATTAGTCGCATAAATCGCCGGTAAATTGCGGACGCTATGTGGTGGCTACCGCAGTCTTAGGCCTAGTTCTAGCTTAAAACTCGATGTACCAACATTATCAACCGCGATCTGTATAAAGAAAGAAAAAGTATTTATTGCGACTCGTACAGGATCATAAACTAAACTAAACACAGTTAAAAATAAAACAAATTATATAAAAAAATAACAAAAGGAAAAATGAAACAGAAAGTCCTATACGAGGCCAAAAGGCTCCTATCTCAGCATGATGCTTCGACATTTAAAAAATAAATGTCGCAGCGCTGGTATAGGATGTGCGCTGTGTGCTGCGCTGTATTATGATTATTAAAAAAAAAACCTTCTGTGTTCGAATGACACAGGTCTTTCAATTTCATTAACCTTTCATTGAACGTTGTGTTCTTCAAACGCACATTCCGTAGTCGTTTCCGAAGTATGATTTTTACGGTGTATGGTGTACATAACCTTGATTTATCATTCGATCTATTGATCAGACATACTTTATTGTAGCAACTGGATTCTTTAATTTTATGATTGCCTGAGGCCTAATTGTGTAACACACTGACAATAAGAATGCCTGTTTTTTTTTTTTTTAAACATTGCCTCACTCTAGGAATTTCTCCTGTATCGTGGGTGCGTTTATACACACTTAAACTCACATACACAAACAGCCAGACCCGGATCAACTACTTGTAGGCCATACAAATATTTGTTCCGTGCTGGAATCGAACCCGCGACACGCAGCGCAGCAGTCTATCGCTTAACCACTGCGCCAACCGTGCCGTCAATTCAAAAATGATCATTACTTGATGTACGTTTGTCGAACAGACGAATTTTTCATACATAATATAATATGAAGCAATATCTATTCATAATAAATAGCTAAATACGTTTGAAAAATTCGTCTACTTAATTAATTACTTTTGAAATGATGATTGTGTCTTTTACGATATACAAGGGGCTTGTGGCTACTTAGCCACAAGCCCCTTGTCACAGCCGCAAGGGTCAATCGATCAGGTTAAGCTACACTTGCCGCAGTTGGTCCGTGGAGGGGTGACCATCTTCACATACCAAGACCTCCGTGCCTCGGAAAGCACGTTAAGCCGTTCAAAGTCAAAATGCGCGTTGCTCGACCAACGTAGTTGTTAAAATAACGATCCTACACTGACTATACAATTAATAAAGCCTCTATAAATAGACTCTAACAGCATCTTTCCTCAAATTAACCTGTCATCAAACGCCACTTCGGAATCGAATTGAAGTGACGAGCAGATAAATTGATTTATTCGAGTGAAACCTCAAGCATACAAAGTCGTGGTGTTATTTAGCGGGGTATTAAAATGCAACCGGCGAAGTTGCGGCAACTGTGGATGCGGTTACAGGAGTTAAAGAAGCTGGAAGTGTAGCGAGGAACGTGGCTGAAGATTATTTTAAAAATCTTCGCTAATATTAAAGAAAATACTTCTTGCGCTTAATTTTTTGTCGATAATAACGGGAAAAGGGCAGCTTTTTAATCTTTACTAATATAATTAATAAAGCTGAAGAGATTGTTTGTTTGAGGCTCTAATCTCCGGAACTACCAGTCGGATTTGAAAAAATATATGCACATATCTACACGAACAGAAGCTAGTGTAGATATGTGCATACATCATAGTTCAGCCAAATATAAAGTAAAATATTGCCGTTAGAACCAAAAATGGCCAAAGAATCCTCTTGTTAATTAAGAGTTTATCCGAAGAAATATTTCCACCATAATGTAATTTACTAATGACAATAATTCATGTAGACAGAGCACATTGCTCGCAGAACAGATGGCCGATGGGGCCAAAAGGTTCTGGTGTGGTGACCACGTACCGGGAGACGTAGCGTAGCCATAACTATCCATCATTTATTTAATTTAATGTTATGTGTTTCTTTAATTTTAATTACTTTGTTTAATATTGTATATTATCAAGTTCTTCTAACTTAACAGACAGGTTTGCTTCTGGGGAGTTTGTTGCTCTACATCTTATTTCCAGCTAAAGCACTATACCCTGTCCATTAAGTTAACTGTTTTTTTGACAGCTGTCTTAGAACGTACGTGTACATATTCCAGATTACATAAAAGTTAACTTTAAAATGCGTATAATAATGATATAAACTGCCTTATCGTATTGAATTATCTTATTTATGCCTTCTTACATACATTATAATACCGTGCGTGTATAAATCAATAGTGACTGCTGCAATCACTAGTTACATCCGTCAAAAAACGGTTTACCTAATGGATAGGGAGTATCTTATATAATTTTGACGTTCAAAAAGTGCTGATTTTTAGCCTAATATGAATAAATGACTTGTGATTTTGATTCACCCTGATAAAAAAACTCCATGAACTCGGTGTTAAAATGTATTAATCTCCCTTTTCACGCCCTTCTCCATAACTGTCTGTTCCAGCAAAACTTTACCTCCTCAACCACGTACTTCAAAGACCTAGGTTCAAGTTCGTGAATTTGAAACTATACGGAACTGTGGTTTGCACTTCGGCGTTCATCGCGATACATTGCTAGCTATTCACGCCAACGTATTTGTTTAGCGATGATATTATGGGAAATGTGGTTATTGATAATCTTATTCGTCTTTTCTGCCATTCTGCCCAAAAGTCTGACAACCAGCCTTACCAAGGGTATTGTGATGCGCGCTTTACTCGTGGTAACCAAGTGTACAAGTATGCTATGAATGTGTTCGTGAAGACGAGTAGCGTTAGCACAAAACACCCACACGCACACACACTTCCAACTTCGTCATTGTCTCGGACGGTACCGAGAGCTCCTGGGCTTACACACACATTCACAGTGTGTTTGTACACTAGGTAACCAGAAGTAAAGCACGCATCGCTTTGTGAGATAAAAACACTATACCCAGTAAATGGATTGTAGAAGTCAGATAGGCAATCACTAGACACGATAGGTTAGACTGGGAGCCGACCCCAACATAGTTGGGAAAAGGATTGGCAGAAGGATTGTTCGTCTTAACTAGATGTTGGTATATTTTGTTGCTGTTTTCTAGCAGTCATTAAAAATACAATATTACTTTGTAATGCCCGGAGTTTTATGAACGTACGTTTGTGGCTTATATAACTCAGAGTGTGAGAAAGAACATAAATAACAGTTACCACCACCCAACCTGTCCATTAACAGTACAGTGCAGTGTGCAGTGGACAGTAACCTGTCCCCTGCAGGCTCATTAAAAGACGTTCCTCGGAGATGGAACTATCATTGACTACACTTACTTACTCACAAAGTATTTATCATTCTTCAATACTGTCTTGGCCCAGATTCCCTTACTATATTCATTTTCACCAATACTTGGACTGCCCCGTCGGTTTTGTGGTCGCAAGCGTGACTTCTGAGCTTGGAGTCCTGGGTCCGATTCCTGAACTGTTATTGGTTTTTTCCATTAGGAATTTCTTAGTAACAGCCCGGAGCTCATGCGCCTGGTCTCTCTCCTACTGTGTTGGATTGCATCAGTGTCTGCGCACACACTTGTGCATCTCCCGCGCTGAAGGCTCCGTTGAGAATGGCCGTCATGGCCGAAATACGGTTTGGAGGACTATACTTATCTTCAACATGAGATGGTTGTATCTTGAATCAAATAATGATAATTATAAATAATAAAATAAAATAAAAAGCCTTTTATTTCCTACTAATTACTTTACATAGGTTTTGAGTTACTTAACTAATAGTTAATTTATTGTTTCCCATCTAGTTTTTCTTTAAATAAAAATGATAATTAAGTACACAAAATTGGTATAGTGGTCACAAGGGCTACTACTGAGCACGAGGTCCTGGGTTATTGGTGTCTTCTATCTGTAATTTCTCCAGTTTATGGTAATATGCTCGCCTCCTGTTACATGGTACTTAAACATAACTAGCGAAATGTGGGTGTACTATTAGGGCATCTCTGCCTAAGGGATCTGCATCTCTCAATGCGTCATGTTATGTTATTTAAGTACACAAACTATTCTATCCCAATCCCAATAACTATTCTATTCTGTGAATGAGAATTTAGAGTTTAAAGACATCTTACTATTATAATTTGACAAATACTTAGCATTTTATTTAGTTTTAGTTACTCCTTTGACACCTAAGTGCACATTACATATGACCAAATTTGTTTGTTTTTAAGGAGATTTACTGTACCCATTCATCTAGTAATAAAGATTCGTATTATATCCTTTATTTAAAAGTAAACATATAAATTATATTTTTAAATATTTGAATATAAAAATTATAAAAACATTTAAAAATACCTACCAATTTGATTAGCTTCATTTATTTAATAATGTTGCATGATGGTTTTAGCGAATTGTTTTAGGAACTGTTAAAAAAACCCAACCATCAATCTGTAATGTAACACAAATTGTTGCAAATAAATTTAATTTCATATAATTTCACTTTGAATCCGCAACCTTCCTCTGTCACAAAATCTTCCCATTAACTTCATTACAAATACCACGTTCAAACAAAATAAATTAATTAAGTAATTAGTCTTCATTTATTCTCTCAAATTAACATCACATTAGACTACCTCCATTAGAATTCCGCGAAGCTACAATCATCTATTATTACATTAAGAACATTCATCTTGAGTCTGTCTGCAAATTCTGCAAAAACTCGTTGAGTGTCATCAAAGTTTTCGGCAAAAAATCTCGGTGGAGTTTTTTTTAATTTGAAATGTACGGGTTCCGTAATATCCTTGCTGTCCGTTTGTAGTTATATTAAAATATTCTGTCAGAGATGGTTGCTGCAAAAGTTGGTGTTTTGGAGAGGGATCTGTACCAACATTATCGCACAATACGGCACGATTTTGCTGTGCTCGACAGGTCATAATGATTTCAATAATAATCATAATGATTCATAATGATTTCAATACACTGCGGAATGCAAATAAAGTATTATGTATTGAGTATCGCTAATTCTGCCTCTAAACAGTGTTTGGTTTGAAAGAAAGAAATACATTTATTTTGCACAGACTAAAAGACATACCAGAGATATATCAGACAAAAACAAATAAAATAGAAAGAAAGAAAGAAAGAAAGATAGAGAAAAATTAGCAAGAAAGTATGCCTCACGACTGCGCCAAAAAGACCCAGTTCAGCAAAAATGCCAGACAACTAGTGCCTGATGCTGGTTTGAAGGTTATGATGGATACAGAGACATATCTGTCCTGTTTTTTTTTTAAAAAAAGCTCACCTTTGGCGTCAGCGACCGATACCATAGGTAGACCAGCAACTTTTTGTCACACTCAAAAAAAAAGAAAATAGTAGACCACCGCAAATGGACTAGAACACATCAAGGATCCTAATATTCCATATGTTTTAGGTATTCTGATGTAATTGTCAGAGAAAAGAACAGCATGGCAGCAATGTTCGAAAAATTGAATAACAGGCCAGGGGGCCTACTCTCTAAGTCCGTCAACGATTATACGGGCCCATCCGAAAGTAGTTCGGAACTTCGAGACTAGAGCCAACTGCCAAATTGTCTTGTCATTCATTCTTAGGGCGGGCCCCATACTAATCTTATGTGCATAGGTGGAATGGATTATGAATTGTCCGTTACTTCGGCCAAAACTACGGATGAGAGACAATGAGAAGCTTAATAAGGCACTTGCTTTTGCCCGCGTGAAGGGAGGCATTATCCCAGATAATTTTTCTACTGACTTAAAAAGTATTCTGTGTCCTACAGTTTACCAGTGCGTCAAATATCGAAATCCGTTCTGACGTTATGTCATGAAATGGTAACTGACAGACAAACAGACAGAGTTACTTTCACATTATATGTAGATCGGAAGGCAGAATTACGACTTTCAATTCATAAAAATTAATTCGAGCCAGAAATAAAGAAACTTCTAACTTACAACTAAAAAGGAACCCTAAAAAAATGTATATTATAACGAGCTCTCAGCGGAAGTCCCTTACTTCGCGCCACCGACTACTCCGAACATCCGGGAGACATTGTAGTCGGAGCAAACTTTGGTCTCTGTGTCTTTAGCCTTGTTACACTCTTAAGTATGGGCAGAGATTTTATAGAGTTAATGCTATTATGACGTAATTTTTTGTGTATAATGTCTCGGGGTAATGCCAGGAGGCGCGACGCAACAACAATTTCTATGAAAACTCCGTGGAATTTGTTCAATCAGAATCCTGTCGGCGGGCTCTTATTAAAATTTTGGTAATGGCCTCCAAAAAGGTTAGGTGCTTCTTCTCAAAGTAGTCAGACAGGAAACGCCGACTGCATCTGGTTTTTGAAAATATATGATTGACGTGTTCAAGCGTTTGTGCAAACCTACTTACAGAAATATAAAAATCATTTATCATTTACCGATGGGTAGTAATAAAAGTTCCAAAAAAATATTAAAATATGAGCATACTCAAAATATGAAATTTACTGCTTTAAATACTAACTTTTCGACAACTTATAAGCGAATACAAATAAAGAAACAACCGAATAAAATGCTGAAAATTAAGAAAAATTAATACAATATTTGCTGACGTTATATTTTTCCACCAGCTTAAATTGCGTTTTACCGAAATCTACAGGTCATCATTTTTATCGTAACTTACCTATTTTATATTATAAAAGAATCAATCTTACATATTTTATAACTGTGGCGCTGTGGCTTTGTGGTTCTGGTTTTACATTCAAAAATATGTTTCTGGCCGTTATGTGGTCACAGTTCTAACCTAACCTAACCCAGCTTTTTCGATTTAAAAAAGATATATGCGTGTTACGTTGCAAATTTCAATAAACTATAAATTTTCGGAAACTTAGTATTTTTTTCGGAAGTTTAGTATTTTTTTTGGAAATTTAGTTTATTATTTGAAAGTATAGAATATTTTTCGGTAGAATCAAGCGCATCTGAATAAGCTTCATGTTTGTTTGTTAAATACAACATTTTTTGTCGGTTAATTTTGTATTAACTTTTCGGTAATTCATTTTAACACAGCTTAATTAGTATTAAAGTCAACCACAGATCGCTGGAAGTTAATTTGTTTTTCGGAAGCTTTATTATTTACCGATGTATAAGGAGTATGTAGGGGAACTTTACACAGTTTTTCCATCATTATTATCATCATCACCAAGTTAAGAAATTTAAAATAGGTACCTTTGGAGGTATGGAGAAACAGGGTGTAAAGTTCACTCATCCTCCATAGAAAAGGGAGGATCCTCCGACCAGACGGGTGTTGTGTCTGGCGGGCAATTGCCCAACGATTGATGTTGGGAAGTTTGTATATGCTAATTGTGCGGTAAACTCTGCTTGCGAGATGCAGGATTTGCGTGACGTCAGTATGACGCGTTATTCGCATGTGGCGTTGTAGATACCGCTACATACCATTTCGATTGTTGTTGCAGACCTTGTTGGCTGGTCCTGCAGTGGTCGTGTTTTTGCTGACATGATGATCTATTCCTACAATTGGTCATCATCAGCCTGCTTTTTCCCAACTATGTTGGGGTCGGCTTCCAGTTTAATCGGATGCAGCTAAATACTTGTATCTTCAACAAAAAAAAAAATCAAAAATTATTTATTTGTCCAACATAAATTAAACTAAACAGATTAGTGATTGCAGCCTCCCTTTAAGCAAAGCAAAGCAATTTTACATGGAGCGACTGCCCATCTGAGCCCCACAACCCAGTTACTGGGTATTATGATACTCCTTGGTAAGACTGGTTGACAGACTTTCGGGCTTCTGACGACCCGTAACGACTATCAAAGATCCACGAATGACAGCCAGGACCAACGGCTTAGCGGGCTTTCCGAGGCACGGAGACGTCTTGGTATGTAAAGATGACCACCCATCCACGGACCTACCGAGGCAAGCGTAGCTTAACCTGATCGGTCGACCCGTGCTGCTGTAATTACATAGCCACCAGCCCATCTATTCCTACAATTTGTAAACATATAAATCCATTCACTGAAGATTTGTTAACTAAAATAATTTCCAACACAGTATTTCTTCACCCAATCCCACGCATCCGTTCCCATACATACCACAAGACTATGCACCCTCATTTCGTCCACATCGCCACACAGTGGGTTACAGACACGAACACTTCTCAAACTGTTGGTAGGTAAATCTTGAACTGTTAATTTGTCTTTGTCATCGCTTTAATTTCAACGTAGATTCGGGTGTGGACTGAGTGTTAGCGAGGCGGTTTTGGTGACGAAACCCTAACAATTTTTTTGATAAGATTTGACAGCTGGTGAATGTATAGGTACCCCGGATTCACTACCCCGAAATGATGTGGACAGTAATGTGTAATGGCCAAGATTGGCTGCCTTTCCGTCCAGCAAGACCCTCTATACCAGAAATGATATTAGTAAGAATACTTTCTATGGTGAAGCAACGTTAGTATTTTTAAGTAGAAAACCTTGTAATGAAATCCCTTCTTCTTCGTGCACGACTGTATATAAGTTGGCCCAAAACTTCGCCACTTCCGCGGCGTCGTTGGTGGTCACGTAGAGGTCACTTTGACTGAATGTTTTGGGACTCACAGGCAGGATAGACTGAAACCCCTGACCCGGATTAGTAGACACACAAAGTTGATCGTCTAAATAAGGCAAACGATGAAACAAAATTTACATAGTTATTAAAAGAAATTCAACTGAAATGAAAAGAAGAAAATAAAAAATCTGGGCCTGAGGCTTTACTCCCTAAGTCCAATAACGAAGATATGCCCCTAAGGCCCCGAAATAATCTTATGTCCTTAAGTGATACGGAGTAAGAAGGACACGTAACTCCGGCCGAAACTACGAATTTCGTGCTTAAGGAGTAAACCCCCTGATATTATTATATATACATATTCCATGAACGATAAAGACTTAAAGATCTTACGAAGATCTTACATATTAACTTTATCTAACTTCTTCCAAAGTTTTCTACTTTAGAAAATAACGAGCAGATAATCAAGTCAGAAATCATCCCTGGTCTGCAAAAACCCAAAGGCGTATAAAATGTTATCGAAGCAAATGATATCACCGCACAGTCCACTGTATTACGCAACTTGATAGTTTTCGCAAACTACTTTAGGTACCATTTGAACTGATAATTTGTCATTGTCATCACTTTAATTTCAACGTGGATTGGGGCGTGGTCTTACTGATAGCGTTAGTATAGTTTCCAAGATAATTATTATTACAAATAATGACTTTGGATCTGTGTAATAGACTTGATCTTTATTCTGTTAACTCAAGGATAAAGATATATGTACCACGTTTATAGAAGACTAATTGATTTGACGCACTTATCAATTGATAATTGGGACAAGAAAACTTGGTTTATGGAGCGACAAGGCACAATACTAAAGTAAGGTGTACGTTATTAATTTGAATAATTTCAAGGTTTCCCTCTCTTATCGTCGTTCAGAGTAAGATAAAACTTTGCTTCAAAATCTATCATATGTAATCTGTCAACCGAATCTAATTTGATTGATAACTACCCTTTATATGACTATGTATAATAGTGGAAAATTTTCTTCTACCTTTTCTCATTGAATGTTGGATACTCAACACTCAATCATTTATTGCATTCCACAATGTATATGGTTAGGTGTTATATAAACATTTGTTGTAACACTCGTGGAGGGTCCACGATTGTTGCCGGGCACGAAACATTTTTAAGAAGAGGACTTTTTAGGATAAAGGTATATTGGTTATTCAAAGCGATGGCAATTTGGGGATGAAGCATTGTCTTCATCCCCAAATCGCCATCACTTAAACCATCCCCCATGTCGGCGACTTTAATAGCTTCTGCGGTAACTTGTGAGTCACGCTCCATTTAAATATGTACGCGAATAAAAGTTGCGTAGAACGTGTTCTGTAGGAGCCTCGGTACAGATTTAGAATATTACGTCTCTCACATTTGATTTATTGCGAAGAATGTGATGTTAGATTTCTGTATAATATTGTTCTGTCTGACATTTTTGTTTCGCTGTTTTTATAGTATTCATTGCTTGATCAAAGTGCACTATTGCTCTGGTAGTAATTTGCAACCAATGATTCAGTTCTGTCTTTAAACTAATAAGTATATGGGAATTCAGTTATTTAATTTCTCTCACTACTTTATTGCTCCGTTAACATTTAATTGTTTCATTGTTATGTTTCCTCTAGTTTTATTATTATTAAATGTGATCACTTATTTCTGAGATTGCTGGTAAACCTATTTTGGAGGTATGAGGAACAGGGTGTAAAGTTCACTCATCCTCCATAGAAAAGGGAGAATCCTCCGACCAGACGGGTGTTGTGTCTGGCGGGCAATTGCCCAACGATTGATGTTGGGAAATAGCATCTACGCTAATTGCACGGTAAACTCTGCTTGCGAGATGCAGCATTTGCGTGACGTCAGTATGACGCGTTGTTCGCATGTGGCGTTGTAGATACCGCTACACTATAATAGGTGACTATGTAAGGCCGAGACTATTGTGATCTGTAGTACTTAAGATATGATGATATTATACATAGAAAAGCTGTTGGTTTAATAAATAAATAAATGAATTGTATTATGATTTTGATCGCAGTCAGGTCGTCTGCCTTAAGAAATATGAATTGTATGTGGTTCATATTTACATATTATTCGATCTTCATCTATATCTATAATAATAAGAAAGCTGAAGAATTTGTTTGCTTTTTTGTTTGTTAGAACGCGCTTATCTCTGGAACTCCCCGTCGGATTTGGAAAATTAATTTTGCATTTGATAGCCCAATTCGCGAGGAAGGCTTAAAGCTTGTATATAAAACTAGATATTCATAACGTAAACACACGCCATAAAAACCAATTACATCGCCCACCCTCTCGGATCAAAATGCTTTACCATAGCCCTTATTACATTCAACAAATTACCGGAACAAATAAAAGAAGTAACCAAATTCAATCAATTTAACAGAAAATTAAAAAAATACCTAATATAAAAAAATATCTAATACAAAAATGGGAGAAAAAGACATGTTGCGCCGACCCCAAATAATTTGGGATAAGGGCAGGAGAATGATGATCTAATACAAAAATGCTTTTACTCGGTCGCAGAATATGTAGAACAAAATAATTAGTAGTTATAATTAAATAATTAGTAGAACATCATACCGCCAATTAAAGTTGTTACTACTTTCATTGCAATTTCTTTATATTTTCTTACCTTTTAAACCTTTTTCGTACTTCAAAAAATAATTCAAAACTAAAATTAGACAAATCGGTTTAGCCGTTCTCGAGTTTTTGTGAGTCTAACAAACGTCAATTAATTTTTATACGTATGAGTATAATAGATAGATTATGTTAAAATTAACCGTTAACCGTGCCCTAACCGGGTTTCATGTTGGAACTTACTTATATTATAACAACGAAATGTCCACACGAATGCAATAAAAAATTAAAATGAATAAAATTAATTGAATATTTTTTTATTTATTTACTGATATTTTAATACAGTGGTGGTTACATAATTATAAACTCGCCAAACTTTCACGTTTGATGGTGAGAAGCGCTCTTAAACATAACATTCCTACTACTTATATATTATAAAAGAGAATACAAAAAGGAAATATAAATAAAAGTAAGTGTCATTATAAATGTACAGTGTTCAGTTCGTGTACAATCACGAAAAGTATGCTCAAACTCGGGTTTATTCAAAAGCGATTTACTCCTTTTGTTACGAACATAGCATTTTCGAACCCATAGGTTTATGAAATGTGTCTTATTTCAACGTTGCATTCGTTATTTCACGAAAAAATCGCAATTGAAATGAATGAATTGTTTAAAACAGCAGAAGAGGTATGTTCACGAAGTCGGCGTGACCAATAACACTTGTTCTAGACGAGCTGCCTAGGTATGCTAAATATAATTAAAATTGTGTAGCTATGTGCTTACGTATATTTAATAATTTACCAAAGACATTAAAAGTATTGAATTGTAGACTATTTAAAATGAAATTGTATAACTGGTTGGATGAAAATATGTTTTATAGTATTAAGGAGTTTTTAGAACACTAACGTTGACAGGACAATTTTGCATGCTTTAATTGTAAGCAAAACATGAATGATCTCATTTTGCATTGTAACACCTTTTTATACCATGTTTTAAGCAAATAAATATTAATATTAAAGAGTTTGAGTTTGAGTTATTTATTAGTTATAGTTAGTTAGTTAGTTTAAGCTATTTATTAGTTATTTATTTCTTACACGCTATGACCTTGAGGAGCCGAGGAAACAGAAAAAAAGTCAGATAAAACGCTAAGTGAAGAGGAAGTTACAGCACGATCAGGTGATGTGACGCGACAGGGAGGGTCTAGGGAATAAGAAATTTCACGCGGAATACCTAATGCTGTCCATTATTTATGTGTCATGTCTTGTGTCATCTTTTGTTACAGATCCTATACAGGGTTATTGGAAAAACACCAAAAACCTCTTAAGATGTCTACTCGTCATTATAAACAACTTTTACTACGACCAATCACGAAAAAAAAATCAGCTGTTCCCTACATTTTGACGAGTTAACCGAACATAAATGTAGGGAACAGCAAATTTTTTTTCGCGATCTCAGGTGTGGTCCCATTGTAAAACTTGTTCATAATGACGAGTACAATGACCTCTTAAGAGGTTGTTGGTGATTTTCCAATAACCCTGTATAATTAAATGTTGCTTTCACAAACTTTTATTTGTTTGTATGTACAGTGCCCTCCAAAAGTTAGTTGATTTTTTTCCACTTCAGCTGTGATGCCACATTATTCTTAAACAATCTTAGGGGATAGCCTGATTATTTTTTATGAAAAGCCAGGTAGATGGGTTAGCCAATAAAAACGTTATTATAATAATAAGAATATCTTTATTCAACAAGTATCATGACTCAGATGTGTTAGTAACAATATTCCTTACCCCTATGTTACTCGTAGTATTCTTATTCTAATCGCTTAGCCTAAAACCATGAACACATGTGAATCACTGCCACTCACCTAACACCGAGGTGGACTTATAAACAATCGAGTCTGTTCGCCACACAGCGCAGAATAAGGTTAGGGCTGGCCCGCACGCGGCACACCAGGGAAGCACATCGTTGCATAATAACAGTTGACTCCAGCTTCAGGAAACATCCCTGACGCACTATAGGGCGCGCAAATTAACGTATACAGAAGGTCAATTCTCGTAATTTAAAGCGTTCAAAATCTAGTCACAGTCCATATCGGCGACAAGTAAATGTCAAAAACTTGTCAAAATGTAGGGAAATTAGAGGTATTTTTGACAGATTGAGACTGAGATTAGACTGTGAACGTTGTTTAAATTACGAGAATTGTCCCTCAGATCAAAACATTTGAAACTAGAATGTTAAATCATAATGTGGCATCACAACTGGACCCTAGTTCACTATGACCACATAACGATTCCTTACCGAAAACACGTCAATTCCATAGCTGATCCCGCCGATCTTGCATTGATTTCACGCGGTTGCTGAAGTGGAGTAAAGTCAACTAACTTTTGGAGGGCTCTGTATGTAAATAAGTTATATACTATACAACAAAATTACACACCTTTCCTCCACTATTTCCAACCACTTCTTTCTCCAAAACTCTATAAATCCGTAGTTCAAAAGCGCATTCTATTCAGAATAGCTTTCAATAAATCTTTTAAAAAGGTGAAGTGGTGATTTCAGTAAAAGATGTAGCTGTTCGCGACGGGGCCATTGATGGCTTCTAGTGACAAATTACGTTTTCCTACGAAAACAGGTGAATGGGACATTAAATGGAGATTTTGGTGAATAACTTACTATGCGTGGCTTGGTTTTTTTTTTGATGGGATATTATGTTGATTTTTTATTATAGTGCGATGACGAGGGTCTGTTATACAGGGCCTGGTGGGTGGGCACTGTCCACCAGACAAGAACAGGATTTGTATAATAAATAAGCTACACTTGCGTGCATAAAATTGGTCCACACCGTGCTCTCCATTTGACAGAGAATATCTCAAAAATTATAATGGATATAACTTGTTATTTTATAATATATTGTGTGAGGGTAGATAAGGCGCAGTTTGTTTACACATAGACTACTTTTGACAAAAGCAATATTCTTGACAAGATCGACTCAATTCTTCAGCTCAGTCACTTTTGCTTGGAAATAGTGTGTGATTTTTTGGCCAATAAAATTTAGAATAGTTTAATTTTGTTTATTTCTGTTCGTCTAATGAAAACTGAACTTGATTTTATAACAGTCTTCAAAAAAAAGGAGGTTCTTATTCTCCATTTTCTCAAGAACTAATGATTCAGTTTTGATAATTCTTTCACTAACGTAATCTACAAACTTTCAGAAAGGTCTTAGTATACAATATAATTAGGTTATTGTTAGTAAAATTTGTTAAATTATATTCCCCTTTATTCATAAACGTTGCTTAAAGTTAAGCAGTGATTAGCGACTGTTTCCGAACCATACATTTTTGACGTTTAAACGTTACTTAACTTTAGTCATCGTTTATGAATAAACCCCATTGTTTCTTAGCAAAGAGCAAGAGGTACGATTTTTATGCACGCAAGTGTAGATAAATTAGCCAAAAGTTATTCGTAAGTGATGAAAGAGGTCATGGGTTACATTGTTTTGTTTTTATAGCTGAACTACTAAATCCATTTAATATTTGGCAACCACAGAGTGGTAGCTTAGTTTGCGTTTAACTTAGTTAAAGTTAACAACCGAGTGAATTTGCCGACACAGTTGATAGTTTATGAAACTTTAGTATAGCTAAGTTTCCTAATAATATTATTATATTAACCTATAATATAATAATATTATTAGTAAACTTGTTAATTGATTTTACCATTTCTTACACATGAATTGAGTGAGGTTCATTTTTAAGTCGTTTCGTACTTCTACAACGACTTCCAACAGACGCCCAACATTTTTGACTTTTCCATCATCGTAATCGCTGATAGAATGTCACTAATTCTTCTATCTAGGCCCTCAGCTTATTATTAGCCAGGGTAGCCCTAACAAAATTCAAACAAGTAAACCCGTACTTAAGCCATGCGTAACGTTTGAAGATGTTCTTCTTAACTTATAAGATCAAAAAAATAAAATAAAACAAATATAATTATATTAGCCGAAAAGTGAAGTCTCAAACAATTTTGTAAATGTAGGGAAATTGGAAAAAGGAGTTTTCGACTATTTAATCACATCGGAAACAAACCTACAACCTCAGTTAGATAACACAATTTGGAAACAATTAGAGTCCCATACATACATCGCGAGCATTGGCTTTGTTCACTTGTTATCTTAAGTTTAGGATGTATTTTAATTTATTTCGGTCCACAGGTGTTGAATAAACTTCGAACTACCATTGCAGCAAGAAGAAAAACTGCGCCACCTGTGCAGCAACCAACGATCGTCAGCAGCACACCACAACAGACAAAACAGCAGTACGGCATACGACGCAGCGTGCCCATTCAGTCACAACATACTGAACAAGGCCAGGCCGGACCATACGAGACCGTCGAGCTGTACCATTTGGGGTCCTGTTCCTGAGAGTCGCCAATTAGGTATGTTATTATATTAACTATTAACCAAAAATTGTCCGTATATTAAAATCACAACTATTTACTGTCGTTCTTTGATATAGTTATATAAGTGGCTATAATTGCCGTAAGGTATAAATTTCCCTGGTCATTTGCCCTATAAATAAACTCTTCAATCCATTCGTTAAAACTGCAAACGCTCGTCTCTCATCTTTAACCTCCACACAACACCTACCTATAACCAGTAAGAACCACTAAACTACTTCACACCACCACACTCTGACCTCATAAACTAGAATCATGAACTATCAAAGAATTATAAAAGTGAACACTTTGAGTTACGACTGGGAGACATATTGCTTGTTCCTTGTTCGACATACCTTAGATTTGATCCTGGAGACTTTGCTCCTGATTTATGTTGGATTGCGGAGACGAAATTGCGTGTTTTTTGTGTGATTTTTCAAGGTAGTGTATTTTGCTGTGTTCACATGCATAAAGTGATTTGATTATGATAACATGCATGCAGGCTATCATAATAAGTAAGCCTATCACAAAAAGAGTTTTGTTTCACCGTTTTCTGATAGGCAGCAATGTCAAAAATTGATTTTTAATAATTACTTATTTGACAGGAACCAAACATTACTTTTATGATAGTATCTGGCAGATAAAAACCAGTTGTATTTCAAAGGTTATGAGACAATAAGTTCCGGATTGTCGCAGAATCGGCTGATCAGATTTGGATGAAATTTTGCAATGTTTTTTTTTTAGTTCTCTTGGTTTATATTCCGATATACACGCGGGCGAAGTCGTAGATTCAACACTTCATTTCCAAGAGTATATTGCTAAAATAACCACGCACGTGACCCACCAATACTAGGTTTTAGTTATGGTATTATAAGCCCAAAGACAAAGTTAGGTTAGTTAGTTATTTATCGGTGTGCGGCTCGTATCAAGCCAGCAGAAAGCCGCCGTACAACCGCGGTACGCGCCGATCACAACCACGCCGATCGTATCGCCGTCCGGGTAGTCCTTCTTAAGCTAGAAGAAGTAATTGTTCATTTAGAATAATATTAAAATCTACATCCTCTCGTCACAATATAGTTTTTTCTAGATGATCGTAATTATAATTGTAAATACTTCACGCCTCGACACTTAGAAACAGAAGAATATATTCTTCTGTTTCTAAGTGTCGAGGAAATTTTAATTGTCTAAGAAACACAGATAAATATACTTTGTAATCTCTTCAGTCACGGTCATTTGCTTGGAGCAGCTGGACGTATTAATGGCGTCCTGAATGTGAGTGTCGAAAGATGAAGTAAAGCTTTGGTGTCACGCAAAACCACAAGTCTGCAGTAAGGCGTTGTAGCGGTATCTACAACGCCACATGCGTACTACGCGTCATACTGACATCACACAAATCCTGCATCGCGCAAGCAGAGTTTACCGCGTAACACATATATAACGTCCCGACATGATTCATCGGGCAGTACTTGCCCGCCAGACACGACACCCGTATGGTCGCAGGATCCTCCTTTTCTATAGAGTATGAATTAACTTTACACCCCGTTCCTCATACCTCTATACTATAGCGTAAAACCAATCGGCCGAAACCAATGTACGGCGAATGTTTTTATCCCGGTAAATACTCCTTACCGGAATAAAAACATTCGCCAGTTAACAAAGTTTTATCGGGGTTAATTACTCATGGTGTGTAGGAGGAAAGTACATTTCATAGCACTAAATCTTTCAAAATAACATAAGTCCTCGTATAACCAAGTTCAAAACATCTTGCCATTGCTCGTTGGAGCATTTCGCACCTTCGCTCGCTCTGATCCCCTGACTTACGGGCTTCGCAAAGATATATTGGCATTTGAACACATGGAAATGGAACATTTCCTGTTCAAGGTTTTTTAAAATTTCATTTCGAAAGGCTTTTTAAGCCTGGTTGGTGTCCCACGGCTCACCCCTTCATCTTCACGAGGTTTTAAAAAACACATAGATGTGGAAATATGAATATCTTACCTTCTTCGAGGAAAAAAGTTGAGATGGTAAGATATTTAAAGATATATTATGTGAAAGTATTTAAACCAAATCATCATCATCTGCCTAGCCTTTTCCCAACTACGTTGGGGTCGGCTTCCAGTCTAACCGGATGCAGCTGAATACTAGTATTTTACATGGAGTGACTACCTGTCTGAACTCCACAACCCAGTTACTGGGTAATACGATACCCCTGGGTTAGACTGGTTGTCAGACTTTTACGGGGGCTTAACATGCTTTCTGAGGAACGGAAGGGTCTCGGTACGTAAAGATGGTCACACATACACAGACCAACCGCGGCAAGCGTAGTTTAGCCTGCTTAAAATACTCGATATCTATAAATTTATTCCAATGCCGCACGTATCGATACTCTAGTCGAGTAACGATACCATATACGTAACCAAACCCACCTCTAAATTCCAAACCGGGAGTGTAACGTTTTTATGTATTTTCCACTTCGTCACGAGTTGGTATCGTAGTGTTTGTTTTGTTCATGTTTCGTCTCGGTAACGTGTTTGTGTGGCTGTTGGAAGCTGGTGGAAGTTGTGTGTAGAATATACGATGTATACGTGTTTTTGTCTGTGTACTCTATCTTTAACATAATTATGGAAAAGGTGTTTCTGCCGAGTTCGATTGTGAGTGGAGTTCAATGCTCTGGGTCAGGACAAATGGTGGAGTAGTAACGTTATCACTGAAGACGTTACCTATTTGACAATACGATGCAAATGCTATTGCCACTACACATGCAAAAATCAGCAAAGCATGCGAAGAGCAGTAGTCAACCAGTAGCAACGGCCCCAACTAACAAGTTGTTCGAACCCAGACAGGCGCTTTACTTTGTGTAAACTATGTAATAACCACTGCTCTCAAAACGGTGAAGGAAAATTTCGTGCGGAAACCACGCCATGCATATCCTAGAACCAAAAATCCGAAGACATGGCGTCGTTTTTCATCAATGTTTTGAGAGCAGATGTGATGGAATAATTTACACAAAGCAAAGCGGCTGCTTGGGTTTGAGCCCCCAACCTACAAATCGTAAGTTGCCGTTACCACTGGGCCACTACTGCTCTGAGATTATGAACACTGCTAAATTGAACATTGTAGACATATTGACAAAAAAAAACGGGTTGTACTCCGGGAGTGCCGGCAGAAGTGAAAACTTGAATATTAACGTTGTGCATTTTTGATATTTTGGAATGCGGTCTACTCTCCCACCGTCTTACGAATTTTCGATCAGGTCACGTGTCCTGACGCGAGTTTAACATTTTTTACGCATCACAACAACGACGCTAAAGAAGTTTATACTTCAAAAAAATCTTGGAAAAGTCTACAAATACACAAAAACCTCAGCCAATCTCTTCAACAAAATTATTTCTTTCAAAGTAATAAATCTTTAACCCCTTAGTTTATTTCCGTCTCTTGTGACATATGGTCTTGCTTCCTTGCCCTGATGTATGGCAATCGAATTATCTACTTACTACTTACAAAAAAGGTGTTATTTTTGGTTAGACTTTTCAGAGGAAAAAGGAACGATTTTGGATCTTATAGGTTGTGTATTTGAGTTTTTTCGTTTTCTCGAACAGTATAAATGAATGAATAGATTTTGATAAATGAGGTGTGACTTGGCACCTTAATCAAGGTCAATAAACATCGTTTACCTATTCCGGAAAAGCAGTAACTAGATAAATTCTAGAAAAAGAATTTTCTTTCTAACTTTTTAGAAGAAGAAAGGACATTTCGGTAGGCCGCATAAAGTACTCAAATTGCCAGACCAACATTAAAACTAACAGAAAAAAGAACTTTATATTACTCAACAGTAAGACTTAGTTTTAAACGATTCTTACAAAATTAAGTACTTCCCAAGATAGAACTCATTATAAGTGATTAATCTTCCAAAATATCTTGCAAGTTTATCTTTAGGAAAGTAATTAAATATTAATTTTCAAAGTCATGTGTAGCTAAACTTTGTAATTTCATCGTTGGAAACTCATTTGTTAGTCAAAAGTGAGATGGGTATGAGATAATGAGTGTACTTCTTTTAGGATTCCGTACTCTAAGGTTGCCAATGGATCCCCATTACTAAGCCTCCGCTGTCCGTCCGTCTGTCTGTCAGAGAGCTGTACCTCATGAACCATAATAGGTACACAGTTTTGACAGAGTATAACAATAACAACTTATAATAAAAATTAAAGGAGAACCACACAAGAAACGTGTTTTTTTTTATAAATAAAAGTAGATAGTGTTAAATATTGTACGGTGGCACGGAACCCTTCCTGTGCGAGTCTGACTCGCACTGGGTCGGTTTTTAGGGTTCCGTAGTTCACGTCTCGGAACCCGTACAGTTTCGTCATGTCCGTCCGTCCATCCTCGGCTTACCTTCCAAACGGTTAGTGCTAGAAAGATGAAACTTTGCTATGATATGTGTATTTATGACGTAGACAAAGTGCTAAATTATAATCAAGAAAAAAAATTTTTTTTGAGCTAAAAGATGGGATGTTTTTTTCTCTGGCGTCTATCCCATAGTATGGGGTATCATTGTAGGATAGGGTAGGTCTTTTAAAAATATTGAGAGGTTGCTCAGACGATTTTTTGATTTATGTATCCGTTTGCGAGATATTCAACTTTAAAGCGCATTTTTTTGTTAAAATACCGGGCGTCCAACCCCTCTAAAAGCTAAACGGCTGGCTTAAAAAATCTGAAAAAATTCATGATAACGGCTTGAATAACTTTGTTAGTTCAGGAGTTATAGAGGCCTAACTTGTAAAGTGCCATTATGGGTGACTACGGAACCCTATTCTATGCGTGGCCTGACACGCACTTGGTCGGTTTTAAATAAGTACCCACTTAATTGCAGTTTTTTGTTGAAATTTATCTTTGGTAATATTTTTCAAAGAGACGTTTCGTGTGACTTGTATAATGACATTTTTTTTGGTTTGATGAATCATGCTTAGCAAGATTTCAGAAACTCTTCAGTAAAAAAATATTTTAATTTCAAAGTAGATTATAAAAGTCGGAGTAATTTATGTTGCAAAAAAGTATGCAAATAAAATATGGTAATAATAATAAGTTTCTATGAAAACTACATGTAAATTACTCTACCAGAATCGCGTCGCACCGTCGCGTCGTAGCGTCACGCCTGTCTGCGGGAGTCTTTAGACTTTTGAAGTGTTTTATTGACTCTCAATGACTTTGGGAAAAGAGCTTTATTACCAAAACGTTATTCAACTTTACAAAGTTATGTGCTTACTGTAATTGCAAACATGACTTGGTTCAACTTTGCAGAAGATAAAAAGTTACTTTGCTAACGCGACAACCGAGTAAAATAATACAGTCACCGTTATCATTAACTTGTTATATAGAAATTATAGTGTTGTGTCTATACGGGAAAGTCTTTAGTATGTTCCAAAATAGTCAATGGAAATGTAAACAAATTACCTTAGAGATGTTTTTCATTTAAAAATGTTATTATTGAGGTTAGTTCTATAACCGCAATTTTCGTCAGCGGTTTTTCAATTACAATTTAATTATGTTATCCAAATAATAATCATTGGAAACAGTGGTGAGATATAAGGTCAGGATCTTCTAAATTCATAATTATGAATGTGTTAGAGAGCATTGCAATTTCATCACCACAGCCTGTTTAAAACGCTGAAGGAAAACATCGTAAGGAAACCGGCATGTCCTAGAACCAAGAATTTGAAGACATGTAACCTCTACCAACCCGCACTAGACCCGCGTGGTAGATTACGGCCCACTCCCTCTCCCGGCGAGGAGGCCTGTGTCCCAGCAGTGGGAACATTATATACTGATTATGCTGCTATGATAAATGCATGTATGAATGTGTCACTCGTTCCCTTTAGTGAGTGATTGCGTAAGAATTGAACCTGAACAGTGTTTGTTTTCACTTTTTTGAGATAGGTACTTTTGGAACAGACCCTAGGCAATTTCTATACAATCTTGAAATTGCTCGGCGCAAATTAATTATCTGTAAACCTATATCTATATAGTACCTACCATAAATTGTGAGCGTGCTTCAAACTAAACAATTAAATTATGTTCAAGTTAGAGGTACAAAATTATGTTATATAATAACTATATTGTACGAATTTCTGGTGTATGTGTGATTTGAACAGCAAAGTAAACTTCTCATTTTGCATCCTACATGATGACCATATTCTTTCGTGTCAGTAGTGTAAACTTAACTCAGGAGGAAGTCATAGAAAAAAAAAATCATAGAAACGAGTCATAGAAAAAAAGCCCCCTTGAAAACATAATGAAAAGTTTGAAAATTTTCGCAGCATCCATCTTGGATTTTCATTTTTACCTCCGAAAGTCATGAAAACTATCTCTCACTCAAACTGAAAAAAAAAATCAGCTGCTACATTTACGATCGTAAAGCTCGTCAAAATGTAGGGAACAGCTGATTTTTTTTTCGCGATTTCATGTTTGGTCCCATAATAAAAGTTTTTCATAATGATGATTACAAATGACCTCTTAAGAGGTTGTTAGTGTTTTTTCAATAACCCTTTATAATAGAATGAGGCAGATAGAGCGAGAGAAATTCGCATGGAGGGAGCATAACGCTTTTTCGTTACGTGACTATTTCTCCCAGTTTACTCCTACCGCAAGCTCCGTTAAAGAACTTCGTTCCAATAATGACAAAGATAAAACTTTAACCAAAATAAGCTACGTATTCATGAAACAAAGTCCCTATTCTAACCATTTACCCTTAAAAACTCCTCATCACTTCGAAACTTCTTCAAAACTCGTTCAGTATAATAACGACTCACTATTTCTTACCCAAATTAAAAGAAAGGGAACGACTTAATTACCCGAAGTAACTTGCATTTGTAAAGAAAACAGTGCTTCAGCGACCTTCAGAACGTACAAAGGGAAAGTTAAATTAGCTCAACTTTTTTTGCTGTACAGAATGTCTTGTCAAGAGCGAGCGGGTTTTTTTTTAAACTTGGAAAGTGTTGTCAAGTGCGAGCTGGACTTCTTTTAAATGTGGAACTAGGATGGTAAAAGGAGGTTTGTAATGTTTTTTTTTTGGATGTCAATGACGACAAGAACGATACAATTTTATGTTATTACGGGCTTTTCTTCTTATTACATTGACGGACATGGATAGTTTGATGGACTCGTGGTCTACCTGTGTGCCAAATTTCATAGAAATCCGTCAAGTCGTGAAAAAGTAACAGACAGACCGAGTTACTTTCGCCTTTACGCAAATAGACATAAAAGTCACTGAATACGGACTCGTTACTTGCACCAAGAATTCGGTTCATTTTATTTTCCTATCAGCGTGCTAAGATTGAAATATAACAGATATCGACGGATAGGTTCAACTCGTATTTTCGGACCGATTTTCCAATTTTGGGACCGAAGTCCGGGCGGAGGTGCAAAAAGATCAGAGGTGCCAGATCGAAGGGTAGCGCGTTGGAGTATGAATGAGACAAGATGGCGTAGCGGAGTGACGTTCTATCAGCGATCACGATGATGGAAACGTCAAAAATGTGTAGGTATTGGATAAACTCCTGCAAAGTTAATCCTGTTAAATGTGGTTGTAGATATATTAAACGTTTCGAATGCGATTCTTATTCTGTCTAGGCCGTTTGAGTACTAGTGAGTGTAGGTTTGTGGAAAATTTTAAGTTCCTTGAGAAGAATGTAAAATTAAAGAGGAAGTAATTATTTTGGTTTGATTTATTCGTTTGTGTTCATGAGAAATAAATATGATGTTTTAATCTGTAAATGGATCTGCGATAGATGATAAATTCCTAATGGAAAGCAAAGTTAGATCAGATAAAAATAAAAGTTTTATCGAGGTATAATACCATCACAAACAAAAGATTAAGATTCAAATTCTAACTTATTGAACCCTTCTTTACTCTTTTCGTCATAATATTTTTGTTCGTATTTTAAAAATACGTTTACTTTTTTAGTAAAATATATTGCAAACAATAATAAACTTTATGTTTGAACATTAAGGTTTATAATCATGTTATATGTACTTGAGCGATATGTTTTTGTTCCCTCTTTCTGTCATCGGTTTCTAATGCGCTCTATAGCTGTTCCATACCATAAAGCTAAAAAGACCGTTATTTGATTTTCAGATTTTATGCTTTGCATTGTTTTTTTGCGAAGAAAATGCAGTATGGCACCGAAATGTGACGAGAGTCCTGGGATCGTTACCCAACTTTTACGGTTTTAAATCTACTGAAAAATGATCTATTTTTCTTCGGTTTTTTATCTGAGAACTCACGGTACTGTACGAACGATATTCGGTCAGTATTTTTGGAGATATTGAAGACGTCAAACCTTTCGGATTTCGACTAAGCTACTGACCATATGGCCAAAAGTAATATGTTATAATTTCAATCAACAATAGTAGGTACTAGATTTCCGATGAGCGCATCAAAAACGGCCAGAAAAATAATAACGTTGTGGTCTTATTTTGCAACATAGTGTTTTCAACCTTATTACTAAGAAATTATGTTTTATTTTTCCATAAATATTTTTGGTCCGTTTTTAAAAATTCGTTTACTTTTCTAATAAAATATATTTTATTAGTACCTGGTACATTTCAAAACCATCCAGTATAACAACGCATTTAGAGTGCTGTAGCGTCTGCCTCGGTTCTGTAGCGTGTCATCTATGGTCGCTGAGGCACGTACCTGACTGCTTCAATGCTGTACTACGTAAGAAAGCGGCCTCGCTGCTAAACAGACTCCGTAGCAGCCCCAACAGCATTCTGCGCGCTATAGCCGGGATACGTGACAGCCCGCTGATGACGTCACTTTGTCACCTGTGCATTGTCATTGTTATTAGTTAAGTACTAACATAGGTTAAGACTATTGTTACTAGCCCAATGGATGTACTAACATAGGTTAAGGTTATTGTTACTAACCCAATGGGATCTTTGTTATCCTGAGAATAAATGATATATATATATAACATTGTAAAATGCCAATTATTTTTAAAAGAGTAACTGCGGAGTTTCTTGCCAGCTCTTCTCTATAGGAAACTACCAATTGGAACCGTGCACCTAGCTTCTGACGTTGCACTAGTGCCCAAGAAAGTTTACGTGAAATAAATTCTTTTGATTTTGATTTCATTGATAGAAATTACATTGATAGACGTTATCATTTTTTTTTAACCTATACTGTTCCATTTTTTGAGCAAAAGTCCTATCCATACTGTTCCATGCATCTTCGTCCACAATTTCAAGATAAAAAAAAACAAAAGAAAAAAAATGCAAAAGCCATCATTCGGGGAACTCCTTTTATTTGTCAAGAGAATCTAAACGGCACATTACCAAATTATACAATTTAAACAGCCGCTTGGATATTGAGCGATAAATTCTACCCACAATTCAAATTCCGCGTCATATTCCGACATTAGGCTCACAATAAAAACTGAAAAGTTGTTTGTTTAAATCGCCGTTAATATGTACGGTATTATGTAAATTCGCGCCCGTGATTTGAATATGGAATTGTTTTATTTTTCTCTTTTTATGGTCCTGTACCTACATTAGCTGAATAACAACAACAACATAACGATTTGTAATTACGTGAGTAGGCGCGCGCCGAACCAAATTTTTGCCGAGAGCGACGACATGCTCATAGCGCGCCCACTCTATTTTTTCCGTTTTTATTAAATCTCGATGACGGTAAGGGTCTTATAAACATTAAACTTGGTTAGATAGTAGGTAGTGCACACTCTATATTAAAAAATCAAAACTGTCAAATAGAGTAAACATTAATAGTTATTGAGGAGAACCTTTACCACGAGTCCGACTTGCACTTGGCCAGTTTTTATTTTTATTTTTAACATATCTGTTGCGTACAAATAGGCTTTCTTTTGTAATTCGAAATTGGAATAAAGCCGTCGTGTTAGTTGTTTAGGCTGAATATTTCAAATGGTTAGACCGACAGAAAGGGATAGCTTTATTCGAATTCTATAGCTCCATCTCCGTCTTTTACGAGGGTAAAAAAGCTAATCGTGTGATTTACTTGAGTTTTTCTCATATTTTGTACTTTGTGAGGGTAGTTTTCACCCTTTGTTGGGAGCTATTTGTATGTTTTATAACTTTATTTTTATACTAGCTGTGGCTTAATTGTGTGGTTGTCGGAAAATATCCCACGGGATCACCGGGATTAAAAGCACCAATTTTTTAATCCAGGTTATAAACTACATGTGTGTAAATTTTGTAATCCGTTCAGCCGTTTTTGCGGCAATCTGGAACATACAAACTATCAAACTCAAAGCATTTATTTCTATTAATTTTCTACTTATAGAAAATAGATTATTTATCTATTCATCGTTCATCGTTTGTACAAACCCTTTTACATGTCAATAATATTTATTTTAAACTAGATGAGGTCGGCGTTTCCTATCTGACTACTTTGAGAAGAAAGGCCAAAACAAACTCGGAGGTCACGGTCTCTTTTAAAGTCCTGACATAATCTTGCTCAGATCATATGAAGACAATGTACACACATCAAAAGTATCTAGGGATCAAGTACGTTTTAAAGTATCGCCGCGATTGAGGATTTTAATTTCACTAAAATTTGAATAAAAAAAATCCCTAAATTTTCATTAAAAATAGACAGTCAACTGTCAATCAGAATTCCTATAAAAGTGTGTTATAGCGTTTTTACAAAACCAAAACACAGATTATTAATTTATTTTATTTTCAGAATAAAAATTTTAAAAATTCCTCACTTTTGCCTTTTTTGCCATTTAATTGACGACATTAACTTAGGTTAATTTCTCACAATTTGCAAAATTGCCATTTTTCTTCATTTTTACAAAATATAGGGATAAGTTGTTAACTTAAACATAGAAATTAAAGAAAGAAGCCAGTCTTAAAGATTAGATTTGGTAAATATTAATTGTATAATTTTTTATAGTTAATAATATACCTGATCCTTAGACACTTTTGATGTGTGTTGATCGATGTCTGAGATCGTCTGTTCCTATCATACCAAAAAAGTCAAACATTATTAATTTCCTGAAATCCCTCAAAAAGGATAAGAAAACTCGGCTTCCATTACCGAATACAATATATTATCATAATGAAACCCAATAAAATCGAAACGGTAATTCGATATACAAAAACTATTAACCAATATAACATCGTTGAAATCTGTTTGCGGAGCTAAAAGCCTACTTACCACCAAAAAAACGAAGCACAGAAGGGTAAACCGCACCAATTCGGTGCGGAACCGCAACTAACGTCCCGAAAAATGCAAAATGCGTTGCAGCAAAATGTGGTACTACCGAACGAACTTCGATCAAAAATCATCAACCGGTTGAAGGACGTGTCAAAAGTGTCAATCCCATAGCATCACCACCTGCCTATCCTTTTCCCAATTATGTTGGGGTTGGCGTCCAGTCTAACCGGATGCAGCTGAATACCAGTATTTTAAATGGAGTGACTACCTATCTGACCTCCAAAACCCAGTTACTGGATAACACGATTGGTGAGACTGGATGTCAGACTTTCGGGCTACTGACGACCCGTAACGACTGTCATAGATCCACGAATGACGCCCGGGACCAGCGGCTTATCGTGCTTTCCGAGCCACGGAAGGGTCTTGGTATGTGAAGATGGTCACCCATCCGTGGACTAACCACGGCAAGCGTAGCTTAATCTGATCCATCGACCCGTGCGGCTGTTATTACTTAGCCACAAGCCCCTCAATCCTTAGCATCAATCATTAAGTGGAATGAATGGTCACTTCACCTTAGGTTTCACCGTAAGATTATTCAGAATAGGCCAGCTGTGATTCTGTTAACGAACTCTTGCTTCCGATATAAGTATTACATAGTGATCGCAAATCAAACTGTATGGTGGTTGAAGTTTGGTGAACTCACATTAATAACGCCACTCGTAAGAAGGACAACCAAGACAACAACTATTATGATTACAAGCTTAGTTATAGCAGGAAGAAGATGAGCTTGATTCTCCAGTGCAAGCGTTTATGGTGTTTGGAAACTACTGGGGTTCAGCTGTTTTTGAATGTCAAAAATTACATAACATTCTTCCCAAAACTCTCACCCTTTACCACTGAACGTGTTATACACATAATTAGGTAAGCTAACAATATTAAAATAATAATAGTACCTACATGAATAAATACATATAATCATAGGGCATCAACAAATGAATTACTTTAATAGAAATTCGGCCGTCCAGCCCAGAAAGAGATGGCGAGATGACCTGAAGGCTAATTCTCGTAATTTAAAACGTTCAAAATCTAGTCGCAGTCTCATATCGGCGACAAACAAATGTCGAAAACTTGCCAAAAGTTGGGAAATTAGAGGTATTTTTGACAGATTGAGACTGAGATCAGACTGTGATCGTTCTTAAAATTATGAGAAATGCCCCTCTGGACGCGTACCGCGAGGGTAGCCAATCGATTCTGTAAAAGTCTCACCGTGAAAAGTTAGTTGAAGTGAGCTTAGACTGAGCTGTGAATTGTGTCAATCCCTAGCATTAGTTGGAATGACAGCTCACTCCATGCTCACTTCACCTAAGTTTTCACGGTGAGATGGTTACAGAATCGCACTGCTGGTTCGTGGGAGGGGAAAAATGAATAATCCTTGGCAGGATTTGGAGGACGCCTTTGCCCAGCAGTGGGACATTATAGGCTAACGAAAAAAATAAAACAAACATTTTTTTTCTATTGATTTTTTTTTATTCATTTTTTTTTATTTATTTTTTTATTACTTTCTTAGTTTGTTGTATAAAGTGAACGTTCTGCCCGTATTCTGCACAATGACCCCGAAGTTACTGACCGTTCTACGCAACAATCTTCAAGAGTAGACCTTCATTCAAACTTTCGCAATTTTGCTCGCGATGATTTGGAGCGACTCAGACGAAACGGTGTTATATTTTATACTAGCAGCGCCCCGCGATTTCACCCGCTTAAGTTTCGATCCCGTTAGAATATCGAGATAAAAAGTACCCAATGTGTTAATCCTGGTTATAAACTATCTGTGTGGCAAATTTCATCTAAATCCATTCAGTAGTTTTTGCGTGAAAGAGTAACAAACATCCATCCATTCATCCATCCTCACAAATATTCGCGTTTATAATATTAGCAGGACTAAGGGACTATATTCTTTGGCAAGATAACACAAAAAGAGTACAATATTATAAGTTAATTTTTATTTTTGGCTTGAGCTACCACATTTTGCCGATCCAGGTTTTAATTAATATTCTTGATCAGTTCCTATTAAAAAAATGATTAATTATAAAATTAAAATAAAGGAATCCAGAGGCTTAGGGAACCCCTTGTAAATTGAGGGACATGCCGGTTTCCTCACGATTCTTTCTTCAGCGTTTTGAGAGCAGTGGTGATGAAATAATTAACACAAAATAAAGCACCTGTCAGGGTTCGAAAATAAAGCACCTGTCAGGGTTCGAACCACGCGGCGGGATCGTCCGAAAGGGTTACCGCTGCCCTGTAACAGAAAGGGCTAAGGAAGGAACACGGGTGGGTTTTAGTCAGTAAGAGTCTGACACTCCCTTGCGCTCCACCCAGAGCTGGAGGGGTCATTTGATGATTTAGCAACCAAAAAAAAAAAAAAAAAGGGTTCGAACCACTGGTCACCACTGCTCTCTAGGTTTAAAACAATACACATAAAAAGAAATTATAAAATCATCAAGTTTAAAAAATTAACAACACTTTCATAAATCCTTCTTACCGTAGGTACTTCTGACATGCGGACAAAATGTTTGTCGTCCGCAAACAGATGGATTGTTAGATTAGAGTCCACCATGGAATAGGCTATGCAAAAAAATAATCTCAGACGGCACTGTGTGAGTTGCCCTCAATACTGAAAAACTCAAGAATTATGGATCATTCTAACGGAACAGGGCGAAAAATATGACCAGATTTAACTGCCACTGTCGAAGTTTTGGATTACTTCTACTTAATTTACTCCAGAATTTTTATCTTTTTCGCAGAAATGATTTTATTTTTATCAGGTGAAAGAAATATTGAGTAGAGACCGTGAATAGGTCGACGTAAAGTAGGACGCCCTCAATAGATAATATTACCGTGCCCTCAGGTTAGGTGGAGCTCGCCTAGCCTGAGGGCGTCCTTCGCAGGGTGGCAGGTAGTAACGGGATGAGAGTTGCCGAGAATCGAGCTAAATGGCGTGCAATTGGAGAGGCCTATGTCCGGTAGTGGACTACTGTAGGCTGTTGATGAAGTGAAAGAATCGGAGCCTTATAGATGCTCTACCTTAACTATATATAAATCTATTGTTCTGTCTCGGGTGTGCTGCAAGAGATTTCTTGTGAAATACGCATCACCTCTGTACCTATTTTTTCTGTTCTGTTTTTCTTGTCTGTTTATATATGTGTGTACATAAATGGTAAATAAATATTATTTTCTATAATTTGTGTCACGTCTTTAGAAACCAGGGGGCAATTTCCGTATTTTTAAGAACGTTTGCAATGTAATCTGTTAAAAGTCTCTTATTAACAGACAATTATTTGATATTGATTATCACTGAGATTGGCTTACGACTACAGCCCGTTCACATCACGTTTTTATCTCCTGTATTTGAATAATGCAAGGACAAAGCAAGTAAAAAAAAAAGCTGGCTTCGAAGATTACGAAACGATAAAAAAAAAAAAGTAAATACCATACGACTTAAAGCCACGCTTCGCTGAATTTCTTTTGCCGAACAAATATTTTCTTGTCGTTCCAACTATTTTCTACTGATTGTAGAACATTTTATTGAAGTTGCTTTGTACAATTGGGAATTGATTACATAAAGTAAACATTTTATTTGAGGCGTGCTCGATTTGAAATGATATAGAACAAGACTTATTGAAATGAAAAAAGGCAAAAAGTATCAGATGTGTCTGCTGCTTTTTTCGTCGTCCCAAAATTGTATAGGCGCCTAAAGTGCCAGATGCCCTGGCCGGAGCGTGTCACGCGTTGATTTGATTCAACTTTTTTTTGGTTCATGCTCTCTACTGTTTTACAGCAGGCACTTTTTCCATCGCTGACGAGGAATCCACTTGCTCTCAACAATTTCTCGCTCACGAAACGTACCAAAGAATGTCCGTGTAAGAAAAAGAAATACATTATACAGGATGTATAAAGACCCATCACACAACCGTCAACTACGCATTCTATTTATCAAACTAAGTAATATTGCATACAAATATTTACGTTAATACGCGTAAATATGTGTTAGATTTAACACATGCAAAACATTGTGCTTAGTGGGGAATGCAACGGTAGAGCAGACTATTTTGTCGAACGTATTAAGCAATGGATTAGCGATATCCTTCAAAATTATTTAAATTATGATTGACAGTGTGCTACACAATTTGGGTGCGGGTTTGGCGAGCAAAACTATCACTTGTATTAGGAAATGACCTGGGTCTCAAGCTTAAATTGTCTAAAAACTCGCATCGATATAAATCAAAATAAACACAACATTAAACTCATTCAACCATCCTGGTTTCGCCGAAGGGTTGGGCAGAGATGTTCCTGTCGTTCACCCAAATCAAAATGAAAAATGTAAAACTTTCCCAGTACTCGTTATAACTGCTACATTGAACTATAGCTGTTCAAACAGTGCAGGTTACTAGCCCGGGGCTAGCAAGCAGTGTTTCAGCAATTTCGATCCCATTTATTGTGAAAGCAAGCCGTGTCCCGCAACTTCGTGAAGTTTTTAAAAACCGATACACTAGCATTTTTAAATCTTTACAACACTTTATTACAAAAAACGGGTTGCATTCCGGGAGTGCCGGCAGAAGTGAAAACTTGAATATTAGCGTTGTGCATTTTTGATATTTTGGAATGCGGTCTACTCTCCCTCGGTCTTACGAATTTTCGATCAGATCACGTGTCCTGACGCGAGCTCCGTCTTACGAATTTTCGATCAGGTCACGTGTCTTGACGCGAGTTTAACATTTTTTACCCATCACAAAAAACTCTCCCTCCGTCTTACGAATTTTCGATCAGGTCACGTGTTCTGACGCGCGCGCGCGTCCTGAGCTTTATCTATCTATAGATAAATCTATCTTAGATAAAGCTGAAGAGTTAGTTTGTTTAATTGTTTTAACGCACTCATCTCTGGAACCACCGCAATGGTCGGATTTGAAAAAATATTTTTGCGTTTGATAGCCCAATGCTTGAGAAAGGGTCAAATTAAATTAGCTAGCGAAACTCTGCAGACTTTGCAGATATCTAAACACGATGAAATAAAAAAAAAAAGATTTGATGGTTTTCTTCGGGGTCAACGACCCCTGGTAGCATTGTTACATGAAGTACGTGTTCAGGAAATGTGTTTTATCGTTTTAAAATCGATACCAATCCCATCTGTGAAGTTTACACAAAACAAAACAGATATTTAAGCTGATATTTCAAGTAACTACACTATTAGCTGTAGTTGATCCCAAAAAATAAATTGATTTCTTTTTGTTTCATCATGTTTAGATACCCAACACGCCTGCGGAGTTCCTCTAGCTAGTTTAATTTGACTCTGTTTACTGACTTTAACATCACGCTACGACCCGCGTTACGCGATCATCACGCCTTGTTTCCCCAAAGGGTAGGCCAGAGTTGAACCTACACCCATATTTCGCCAGTTATGTTCAAGTCCCATATTGTAATAGAGAGCGAACCAAATTCCATCTGGAATTTCACAGTAACAGCTCGGAGCCTGAAGGACCCAATAACACTTTGCCAGACCTTAGAATCGCGCACAGGGCGTGATGCTCAGCATTACTGCAAAAGACAAAACAATAATTTCAAGAAACATTAACGCACAGCAAAGTTGGTGATAAAGACATTTATACTAGTACTTAACCTTGGAGAGCCGATACAGAGAACTATTTCCAAAACTGCGAGTTTTAATCTCACAAATTCGTTGGGTTTCAGTTTGTTGTGTGTGTATGGTCAAAGATAAAGAAAACAGCGATTTAATTTAGTTTCCTGCCTTTGGCTATATATTTTTTTCGTAATAAATACTTGTATATAGTATATATTAGTGTTAGCTTGTAAAAAAAGTAATTAATCTGTGTATAGTAACAAATATGTATAATAAATAAAAAGACTACCATATCATAAATAAAAAAATAAAAAATATAATTTAGTTTGCTGGTATTTATATTTTTCATGTGCCGCATGTCAGACGACCAATGGACCAAACTTACGACCCAATGGGTCCCTCTCAATGGCAAGCGACATTGCGGCAGGCCCAGACGGAGATGGCGGGAGGAGCTGGACTCCTTCAACAAGAACTGGTCCTTAACAGCTTTAAACAAAGAGAAGTGGAAAGAGAGTAGGGAGGCCTTTGCCCTGCAGCGGGACATCACAGGCTTTTAATAATAATAATATATTTGTGAAATTAATCTATTTATTTCTTATTGTGATATTAATATCTCATCGTATGCTGCAACGGTTGACGTCATCACGTCAACGCCACCTGTCGCTGAAAACCAGCGCTGGGGCTCTGTCTCGTATAGGGTCATCCCATTATGCTGAGCGATGGCCGTTTAACGTGGATGTGAAGCATAATTTTCCCCCAACTTGTTCTTTTTTTTGTCAGTGTTTTTTCTCTGAGTCATGTTTACCACAAATAAACTTTTATTTATTCAGTTAAACTATTAATAAATTAATTGAAGTAACTTAATTTCAATGAATTTATAAACTGCTTAGTTACACCCATTTTCGAGTATATGTACCTATGTTGTTTCGCCATATTTACCTATATTATGTCAATTACAACCAGTTCTTATTGAGTTGCCTTGGGTAACAAGTCTTTATACAGATTCGGGACACAAGTTGGCCAAAGCAAGTTCATTTCCACTCGGTTGCCACTGCTCTGAATGTAGCCTACAAAAATCAGAACTCATTATTGCAGCCCCCGCTTTTCCCATATGTTTACCCCATCACCCAAGGTGGGGGCCGCGCAGGGCGGAGTCCCCACATAACAATCGTAGCTATTTGACATTAACGAGCGAAGTTCTACCATTAAATGAGATTACTCTGCCAGTTAAAATACTTACGGAGCAAGTAAAGGATTTTAGAGGTCTGAAAAATGTGAGGGCATAAATTTAGGGGTGCTATTCTGTAGGTGGATCATTGTACTTGAAATGTTTTTAGGAGGTCTAGCAGATACCTAGATTATAAGCTTATAATTGACTTTTAATGAACACAATTTGCTTCATCTGCTTTTCTGACCTTGAGGCCCTTAAAAATTAAGGCTGCTTCAGGTACCGTTCAGTTTTTAATACCTACTACGGTTTATATTTTATCATCAGCCTATAATGTTGCCACTGCTGGGACACAGGCCTCCTCTCAGTGAGAGGGAATGGGCCGTAATCCGTTATGCGGGTTAGTATATGTCACATGTCTTCGAATTTTGGTTCTAGAATATGCCGGTTTCCTCACCTCCTCCTTATAATATGAGTAGAAAAAACTTTTGCCAACACCGAATTAATTTTTAATTAATTTTTATTTCTTATGGAATAAGCATCACCTCTGTGCCTATTTTTCTGTTCTGTTTTTTTTTTCTTGCCTTTTTATATACGTGTGTACGTAAATGGTTAAATAAATAAATAATTCAGAGGAAATGTTGTGACTAGAAATTGGCCAGCAGATAGTTCCATTTGGTGTTAAAGTTTCGACGTCCTCAGATTCGAAATAACGCTTCATTTTTCCTACTTCATACAGTCACACTGCCGCAATCGACAGCTGGATATAAGCCTATCACAAGTTGCGTAACAACATCCATTTTTAAGGTTCCGTACCTCGAAAGGAAAAATCCGAACCCTTATAGGATCACTTTCTTGTCCGTCCGTCTGTCTGTCAAGACCCAGGAGCGCGTCGAGGTATCAAGCTGGAATTTATATCAAATACTCAAGTCTACTGAACCTTGGAGCTGAAAAAATCAAACTTCTAAGCTAACGCAATCAAAAGAAACGGCCGTTTATGTCGCAAATTTCCGCAAATTTTCGACACTCGCAAGGGAATCAAAACCCGTGAACCCGTTCCCGTGAACTCAGAATCATGAAATTTGGTACGAAGCAACGTCTTATAGCACAGATAAAGGAAAAATGCGAAAACCGTAAATTTTTAGTTACATCATATAATAAAAATAGTTTTAATAATTTTAAATTGTACGGAACCCCCGGTGCGCGAGTCTCACTCGCACTTGGCCGGTTTTTCCACTTCTGAATTATTGACCTCAGTTAAGTGGTACTTACGACACCATTATTAGTATTATAATCATGATCATCTTCATAATAATAAATCCCACACTAAAAACAAAAGACCATCCTAATTATTTAAATCCTCACATTACGCCCTTACGAATGTCATTGGACCAACGATTAGCAAGATGGCTACCTAACCACAAAAGAGATAGGTGCAGAAGGTCGGCTTCATGCAACGTCGAGTGAAAATGCACACACGTACGGATACGTCCCTCGGAAAGCAAATTAAGTGCGGTCCCGGCTGTCATTCGTAGATCTGTGACATTCGTTACGGGTCTTTAGAAGCCAACCAGTCTTACCAAGGAATATCGTGTTACCCAGTAACTGGGTTGTGGATGTCAGATAGGCAGTCGCTGCATGGACGATATTCAGCTGCATTCGGTTATACTGGAAGCTGACTCCAACGTAGTTGGGAAAAGGCTAGGCAGATGAGAATGACATAGACAAGCGTCTCCTTACAGCGATTCCAACTGGCATTCGTTTGTCTAGCTAAATGAGTGTCAGAGAGAGATGGAGCTATTCAGGACACGTAGCATCGTCTCTTTTCACAAGGGAAAATAAAACGGGCCCGATATCACCAAACCTCGGCGCCTATGTGTGCGTCTACGTGTGTGTGCGCCTACGTGTGCTGGCGTCGGTTTTCACAGCATTGCTCAAAGTCAGCCTTCTTCACCATTCTATTTCGTGACTAAACAGTCCGAAATGCTTACACAAAGACATTATGAGCAATTATTGGGATCTTAGGCAATAATCTAAGGATTTGTCTAATACTACAAAAGATTAAGGGTCTGTTCAGTTGTTTGAGGATCAAGTGGATTTAGGATAATTGTTTATTGCATGAAATGAAGTGAAGGTCCTAGGATAATCTGTTTAGTTCGTGTTTGAGTGTGTCTGGATTTTCAACAAGGCGTTAAAAATGGATATTGACTTAGGTATACTTTGAAGACGGGTTCTTGTTTTTTCTTCGTTCATCATTGTTTCTATCGTCGCGTGTGTTAATTGTACTATATGTATGTTTTCTGTTTATACCCTGTCCATTAGGTAAACCCTTTTTTGACAGGTGGAATACGCATAACAATTATATTTCTTTTGTCAAAACTGATACACGTACGGTACCTATTATAATGTCTGTAAGAAGTCATAAATAAGATAAGGCAGTTTATATATTTATTTTATTACGCATTTTAAAGTTAACTTTTACGTAATCTCGAATAGTTATGTTCTAAGGCCGCTGTCATAAAACGGTTAACCTGCTGGACAAGGTATAATTTTTATTCTATTTTTTCAGCGTTATTAACTGATTTTCTAAAACAAATTGAAACAGCTTATATTTTTGTTGATAACTGACAGAAAACTTTTACGTAGACGTAGAGGGTTCAGAATCATGTACTGAATTAAAGGTTTTAGTTTGCTCGTCTATATCCCTGCGAGCCTGTATAATAAAATAGTAACGAAATTAATACTGTACCTACACTGAATATTTTTGAAAAAAAGTTATTTCTACGAGGTGTGGTAATGATGCCGAAAATATAGTTTTTTAGAATGTTTGTCTGTTTTTCGGGATGTATTTTCCGGAATGCCGCAAAAACGGATGAACGGATTTGGTTGTGACACACAGATAATTTATAACCTGAATGAAGACATCGAGATCTGTTATCTTTTCATCCCTTAACGGCTAAACGGATTTGGATGAAAGGGATAGACCATTAGCTGGGTACTTTTAATCCCGGTAGAACTTTCCCGGGGATATTCTACGACATCCACGCGGTTGAAGCCTCGGGCACAAGCTAATAAGTATTTTTAGTGTTTCAACAGCCCATATTCTCAAGCACCATATAAACAGCAAACCAAATTAACAAAACCGACTAACATAACCAATACCCACCGACTCGAACAACAACGCATAAGCTGCTACTTACCGAAGTTATAATACAACGTAATTGATTACTTTCCGATCGTTAGCGAAGTTTTACATGTTTGCCGATCAGCTAAGCCAGAGGTTATAATTCTGGCTGAGATGTTGATGTAATGTCTTACACGTGTTATATCTTGAGGGATTTGGGATAAGGGATGGCTTTAGAAGTAGTTCGGCTCAACTTTCTCCAGACCAAATTTCGGCCACGGCGACCAATCTTAGCGGCCTTTGGAGCGGAAAATATTATAGTGCACACGTGTGTGTGCTGATACTGGTGCTCATCCTCATTCTCATAGTCCGATGAGATGGCAATCCGACACGACCGGAGTGAGATCAATTTCAACTGGCAATCTATTACAGTTCATGAGATACAGCCCGCTGACAGCCAGACGGATGGACAGACCGACAACGGAGGCTTAGTAATAGGGTTCCGTTGGTACCCTTTGCGTACAGAACCCGAAATAACATACGGTTTAAATTGAGAACCTCCTCCAAAAGTCAAAACATTTATTTCAAATAAGTACTTATAAGGCACTTTTGAACTTCAAACGTCTCCTATTTTAGAAGTCGGTTTAAAAGAGTAATAATTGATTTTGCTCTCTTCTCTTCCGCCAAAAAGAGACGAAGGATACCACCTCTCTTTCTCCCAATAAATTCCGAACCTGCACAATATTATTGTTTTGAATTCATAAATTTGAGTGTTGGGGTAACTTAATTGAGTGTAAATTGGTGTTGCGTTGAATCTCTCCTGTTTTACGTACGTAAATATTCTACCGGGGCGTTTCCGTTCGTGTAATAATTTTAGTAGGTGAAATGGTGAATAATGTACAAGTAAGTATGGAGTTAAATTATGTGTTCAAAGCTTTTGACTATGTATGTTTTTTTTTATTTGTAATGTGCGTTTTGTTTGTGCGAAATAGACTATTTTACTTACATATTGAATTGTATGAGATTTGTTTGACAGCCTCACGGGTCGATGGATCAGCTTAACCTACTTGCCACGGTGGTCCGTTGATGAATGACCATCTTTAAATACCAAGACCCCTCCGTGAAACTGAGCTTTGACCCGTATTGTACCATTCGGAAGAACGTTTCATTACAAGGATAATTATTATGCTCGAGAAAATACTCTCGTGTATACTCACCTTAAAAGGCAGGATTGTTAAGGCAATTTTTCCCTAACAACCTGACATAGTAACTAAATACCTAACAAATGTTTTATTGACAAACTCGCTTCACTCAGATAGACTTCAAACAAATATTGGGCTCGAAACAAAAATTAATGCTTTCAGCTCTCAGTCAATAAAAATGATTGATTATTTCGCGTTCAATCACGGGGACGATTTAAAAAAATATCGTTGCGAACACCAATATTTAGTTTTTATATTGATTTGGGTTTTTATTTACATTGCCGTGTGTGAAGTTTTTGTTTATCTATCTTTATGTATGCTAGTAATAAAGCTGAAGAGTTTTTTTGTTTTTTTTTTTGGAAGCGCGTTTGTTTGTTGTTTGCGATTTGTTTGAAAGCGCTAATCTCTGAAACTATCGGTCGGATTTCAAAAATATTTTTAAATTTTATCGCTCAATTCTTGACAAAGGCTGTAGGCTAATTAACATCACGCTAGAACTCGAAGGAGCCCAGCAGAAATAAAAAAGTTAGAAAGAACGTTAAGCGAAAACCGGAGGAAAAAAACCAACGGCACTGACTTCCGAAAATAAAGTTATTTTTCACTTTGTAGTGTTTTTTTTTTGGAAGTCGGTCGTTTCTTTTTAGTAAAAAAGTTTTTATTTTAGAAAGTACCTACTGCTAGATTCATTTATCTGTATTTTCGTAAATCGACTAAACTGAAATTTCGATTATTAAGAACGATTATTATATATGTGGCAACACCAAGCGGTGACGGTTGACAAGTGGTAAAGGAAGGCGCGATCTGAGAATGGATTCATTCACTTAGTTTCGGAGTGAGCTACGGGTCGGTTCAACTAAAGTAACTGTGTCAAGAATTCTAATTTATTGTGGCTGGCGTCCCACAAGGTGGAACAACGACCTTGTTAAGGCCGCAGGAACCCGTTAGATGCTGGAAACACAGAACTGGTCTAAGTGCGGGTACTTGGGAGGCTATGTCCAGTAGTGGACGTCTTTCGGCTGAAATGATGATGATGATGATGTTTGTAGCTGTCTGATTGTAGTTGTAAAGATTGTCGGAATGGAGAAAAAAAAATATATTTCGGAGGTATACAGTATGTAACAAAAACCCTGTTGTTCCAAGTAGGGACGTTTTCAGAATCGATATCCGATGGTAATTACGTAAGTCAATTAAAAAAATATTGAAGAAAAAAAAATCAAAATTAATATTTTATAATAAATATTTGAAATGTAACACTGATTGCTCACCCCTGCAAAGAGAAATAGGTAGCAACCGGTCGCTTTGTCGCCGCCCGCCGCGCCGCACACTACCATACTACACTAAGGTCATGAACTCGTCACGTGTCGTTCACATCACTCAGCTGTTTCACTGATAGATAACACTTTGGGAACGTTAGTTTGAATTTTTCAAAAAGTTGCCTTATCAAGTTTGACGATTGATAATTACAATAAACACATAACCAGGCCTCCGTCACTCCATGTACTTGCACGTTATAATTACCTACCGCCCGGCCGAGCGGTCCGGGCCGTTTGCGGTCCAAATTCAGTGCTGTGGGATCGCGCCAAAGAGTATAATAATAATACGGGAATCGCGCGGTGTGAAGCAATCACACACAACTGTACGTTTGAGTATTTAGGCACATTTTAGCATGCAGCGGTTGCTGACGAGACGGAGTAGGCTATTATAGTAGTAGATAGCAGTAGATAATTTTCTACTAAGTGTAGTATCTGTTACGTAGTAACTATTTAGTCATTTGTGACATAACTAACACTTTAAAATCAATTTATTTACCCACAGAGCACGTACTTCCGTAGGGTCTTCTTCAAACATCACGAGGATTTCTTCCTCAATGTCATGGTCTCGAGTCCTCGGTTATCCTTCGTCAATACGATGTTGGTCTCGACCGTGCACAGACCCAATGTTGAACGTCCGTATGTGGAGACGTTGGGAAGCCATCGTCGACGCAAAGTTATGTTCCTTGCTGTTGCGAAACGTTCTTGGTACACTACAATATTCCTCATTTGAATAAGACATTTTGGAAAAAACGCACACACAAAATTCACTCACAAAATCACAATAATTTGGTTCTTTTTCTAATGCTGTCAACGTATGATACATCCGTCCGGAAGTAAGTTGCGCGGGCGACTGAGGAGCAGTGAGAGAGTGAGACAGTGACAATCTGCTAGTGGCGGGTCGTACAAAGGGAGTTTGTGCGTGCCGCCTGCTTTGTGTTTTGGCGCCAACCTGTCTAGCTATCGCGAATCAAAGGGGCCGCCGCCGGCGGCGGCAATCTTTATCGACCGTAGGCTAGATCCATTAGTACTTGTAAGTTCAGATGTTAAAAACATTTTGTAACAATGTATCGAATTTACAAAACTATCTGATTATGGACAATGTTCGGCCACCATTGTTTTTTTTTTAATTATAACTTCAATAATGGTAAGCCTATAGGTATATATATACGCTCCTACAAGGAACAACAGGGTTTTTGTTACATACTGTATATTATATTTTTTTTCCCTACCGTAAGCACTCGCGAAAGACTGAACTCTGCAGTAGAACAATACTGGCTGGTTAGATTTACCTAAGGAGTTTTATTACAGTACAATCAACATAACCAAACTTAAACAAAACTGACAACATAACGGCGGGAATTGAAATGAAGTCACAAAAGCGTTATTATCCTCTAAGTAAATATAACGTAATTAGGTTAATAGGACGCCAGATAAGGGTAGCTTTCATTAACGTTATAAAGGATTCCGAAACGGTTTTTAAGACATCGCTATAGGCGTTTGGGGGCTCAAAGATCTTGCCTTTTGAAGTTATGAGAGAAATATTGAAATGGTGAAATGGAGGGCCCAATGTTTTAGGTACATTCGGGGTTGTTTTAATAACAAATCTTGCATTTGAATAAAACATTATAAATCGTCTTATTACAAAACGAAAACTAACTTTAGTTCTAGCCTAAAGCTTGGAGCCAGTATTTGTATTTCGAATTTTATTTCTTTTAATTTAAACAAAGTTCTTAATATTAAAATAACAACTTAGTACCCGAACTAAGCTGTAATTTTTGTATAAAGAACTGCATTTCTCTAACAGTTACGTTCTTAATTCAATAACTACACTCGAGAGCAATGAATCCGGGTCACTTGAAGAATCCTAAAAATCTCGGAAACTAAAAATGATAGGTTAATGCAATAAATTGTATTTAATAGACAATGTAATACTCCTTAAATGAAGTTATTAAAACTTCTTAGTTATTGTAAAGTTATATCATAAAAAAATCAAATTTGAAAAAGGGCCACTTTCGAAGATGGAACTACGAAATTACAGCATTTGGTTTTGCTTTTGTTTGTAATCTGTCATTTATGTGGGTACATAAACCATGTTGATAGTGCTCTATATTCATTATTAAAGCTGAAATTATGTCGCTTACGCCTGAAGAATGCACCAGAATACTTACAATGCTGGAAACCGGCCGGAGTCAGCGCGATACAGCCAGGACTGTCGGTGTGTCGCTGTCAACAGTACAAAAAAGTTCTCCGACGTTACGAAGAAACTGGTTCTAACCTACGCAGACCAGGAACGGGCAGAACCAGGTGTACCACAGCACGAGAAGACCGATACTTGGTGAACACCATGCTTCGAAATCGCTTTCTCACAGGAACTGAACTCACAAATCAGTTTCGACGCCTCGGAGGAAGTAACCCAAGTGCATGGACAGTAAGACGTCGGCTTGCTGAATCTAACTTAAAACCCCTTAGACCTGCAAACGGCCCTAAACTGGAGCGTGGGCATCGTATTTCAAGACTAAGATATGCCCAGAGCCACGTAAATTGGAGTATTGAAGATTGGTTAAAAGTTATGTTCTCCGACGAATCAAAATTTATGCTCTACAAGCACGATGGAAGACACAGAGTGTATCGAAGACCAGGGGAAAGATTCAAGCAAGCATGCATCGAAGAAAAAGTAGCCTACGGTGGTGGGTCTGTACTTGTGTGGGCCGGAATTTCTTCTGAAAGTCGCACAGAGCTGGTGATCATAGAAAACGGCTCTTTAACTAGCGTAAGATATGTGGAAGAAATCCTCAATGATCACGTTGGTCCATTTATGGTCAATTTAGGTGAGGATGCTATATTTATGCATGACAATGCCCGACCTCATACAGGTAGGATTGTGAATGACTACCTTCAAGAGATGAACATTACTCGTATGGAGTGGCCAGCGCGCAGCCCGGATATCAACCCGATCGAGCATGCTTGGGACGAGCTAGGCAGATGCGTAAAACAACGAAACCCTCCCCCAATCACGCTTCGTGAGCTCAAAATTGCTCTCACACAGGAATGGGAGAATATTCCTCAAAATCGTATAAGGAACTTGGTGTACAGCATGCCAAACCGCGTAAACGCAGTAATGGAAGCACGAGGAGGCAATACGAAGTATTAAAATTCAAGAAAATCGTAATAAAGTTCAAAAATTTCATGTTTCCTATTTTTGTTTTAAGGAGAGATCAGCAGTTTTTTTCTTTATGTAATTTTGTGTTAATAAAATGTATGGTGACTCATATTTTTTTTACTTTCATTTAAGGAGTATTACATTGTCTATTAAATACAATTTATTGCATTAACCTATCATTTTTAGTTTCCGAGATTTTTAACATTCTTTAAGTGACCCGGATTCATTGCTCTCGAGTGTATATATGTGGTTCAAATCTGATCTAAACAAAAGCCTTGTTTTGTAATAGGTGGGATAAGGTTTTAACAGACATTCCTCGTGGCGGCGATCGGTGGCATCGATCTCTCGCGTCCGGCCCAGGCCTTGGTACGGAGCTAGAGTGAATGGGAGGCCGTTACCTCCTTCTGCAGCAATGCTCGCGAAGGAGGAGGCGGAGCGCTTGAGGGAGAGGTAATCTCTGCGCCCTCACGCCCCTAGCCGCCGCAGGAGACGCCTTCGACGGGAATCAATAGCCAACTCCCGGCCACCGTAGGCGCGGGCTTGCGGACGGCGAGCAATGGGCAGCTCGCCGCCCGGTAAGGACCAGGCCCGGGTCGACGGCGCGTTGTGTTCCACGCGCGCCTCGAAGAGATGTCAGCACGAACTGACGGGGTCCGCTAGGGCCGATGTCGCCGGGGCTGCGGGTTGTTCGAAAGAGATACCGTGGCCCCTGGCACAGGCAACTGAAGGAACACGAGTGGGGTTTAGTCGGTAAAAGTCTGACACGCCCTTCCGCTCAGCCCAGAGCGGGAGAGGTCATTTGATGATTCCCACCCAAAAAAAAAAAATGGCTTTAACAGACATTAAAAACTGATTCCGGGATTTGTGCCTGGTTAGGTTAGATAGGTCGGATTTGCCCCCCTTAACATTATCTGAGTACCCTTTTCCCAATTGTGTTGGGGTCGGCTTCCAGTCTAACCGGATGCAAGTGAATACCTGTATTTTACATGGAGCGACTCCCTATCTGATAAATAGATAGATAAACCATTTATTTAGTGCACACAAAATACATATAGACCAGAGTCGATAATTTTTAAAACTAAAAAAAATAATAGTAGGATGAAACCCATTAGAAAAGGAGGGGAGTATTATAAAAATGAAAGGAAAAATAATTTACGGGCGATCTGAGGTCGGGAAGGGGATGGGGGTGAGCTTTTAAGGGTAAAAATCGGTTTTTCTCGATTTCCGGCAAAACTAAAAGTCCTATCGAAAGAAGTCAAATGGCAAAGTTGTAGGTAATAAAAAGATCTAAAACTTTTGTATTAACACTTTTTTCACATAACCTCAAAATTTATATGAAAAATTAAAAAAAACAAGTTTTTGGTTTTTTATTTTTATCTTTTACAAAAATCTTGTTTTTTTAACGAAATTTGGTGAAAACTTACCTTTTTATGTCCCAAATACGCTGTAATTTATTTGATTAAAAATATTTATTATTTCACCTTATTTTGAATTAATATCGAAAAAGCACCCTAATTTTCAATCGAAAATTCACCCGTCAAAATATCAGCTTTTTTCAAAAAGTTGGTATGTTTTCTGTTCGTTGAAATCTCTATTTTCTGATGGTGAAAAAAAAATATATGTTACCATAGTAAATCTTCTCAGAAAATGCAAAAAATCTAAAAAAACTCGAATTCGAAAACTGATAATCTGAAAAGACAAAATCGAATTATTAATGCCTTCACTATTTTATCGTGAGTATACACCCCTATAAAAAAAAATATTAAAGAAATAAATGTCAAAATGTATAAAAATATATTAAAAATCTATAATAAATGTATAAATATAAAAAAATATGTATAGTAAATATATTTTTAATAACTAACTTTTGGCCGATTTTCATATATATTTTATACATTTCAAATATATTTCAGATATATTCAAAATATATTTTTTTTATATTTTTAGCTATGTTTTTTATGTCTTTTAAGATATATTTTGAATGTATCTAAAATATATGAAATATACATGAAAATCGGCCAAAAGTTAGTTATTAAAAATATATTTACTATACATATTTTTATATATTTATACATTTATTATAGATTTTTAATATATTTTTTATACATTTTGACATTTATTCCTTTAATATTTTTTTTTCATGGGGGTGTATACTCACGATAAAATAGTGAAGGCATTAATAATTCGATTTTGTCTTTTCAGATTATCAGTTTTCGAATTCGAGTGGTTTCGATTTTTTGCATTTTCTGAGAAGATTTACTATAGTAACATATATTTTTTTTTTCACCATCGGAAAATAGAGATTTCAACGAACAGAAAACATACCAACTTTTTGAAAAAAGCTGATATTTTGACGGGTGAATTTTCGATTGAAAATTAGGGTGCTTTTTCGATATTAATTCAAAATAAGGTGAAATAATAAATATTTTTAATCAAATAAATTACAGCGTGTTTGGGACATAAAAAGGTAAGTTTTCACCAAATTTCGTTAAAAAAAAAAGATTTTTGTAAAAGATAAAAATAAAAAACCAAAAACTTGGTTTTTTTAATTTTTCATATAAATTTTGAGGTTATGTGAAAAAAGTATTAATACAAAAGTTTTAGATCTTTTTATTACCTACAACTTTGCCATTTGACTTTTTCGATAGGACTTTTAGTTTTGCCGGAAATCGAGAAAAACCGATTTTTACCCTTAAAAGCTCACCCCCATCCCCTTCCCGACCTCAGATCGCCCGTAAATTATTTTTCCTTTCATTTTTATAATACTCCCCTCCTTTTCTAATGGGTTTCATCCTACTATTATTTTTTTTCACTTTTTATTATTTTTAAAGGCTTCTACCCTGGTCTAATAGCCCAACACAAAGGCACAATTAAATGATAACAAATTACATGAATATAAAAACAAGGTCAATATAAAAAAATAAAACATTCTCAAAGAAATTCAGTGATACTATGACATACTTTAAACAGAGGGGAAATTCTCGTAATTTTAAGAACGTTCACAGTCTGATCTCAGTCTCAATCTGTCAAAAATACCTCTATTTTCCCTACATTTTTGACATTGATTTTCGCTGTGATGAGATTGCGATTAGATTTTGAACGTTATTCATTACGGGAATTGGCCTTTTGATCTCGAAAACCTAATTGCTGGGTACTGGGTACACGCCGGTTGCGAGTACTACGCACCTGATCTTTCTGAAGAACATAGGATTTTTAATGTTAAAAAAAGTTTGACGCAGACGAAGTCACGGGCAAGCTAGTTCTCTATAAGCAGACCGAAAAGAAAATGATTCAATAGATAGATACTGTATATATTGTTCCCAACAATTCTCAGTAACAAACCCCCAAGCGGTCACTTGATTAATAAATTTATGACCAATTGATTCCCATTGTCATAATCCAATAATTTAATATTTATTTAGGCCGTCCATAATTTATTATACAAACCCTAAGCAAACATCGCTTAATTGGGTCAATACAACGAGCTTAATAAAGGGTTCAGTCAGTTACCGAAATGTGTGAGGATTTTTGCACTGATTTTGGAAGAAAATATTTGCACATTTATTGAGGAAAATATTTTGTACATGATGGAGAAGGTATGTCTCTCGATAATATCAGCCATATTTTAAATACTGTGGGCGACCTATGAGTAGTGTGGGTTATTGCGCCATAGAAATACTGTTTGCAGTTCAAATCAGATCATAATTTTACGAACAAATTAATCACACACCGTAGGTACACAACTCAACGATACAGAACGCGAGACAGTTTCTGAGCACATGTTGTCCGTATGATGTCCAATGATCAAGAGAGCTCCACACCGCTCTGTAGCGCTCTCGTCGACTCCCACGAACGCAGGCTAGACTCTGTCAAGCGAAGTCCCGAATAGTCAAACGAACTGACGTATTTCCGACATATAATTATTTATTTTTATGCCTCTGGTAGGCCAGAGGATATTTTTTTTTTCATTAATGGTTTTTTTTTTACATTTTCATTAAAATTGGCACTATATTTCTCATAATACTATATATTTCACTATAATATTTCACATCTAGTTGCGCGCGTTCCGTGTATGTTTACATTTTGGCTGTGTTAAATTATTAGCGACTACCCTACACTCAGAATTATTATGTTGTATCTATTTTGTATTCTTTTTTTTTTTTTGCTAAAACTGTACGTAAATTCAATAATGTTTTTAAACTAGTTTATATTTCTCATGTAAGTGAAATTTCTTATGGGAAATAAAGATATCTCAAACCCGATAATATTTATAGTGTTTCATACGAAAACCTGTTGTCAGATGGTTTAATGCACATTAATCACATTATGTATTACCAGAATGAGCAAAATGATCGACATGCTGTTATTCCTTTTGACATTTTTTTACCCTTTTTGTACCAGCTAAGCTACGCCATTGAAAAAGCCGGTCTATTTTAACTATTAACCAGGTTTCTTCTATAGCGGTACCTACAACGCCACATGCGTCATACTGACGTCACGCAAAATCCTGCATCTCGCAAGCAGAGTTTACTGCGCAACTAGCATATATACAACGGCCCGACATGAATCATCAGGCAGTTCTCCGCCAGACACAACCCCTGTCTGGTTGGAGGATCCTCCCTTTTCTTTTAGGATGAGTGAAATTTACACCCTGCTCCTCATACCTGTATACTTCAAATTGTTTTCCATCACCATCAGTCAGCGTCAGTCCATTTCTGCCGAGAGCAGGGTTGATGTAAGAATAGTAAGGGGTCCATTAAAATTACAGGCACAACAAACATTTCGTATCTGTCTCTCCGAATATCAGAATAAAGAGGCATAAAGAATGCCTCGGTGGTCTCGTTTGTAATGTGTGATTGGTTCCCTGGTCGGGCAAAGAGTGATTGGGTTTTACCATCCGTAATTTCTCAGTAACAGCCTGGACTATGTATGTATGTATGTATGTATGTGGATGACAAAAGGCTCTTCTCATAATACAATAAGAGGTGAGCCTATTGTCATCCTAACATACAAAACACAACACATACAAAGTCCTATATATAGGACGCTTCCTATGTATTATATCCTATAAAAGGGTTCTACCTTCTGGGACTACAGGCGTCACATTAATATTTATGAAACTGTAAACAATAAGTATTTAGTTTATATTGAATCGGAAAATATCACATTTTCATTTCCCAAGCCGTGTCCTCGGAGTTAAAATAAAATTCATCGAACTATGTTTCTAGTTTCTAATAAACAAAAGCATTTTACGGGATCCTTTGTTGTATTCAAATCACATTAAAAAAAAAAATTAAAGAATACTGTCAATATGCGATAATAAGAATGCAATATGAATGATATTGAAAAATTCTAAAAAGAAATGGATTCTCGTTTAGGATTTCAACGCGCGTGTGCCGAGTTTATTGGACGGTTCGTTTTGTCGTCCGACTTTACTTGGGGTTATTTAAATTTTTATAATGTAGTTAGTAGGTACTAGTTATATGTTGTGTTAGTGTTTGGCCTGTGTTTATAAGCGAGTAGAGCTAGCAACTGAAAAGGAGTTGGCGAGCAGCGAGTGCGCGACGGCGACGAGCGATTACTCGCTGGTATGCGAATGTACCAAGCTTGATTCTCTCAGCGAGTCTTTTACTCGACAAAGGAGTGTCTCTGAGCGAGCGCCCCTGTGGTTACGAGCATCGAGTACTCAAATTCACACTCAAAGCATTCATTTCAAACAAACCGGTACATATGGAGAAGAACGGGCAAGAAACTCCGCGGACACTCTTAAAAATCAAAATAATATTTACTGTGGTTAAAAATTTTGGTTACATCATTCATGCTAAAGTTATGCATGTGACAACGATGCAGAACGTTAAAAGCATCCGTAATGAAAGAATAAAAAAAAACAATTCAAATATTACATTACATTATAACCACTCAATCTCCCGGCCCCCGCCTGTCGAAACGCGCCATGCGTCAGCGTAGTTGAACGTACTTTTTGATTTTTGGGTAGGACTTCAGAAAAACTAAGAAATCGGCAATTTATAGCCATTATCATGGTATACATTATACCTTCCTGGCTTCGTTATGAGTTTATCTAATTATTTATACCATTCAATAAGCAAATCAAGGGGGAAATTCTCGTAATTTTAAGAATATTCACAGTGTGATCTCAGTCTGTCGAAAATACCTTATTTCCTACATTTTTGACCAGTTTTGACATTGATTGTCGCTGAGATCAGATTGGGACTAGTTGAACGTTTTTAATTACGGGAATAAAATTGGCCATCATAGATGCATTTGCGACAGAAAACGATTTTATTTTTCGATAAGTTTTTCTTTGGCAAAAGAAAAATAAATTCAGTGTCAATTTTTTAATCATTACTCATACATATTTATCCGTTTAAACTAACATTATTATGCTGTAATTTTCTCAAGATATGTCTTTGACAATAGTTAAGCAATTAATAGGAAAAAAAAAATCTAATAGGTATAATATTTCGTTATTACTTCAATTTATTCAAATACGTCACCGGTTTTTACATTATTGGTTACCCTTTAAAAATGGTTTGTAGTTTAACAGATAATACGAAATATTGACAAAACCCTACCTTCATTTTATTTATACTTAGCAACCGAAATTGTTACTAAAATCATCATTTTCCTGGCCTTCCATACTTCTCTATTAGTCGTCATCTCGGTAGTCACTCCCTTTCTAGCCATAATTATCATCTGTCACGCAGTCCATCCGTGGAATAGTGGCCCAGTAATAACGGCCGCGACTTACGAGTTGTAGGTCAGACGCTTTACTTTGTGTAAAATGATTTCATCACCACTGCTCTCAAAACGGTGCAGGAAACCATCGTGAGGAAACCGGCATGTCCTAGAACCAAAAATTCGAAGACGTGTAAGCGGCATGTCTTATAACCATAAATTCGAACACATGTCATGTGACATCTACGAACCCGCACTGGGCACACGAGGTGGATTACTCCCTCTCAGGCTGATTATGATGTCGATGATCGTTTCTTTGGTCTTACTCGTATAGCCATCCACATTCATACTCAAAATCGTTATTTAAAACCAGAAAATTATTCTACGTTTTGTCTTGGTTACAAAACTGTTGAAAATATATTCCTAGACTCGAAAAATACTGGAAAACTAAAACATATCGTAGGTGAGGTCGAAGACGGAAACACCTGTTATTGGCTTCTCAAAAGAATATTTTCCACTTTCGAGGAACAAGGTGGAATTTACTAAATCTTTGTTTAAGAAGAGATTCGATAATATACACTCACGGACTAAATCGAGCCACCGTGTATTTTTTTATGTTTAAATGCGTATAATCAGCCTACATACTGACTTACTATAAAAAAATAATATATATATAATATAATGTTCCCGCTGCTTGGACACAGGCAGACAGAGAGGAGTCTTTGTGAGAGAGTGTGGGCCATAATCCACCACGCGGGCCCAGTGCGGGTTGGTGGATATCACATATCTTCGAATGTAATTATGGTTATAAGACATGCCGGTTTCCTCACGATGGTTTCCTTCACCGTTTTTGAGAGCAGTGGTGATGAAATTATGACTATGATAGTCGATGGCTTCTTTCGTTTACTTGATTGAAAACCTATCCCAAAAAAAAAACATTTATTATCGACTAGCACAACTAATCCATACGATAAGCTGCTATAAATATCACAAAACTTTATTATTTATCTTTGAATTCGACTAAAAATTCATTTTACCAAAGGTTTGTTTTAAAATAACAATAATTTACTTATTTAATTTGACAACATTGGTTAAATGTTTAGTACAACAATAACTTGACAACTAAGGCTTAGTAATATTAATTAAATTAAATCAAATTAAACAATATCTATTCATCCTGCCGCACGAGCAACCGGACAACGTGTCTACGTATTGTTGCATCGTGTTTTTCGGCTAGGGTCTTCAGTATGCTGAAAACAAAAAAGAATGCAATTAAAACACTTTTAATTAGTAAGCCCAAATGTTTTAATTAAATATACAGTTCAATTTCGTTGAACCGTATCCCATTGATTAAGTCCGGCTTGTTTCAATTCCATTACTAGATCAATTATTTATTTAATCTTTGATTGTAATTGATATCTTCGAAACGTTTTCCTGTTAGGAGTACAGTAGGTAGGGTACAGTTATACAAATTACTTTAGAGTTTGCTGTTTAATATGTTGTAATTGGTTTTATTTAATTTATTTAGGTTTTATAAATCAATAATAATCAAGATAAAATTAACATTAATATAAGCTAACATTTAATATAATAATATGTAGTACATTTATATGAAAAAAGAAGCAAAAGAATCATAGAGCACCCAAAAATTCCTCCGCATCGCTGTCAACAGGAACAGTGCCCAAAAGGCTGGCAGCATTTCCACGTTGTATGGCGATGCTAATTCTTTGGGCAAGAAATAAGTCAGCCTTCTGGTCACGTGAAGAGTCGACTAACCGCTTGGAGATATCTCTAAAAACCAAGTGCCCACTCGGACCCCATGGCCCTAGTGTTTCAACCCCAAACGGCTTGAACATTAACTCCAAATCAAGTTGGAATATTTTCGCCGTTTGAGGTTTTCTGCACCAGCAGCAGCCGCCCCAGCACAGCCCACCGAGCTAGGAATGTACAATATATGTACAAAACGTTGTCGTAGTTTACGGTCATATTCTTAGCTAATGCTTGTGTTTCATAATTAAACAAATAGATATAAATAGGATATAGATAGGGTGTAGATTAAATATCTCCAAGCTAATGCTTGGAGATATTTAATCTGTCCATTTGGTCCTTGAAGTAGTTAGTGCCATCCAAGTCCAATCCAAGTCAAGTCCAGTCCAAGTGCAGTCCAAGTCCAGTCCAAGTCCAGTCCAAGTCCAGTCCAAGTCCAGTCCAAGTCCAGTTAAGTCCAGTCCAAGTCCAGTCCAAGTCCAGTCCAAGTCCAGTCCAAGTCCAGTCCAAGTCCAGTCCAAGTCCAATCCAAGTCCAGTCCAAGTCCAGTCCAAGTCCAGTCCAAGTCAAGTCCAAGTCCAGTCCAAGTCGTTTTTGGAATGGGCGACTACCTTCAACTTTCTGACTAACTGACCGACTATTTAATTTTGACATTTCAAAAGTGCCTTTAAATGGTTTAATTGAAATAAATGATTTCAGTTTGAGTTTGAGTCCAGTCCAGTCCAAGTCCAGTCCAAGTCCAGTCCAAGTACAGTCCAAGTCCAGTCCAAGTCCAGTCCAAGTCCAGTCCAAGTCCAGTCCAAGTCCAGTCCAAGTCCAGTCCAAGTCCAGTCCAAGTCCAGTCCAAGTCCAGTCCAAGTCCAGTCCAAGTCCAGTCCAAGTCCAGTCCAAGTCCAGTCCAAGTCCAGTCCAAGTCCAGTCCAAGTCCAGTCCAAGTCCAGTCCAAGTCCAGTCCAAGTCCAGTCCAAGTCCAGTCCAAGTCCAGTCCAAGTCCAGTCCAAGTCCAGTCCAATAAGACGGTCGGTTAACTACTATGACCACCCCAACTAAGAATAAATGACAATACTATTTGACAGTAATTATCCCGATATGTAATTGCCCGTCCGACAAATTGAATTTGACACCTATTAAACCCCTAAAATATAAATAGTAAATGCTAAATAGAGAGGTGTAATAATATCCCTGGACATTTTACACAGCACCATTTGTCCCAAGCTAAGCAACCTAATGCTTGTGTTATGGTAACAAGATGGCTGATAAACTACTTATATATATTTTTATTTTTTGTAAATACATACATATTAACTGACCGACTATTTAATTTTGACATTAATTGAAATAAATGATTTGAGTTTGAGTCCAAGTCCAGTCCAAGTCCAGTCCAAGTCCAGTCCAAGTCCAGTCCAAGTCCAGTCCAAGTCCAGTCCAAGTCCAGTCCAAGTCCAGTCCAAGTCCAGTCCAAGTCTAGTCAAAGTCCAGTCCAAGTCCAGTCCAAGTCCAGTCCAAGTCCAGTCCAAGTCCAGTCCAAGTCCAGTCCAAGTCCAGTCCAAGTCCAGTCCAAGTCCAGTCCAAGTCCAGTCCAAGTCCAGTCCAAGTCCAGTCCAAGTCCAGTCCAAGTCCAGTCCAAGTCCAGTCAAAGTCCAGTCCAAGTCCAGTCTAAGTCCAGTCCAAGTCCAGTCCAAGTCCAGTCCAAGTCCAGTCCAAGTCCAGTCCAAGTCCAGTCCAAGTCCAGTCCAAGTCCAGTCCAAGTCCAGTCCAATAAGACGGTCGGTTAACTACTATGACCACCCCAACTAAGAATAAATGACAATACTATTTGACAGTAATTATCCCGATATGTAATTGCCCGTCTGACAAATTGAATTTGACACCTATTAAACCCCTAAAATATCAATAGTAAATGCTAAATAGAGAGGTGTAATAATATCCCTGGAAAATAATAATATCCCTGGACATTTTACACAGCACCATTTGTCCCAAGCTAAGCAACCTAATGCTTGTGTTATGGTAACAAGATGGCTGATAAACTACTTATATATATATTTTTTTTGTAAATACATACATGTCCGGAGATGGTACTAAATATACTTAAAGGTTTGGACCCATCTAAATCTGGTGGGCCAGATTTGATACCTCCCATTTTTATAATTAATTGTGCAAAGAGCTTGGTGGCGCCACTCTGTGTGCTGTTTGAGCGGTCGTTGAGAGAGGGTATCGTCCCGAAGATGTGGAAATCGGCATTCATTACACCGATTTTTAAAAAGGGGGATAAATCTAATATAGAAAACTACCGCCCCATTTCTAAATTGTGTCTTCTCTCCAAGGTTCTTGAACGAGTAGTACACAGGGAAGTTTACTCAGCTATGCAACGCCAATTTGGTAACGAACAACATGGTTTCCTCAGAAAACGGTCAACTGCCTCCAACCTGATACTAACCAATGAAATTATAACCACTGGGATGGAAGAACGATGCCAGGTCGACGTGATATACACGGACTACAGCAAGTGTTTTGACCGTATAGATCATCGGGTGCTTCTTCAGAAGCTATATTCGGCAGGAATTCACGGTGACCTATTCCGGTGGTTTTCGTCATATATAGATAATCGAACACAGGCTGTGGTTTTGCGTGGGTACACGTCTGTATGGAAATCTGTCCCATCGGGAGTGCCCCAAGGCTCAATTTTAGGACCATTATTGTTTACAATATTTATTTTTGACATAAAAAACTGCTTTAGAAACTCACATATCCTACTATACGCAGATGATATGAAGGTCCTTAAGCCCGTACGCACATTATCTGATACTGAGCTACTTCAGTCAGATCTTAACAGATTCGTACAATACTGCAAAACCAACAAATTACAACTAAACGTATCTAAATGTTTTCACGTAGTATTCAGTCGCCAGAAATCTGTCATTGGCCCAGGGTATACATTAGATGGTACTTATATAAGTAAAGAAACCAGTATTAGAGATCTAGGTGTAGTACACGACAGCAAGCTACTTTTTGATGACCATATAGAAACCGTTGTCAACAAGGCGTTCAAAGCCTTGGGCTTTATTATTAGAACTTGTTCTAGCTTTCGTTCCCTAAAACCATTAAAAGTTCTGTACTGCTCGCTAGTGCGTAGCCACCTTGAGTACGTCTCCCAAGTATGGAACCCTCGATATGAGATCTACAAATCTCGTATTGAGTCTGTTCAGAGGAAATTTTTGCGGTACTTAGACTTCAAGGCTGGGCAATTTTCAGTCGACTATGAACATCGTTGTAAGCGTTATCGTTTCTTACCGTTGGAAGTAAGACGTAATATTAGTGATATCTGCTTTTTAATGAATATCGCAAATGGCTCGGTTGATTGTCCTGAACTACTCAGCAAAATACTTCTCCGCACTAATCAGAATAACCTGAGAAAACGGCCGTTACTCCATGTGCCATTCGCGTCGACAAAGTACAGGCGCAACGCTTTCTGCATACGTAGTGTTATGGCTTTCAATAGTTTACCAACAAATCTGGAAATCGATCTATTCTGCACCAGCGCACACAATTTAAAAAAGATTTTGAATAAGGAGTATTTTGGCATCAACCTTAAATAAGTTTTTAATTTTGATTTTGATATTGCACGACTTGACTTTCCTAATATGTATTTCCTAATATCTCGACATACCTAATATGTTTGCATTGTACCTAATTTGTTTACTCAAATCGCTGTAACTGGTCAGCGCAAATATGTAACTCTTAATTAAGTAGATATGTACATGTGGAAGCTTGTAATTAGCAAATGTCCCTACTTATGCATGATATTTAAGTTTTTTATTAGTCTGTAAGCTTTCTTTAAAATAAAAATAAATAAATAAATAAATATTAACTGACCGACTATTTAATTTTGACATTAATTGAAATAAATGATTTGAGTTTGAGTTTGAGTCCAGTCCAAGTAAAGTCCAGTACAAGTCCAGTCCAAGTCCAGTCCAAGTCCAGTCCAAGTCCAGTCCAAGTCCAGTCCAAGTCCAGTCCAAGTCCAGTCCAAGTCCAGTCCAAGTCCAGTCCAAGTCCAGTCCAAGTCCAGTCCAAGTCCAGTCCAAGTCCAGTCCAAGTCCAGTCCAAGTCCAGTCCAAGTCCAGTCCAAGTCCAGTCCAAGTCCAGTCCAAGTCCAGTCCAAGTCCAGTCCAAGTCCAGTCCAAGTCCAGTCCAAGTCCAGTCCAAGTCCAGTCCAAGTCGTTTTTGGAATGGGCGACTAGCTTCAACTTTCTGACTAACTGACCGACTATTTAATTTTGACATTTCAAAAGTGCCTTTAAATGGTTTAATTGAAATAAATGATTTGAGTTTGAGTTTGAGTCCAGTCCAAGTAAAGTCCAGTACAAGTCCAGTCCAAGTCCAGTCCAAGTCCAGTCCAAGTCCAGTCCAAGTCCAGTCCAAGTCCAGTCCAAGTCCAGTCCAAGTCCAGTCCAAGTCCAGTCCAAGTCCAGGCCAAGTCCAGTCCAAGTCCAGTCCAATAAGACGGTCGGTTAACTACTATGACCACCCCAACTAAGAATAAATGACAATACTATTTGACAGTAATTATCCCGATATGTAATTGCCCGTCCGACAAATTGAATTTGACACCTATTAAACCCCTAAAATATAAATAGTAAATGCTAAATAGAGAGGTGTAATAATATCCCTGGAAAATAATAATATCCCTGGACATTTTACACAGCACCATTTGTCCCAAGCTAAGCAACCTAATGCTTGTGTTATGGTAACAAGATGGCTGATAAACTACTTATATATATTTTTATTTTTTGTAAATACATACATATTAACTGACCGACTATTTAATTTTGACATTAATTGAAATAAATGATTTGAGTTTGAGTCCAAGTCCAGTCCAAGTCCAGTCCAAGTCCAGTCCAAGTCCAGTCCAAGTCCAGTCCAAGTCCAGTCCAAGTCCAGTCCAAGTCCAGTCCAAGTCCAGTCCAAGTCCAGTCCAAGTCCAGTCCAAGTCCAGTCCAAGTCCAGTCCAAGTCCAGTCCAAGTCCAGTCCAAGTCCAGTCCAAGTCCAGTCCAAGTCCAGTCCAAGTCCAGTCCAAGTCCAGTCCAAGTCCAGTCCAAGTCCAGTCCAAGTCCAGTCCAAGTCCAGTCCAAGTCCAGTCCAAGTCCAGTCCAAGTCCAGTCCAAGTCCAGTCCAAGTCTAGTCCAAGTCCAGTCCAAGTCCAGTCCAAGTCCAGTCCAAGTCCAGTCCAAGTCCAGTCCAAGTCCAGTCCAAGTCCAGTCCAATAAGACGGTCGGTTAACTACTATGACCACCCCAACTAAGAATAAATGACAATACTATTTGACAGTAATTATCCCGATATGTAATTGCCCGTCCGACAAATTGAATTTGACACCTATTAAACCCCTCAAATATAAATAGTAAATGCTAAATAGAGAGGTGTAATAATATCCCTGGAAAATAATAATATCCCTGGACATTTCACACAGCACCATTTGTCCCAAGCTAAGCAACCTAATGCTTGTGTTATGGTAACAAGATGGCTGATAAACTACTTACATATTATAGATACTAAATACATACATATTATAGATAGAAAAAGTAATGTGGATTCAATAATAGGTTAAGCGTATCATATTATTTATTTTTTCTTCTTTGTTCGTTTTAACTGTTTATTTTGATGCTTGAAGTATTGTTCTTACTGCCTTGTTGGTGTAGTGGTCGCAAGCGCTACTGCTGAGCATGTGGTCCTGGGTTTGATTCCGGGGTCGGTCAAAGTGTTATTAGGATTTCCCATCAGTAATTTCTCAATAGCAGCTCCGAGTCAGGGGGTCTACTCCGAAGTGCAAAGTGCAAATGTTTGGATCGGAACGACACATGGCCGAACCGAATATTATTGAAAAATGCGAAAAAAGTTCGGATCGGCTCAGTTGGGTCGGGACCATAGTCGTCAATATTCGAAAGATTGTAGGAGTGTAGGATCGGGACTGACCGAACCAAATAGTAACTTCGTAGCAGGAAACGACCGAACATTCGGCCGATACTACTTCGGAGTAGACCCCCTGGATTTGAGGCCAGTTGCTGGCAAAGGGCTTGCCCTTTGTTACATAGAACTTAAACATAATTGGCGAAAAGTGGGTGTACTTTAACGGTTGCCTGTAAGAGTCGACCTTATGCCTGCAATAAAATGACTTCGGGTGCATTCGGAGAGTCAAGCAAACTTAGGATGAGCTTTTAAATTTTTGAATTAGGTTTTTGTTTGAAGATGAAGTGATGTAAAGACGTTCGCTTGGAATAAACGCAGAAAATATCACGTTGTATGATGTTAACACAATATAAACACGTTCTACAGTACTATAGGCTACGCTTGCTCACTTGCTTGGCTTGTGGCTAAGTAATAACAGCCGCACGGGTCGATCGTTAAGCTTGCCGCGGTCGGTCCGTGGATGGGTAACCATCTTCACATACCAATACCCCTCCGTGCCTCGGAAAGCATGTTAAGCCGTTGGTCGCTGCTGTCATTTGTGGATCTTTGACAGTCGTAATCTCTAATAATGCCCAGTAGCAACTGTGGGCCAGCATGTAAATTACGAATATGTTCATATTGAAATATTAATTTCGTGAGGTGATGAGATGCATCAAGCAACACGGGATGTTTTTTATCATAATGATATTTTGAGGAATCAATACGACCGCCTACTCGAATTAGTTTATCATTGGGGCAATAAAAAGGAGACAATGATAAAAGTTTAGATTTAGATTTTAATGAGTGGCCGTTGGCGAGTGTTTTGTATTCACTACTACTGAGTTACTGGGTAATACGATACCCCTTGGTAAGCCAAGGGGTATCGTATTACCCAGTAACTGGGTTGTGCAGGTCAGATAAGCAGTCGCTCCATGTAAAATACTGGTATTCACCTGCATCCGTCAGACTGGAAACTGATCCCAACATAGTTGGAAAAAGGCTAGGCAGGTGTTGATGAGTACTATAGGCACACTTCTGCCTAACCCATCGGGGATTAGTGGCGTGATATTATGTACCTATGTATTTATGTTATATGGTTGTTTTTTATCGGAATTTATTACTGTTTTTCTTTTGAAGCCAAATGAAATATACACACGGGTAATGTGTAGTCAGTAATGGACTAAATTCATCATATTTGTTTTTCCCTTTGATCGTTTGTTATCTGTTTATTTTTTATACTTGATGTATTAATATAATTTATTACATCTATTTAGCTTTTATATTTATCGAATGAGAAGTAAGTGATGAAATATTATATTTATACACGACATCACGCCTTGTTTCCCCGTGGGTTTAAGCAGAAATGAACCTAATGGTACACCCACATTATGTTAGTTATATTTGATTCATTTTCCCCTTCAGCTGTGTGTGACACACTACATTATGATTTAAAATTCTAGTGATCCAAATATTTAAACAGCTATAACGTTGTTATTGAGTAATTCAACTACCTTTAACCCTTCGTATAACTTAACTTCGCCGGAACGTAGATCCACGCGAGACACAATGGCTTTTTAATTGTGTCTGTAATTATGGCATTCAATGGGTTAACTTATCATAAAAAATAATCAAGTAATCCCTTAGTAGAACCTAATTATTTTGTGGCATCACGTCTGAAGTGGAAAAATGTCAACTAACTTGCCACTGTATATTGGTTAGCTAATAGCTAATTTATGATGGCAGAACGAGCTTGAAAACTTTTTTTTTTTGTTTCCGAGGGGAAACCTTCAAAAGGCACCCAACCTCCGGGGAGTGAGGTCGGGAAGTGTCTAAAACCACACCGGTGATCACCATCCGCACATAGGAGTGGTCCCGGTTCCTCTTAAAAGACCAATTCCGGAACCACCCCTGCGCAACGCCTTTAAGGCACATCACTAGGGAGACTGTAAAGGGGCCTCCCCAAAGCCTCGCTGTGCACGGCAGCACGTGACCACTGTGCCACCGTCTTCGCTGGGGTCACTTGGTAGGCGAACAGAGTCCCCACCCTATGCACTCGCGACCCCAAAGGTCCACAACAAGCTTGACTCCTACCGTAGGGACTAGTCGCAAAAGACAGAATTGTGTGGGAAAGGGAGAGAAATAGCTTGCCCTGCAGTGGAACAATACAGGCTGGTTAGATAAGATTAAAATAGTTTATGTACACACAAACTAACAGACAAGAAGTAAGAAAATATATTGGAGGCACGAGTTTATGTATCTAAGAAAGAAAATATATCTTGTCATTCCCCTAACCTTAGGAGAAATAAAACCGTTCGACAGAAACAAAAACACAAGTAGCAAGAAATGCATAACGAAAATAATATTACTAAATTCTTTACTACAATTTTTACTGACAACCGATGCCCTCACCCCATCGTACCGGAAATCCTACGTAACGTGCAGACACCATCTTGATCCCGGCCGGAAGTAAAGAGTCTTATCTAGATGTTTTAGTATTCAACAGCGTTATTCTTGGATCGGTTTAGTTTTAGTTTAAGGAAGCTTAGTTATATGTTGGACTGTGAATGTTGGGGTTATATTTGATTCCTATATTTTTCTAGTTGTTGGGAAAGAGGGGCTTGTATCTAAGTAATAACAGCCGCACGGTTCCATTGATCAGGTTAAGCTACGCTTGCCGCAGTTGGTCCGTGGATGGGTGACCATCTTTACATACCAACCCTCCTTGCATCGAAAAACACGTTAAGCCGTTGACCCCGGCTGTCATTCATGGAACTTTGACAGTCGTTACAGGTCGTCAGAAGCCCGAAAGTCTAACAACCAGTCTTACCAAGGGGTATCGTATTACCCAATAACTGGTTTGTGGGGTTCAGATATGCAGTCGCTCCATGTAAAATACAGATATTCAGCTGCATCCAGTCACGCTAGAAGCTGACCCCAACATAGTTGGGAAAAGGCTAGGCAGATGATGATTTGATTCCTATATTTTTCTGGTCCTTGATAGTTAATGTTACTACTACGTCCAGGGAATTTGTTATAGTAATTAGTAGTCTAGCTTCATTATAAAATGTGGAGACGACAAACACGACACTGGCAATACTAATACAAAGAAATATTCTGAAACTATCAAAGAATTCAGCTGGGCTGGGCAGCGTTTGGGAAGCTTCGTCAAGACGTCTCGTCGCGTATTCCACAGAGCCTAAAGAATAAAGTCATTAATCAGTGCGTCCTGCCCGTTATGACTTCCGGAGCCGAAACGTGGACACTCACGGTACGGCTGGTTGGTAAATTCAAGTTCACTCAGCGAGCTATGGAACGAACTATGCTTGCAGTCAGTTAGATTATCAAAAAATATTGAACCAGTATTTTTTCTTTTGTCAATTATATTAAAAATGATGAAGATATCGCCAGTTAAAGTTCCGCGTGACGTCACTTGCTTGCGACACTTTTGCTAGCAAGTGACGTCACGACCCCCCACTCCCAAATTTTTGACGCGCTTTGTCTTTGTCATTTTTTGTTTGATTGACAAAAGAAAAAATACGTGTCCATTATTTTTCGATAATCTAACTGACGGACTAAATATAATTATTATTTTTTTACCCAGGAAAGTACCCTATTAAAAGGTTCCCACCCATGTCAAGGGGAGTAGGACGTAATCCATCACGAGGCCCCAGTGCGGGTTGCTAGACGTCACATGTCTTCGATTTTTGGTTCTAGGACATGCCTGTTCCCTCAATATGTTTTCGTTCACCGTTTTAAGAGCAGTGGTGATGAAAAATAAATTACACAAAGTAAAGCGCCTGCTCGGGTTCGAAGCCATTCGTAAGTTCGGGTCATTACCACTGACCCACGACTGCTCCTGCTTACATAGTTATGTCAGCCGCTAAATAATAATCCCTAATTTACTTTTGCAACAGTAATCACTTATCCAAGTTGTTCATTCATCCCTGTACCTCAAGGATTTTGAAATCCGTCCCACAATCGACGATTAACGAGAAGCGAGTGGAGCTAGCAATTAAAAACGAGTTGGCGAGCACCGAGCAGCGAGTACACGATGACGACGAGCGATTACTCACTGGTATGCATATGTACCAATCGTATCTCAGTGAGTGTTCTGCGACAGAACTTCTGCCCGACAAGCGAGTGTAGCGGTATCTACAACGCCACATGCTAACTACGCGTCATACTGACGTCACGCTAAATCCTGAATAGCGCAAGCAGAGTTTACCGCGCAATAAGCATATATACAACAGCCCGACATACTTCACCGGGCAGTTGCCCGCCAGACACAACACCCATCTGGTCGGAGGATCCTCCCTTTTCTATGGAGGATGAGTGAACACCCTGGTACCTCTATACGAGTGTCGCTGAGCGTGTACTCTCACTGATGGCTCTTTTAAACGCTGCAAAAAACAAGTACCGGCCAGGGCGGTGAGAACAGTCGGCATTCAACTATTTAATATACGTATCTCTTTTACCTACACAGAACCGAATATTTTGTACAGACGCCAGCACATCAAGCTACTACAATCTGCCAAAATTCTTTATTAGATTTTCAACTTTATCGTTAAAGCTTTAAGGTTCAAGGTTGTTTGTATTGTTTGTTTGTTTATTGAAGAAAGTAAGACATAAATTACAAAATATATTAACAGGCTAATTTGGTTGATTGGTAAAATTTGACAGTTTCGGGTAGCTTGACCTGCTGGCGTCTGTACGTTTCCTGAGCGAGAATATCGTTGATAACTAGTCGCTTTCATCGTGAGCGGTGGGACAGGTGCCTTAGAAGAATTTTATTTGATTTTTTTTTTAATAATGGATAGAGTTTCTAACTCAATTAATTTCTGAAAACATTTTCTTCTTAACCATGATAAAAATTAAACATGAAATTTAATAAAATACAAGAGAATTACGAAACTACGAGGTTTTTTACCTACAAAATGAGAAAAATCATTAATGATGTAGGTAACTAATATATTGTAACAATATAATTTAAAAGAGTGTCCTTGGAATTTCTTGCCTATTCTTCTCCATAAGTACATACTGCGCTTTGAAATGGCCAACTAGCTTCATATTTCTCAAACTCAAACTCAAACTCAAATCATTTATTTCAATTAAACCATTTACAGGCACTTTTGAATTGTCAAAATTAAATAGTCGGTCAGTTAGTCAGAAAGTTGAAGCTAGTCGCCCATTCCAAAAACGTAGATCTCTATGGAGAAGAACGGGCAAGAAACTCCACGGACACTCTTTTAAATCAAGATTTAATACAAAACTGACTGACACACTCCTTGACTGTTCAAAAGTGCCTGTAAATGTTAATTAAAATAAATGTTTTGAGTTTGAGTTTCAGAATCATCCCGTTCTGTTTAATTAAAAACAATATAGGTTTATTTAATGAAATTTTATCTGCTCCTTTATCTGATGCGGCCAAAAAGTTGTATAGCTTTGCAGGTCTTCGTTTTGTTAAATAGATATTATGATTATATTTGTTACTTTTAGTGTATAAGTTTAAGATAACAGGTACAATGGGACTGCCATGTATTTTTGTACAAAAGTTCCTAATTAATTAAAGAGAAAAAAAAAACCGTTCTGTGGGGTAATTGCGAAACAAACTAACTACATTCATTGCATCATTTACGTTGTAGAACAGACAAATTTTTCGAACTTATGAAGCAATGGATTAGCAATATTCTTCAAAATCAAATATGTACATTGTGATTGATAGCGTGTTACGCAATTGAAACGCAAGAAATACAACCTAATAACAGACCGCCTCTTCATAAACCCTGCAAAAAAAAACTACGCATCGTCATTGTCGAACAATATAAACAGACTGGTGTCATTTTCAACAAGCAACATATCAACGCGTAGGGCTCCAGAGAGGGAAACGGGAAACGGAAGCTGGCTTATCTCTTGTCTCGCTCTGGGGATGGTGTAAAGTGTGAGCGAGAGCGGGATAGAAAAATGGGGTAATTATTCGATTTACAAATGTGTGAAGAAAGTATCGAGAAAAACCGTAGTGGCCCAAAGTCCAAGCTTATATCTTGTTTGGTTTAAAATGTTACTGCGAGTGGAATGGATGGACATTGGTGATTGATTGCTTTCAAGGGACTGACTAGGTTTCTAGGAAAGTCAGAGTGGTCTTTACTTACTGGTTACTTTCAGTCCACATTATCTAGGCAAAGGCTCTCATAAAATAAACATATTTTTGTCAAAGTTGTACTGCGCACCAAAACCAAGATACGGACGTTGCCCAGAAAACCGCTAAACCTGAGTGGGACTGGGCCGGACATGTCTGCCGCATGTCTGATGCTAATTGGGATGAAAGAAACACCGATTGGGTTCCACTAAACGCACGACGCCACCGCGTCAGGCCGAGACGAAGATGGTGGGACGAGCTTGGCTCCTACCGAAAGGGCTTGCAAAAGACAGAATCGTGTGGTAAAGGCAGAGGGACCCTGCAATAGGACAATTATTACAGGCTAGTTAGTACTTATGAAAGGTTGAAGAACATCATCATCTGCCTAGCCTTTTTCCAACTATGTTGGGGTCGGCTTCCAGTCTAAACGGATGCAGCTGAATACCAGTATTTTACATGGAGCGACTGCCTATCTGACCTCCACAACCCAGTCACTGGGTAATACGATACCCCTAGGTAAGACTGGTTGTCAGACTTTCGGGCTTCTGACGACACGTAACGACTGTCAAACATTCACGAATGACAGCCGGGACCAACGGCCTAACGTGTTTTCTGACGCGCGGAGGAGTCCCGGTATGTAAAGATGGTCACCCATCCACGGACCAACCACGGCAAGCGTAGCTTAACCTGATGGATCGACCCGTGCAGCTGTTATTACTTAGCCACGCACTCCTCAACTCAAACTTCTTTCTAGTACTCAAATGTTGAAGAACATGGGCCATTTTTTGTCCAGCTTGTAGCTTCTAGCTTTGTCAAGGCTCAACACAGTCGCTGTTCAAGCCCATAGCTCTGCATTATTTTCTATGTAGCCTGTATTGTCCAATTGCTGGGTAAAGGGCTCCCTCCCTCTTTTTCCAAACACTTATGTCCCATTGCGCTACTGTGGGCCAATCCTCTCGGCGGGAAAGAAGTTCGTCCCTCCATCTTAGTTACCTCACTCCTGCTCATCGTCGTGACGAGCAGTGGTAGCCGAGTGGTAACGGCCGCAAATTACGAGTAAACTTGGTTCGAACCCCGACAGGCGCTTTACTTTGTGTAAATTATTTCATCACCACTACTCTCAAACAATTTAGGTAGGTGACGATATAGCTATAGCCACCTACCTAATTTGTTAATCATAAGGCACCTAAATTAGTTTTTAAGGTTCACCTTTTATTGCTTTAGATTTATTTCTATAAATATACGGGGTTTGAGATAGTTTCTTGTTTCCTTATCGATACCAAACCACCTGTCCTTTGGGCTTATGTTAGGTTGCCGTAAGAGGCCACAAATTTTAATTTGTAACAGTGTTGAAGGAAAACATCGTAAGGAAACCAGCATGTCCTAGAACCAAGCAATTAGAAAACATGTGACGTCTACGAGTACCAAGCCGCACTGGGCCCGCATGGGGATTACGACCCATTCTCACTCACAGAGAGGAGGCCTCTGTAAACGGGAACGTTAATAATATCCCTGGACATTTCACACAGCACCATTTGTCCCAAGCTAAGCAACCTAATGCTTGTGTTATGGTAACAAGATGGCTGATAAACTACTTATATACAATTTTTTTTTTTTGTAAATACATACATATTATAGATAGAAAAACACCCAGACTCGGAACAAATACATGTAGGTCATACAAATATTTGTTCCGTGCGGGAATCGAACCCGCGACACGCAGCGCAGCAGTCAATCGCTTAACCACTGCGCCAACCGTGCCGTCAACGTTATAGGCTGATTATGCAATATTATTATATCAATCAATCAATCGACTCAGCCTATTATTATATCAATCAATCAATCTACTCAACCTATTGCAGTCCACTGCTGGACATAGGCCTCTCCCAAGCTGCGCCACAACACCCTGTCCTCCGCCTTCCGCATCTAGTCTGTCCCAGCCACTTTCTCTAAGTCGTCCTTCCATCTAACTGAGGGGCCTCCTACACTACGCTTGCCGATATCTCCACTCCGGGATTCGTCTGCTCCACCGGCCATCGGTCCTTCGACAAACATATTATTATCCAAATATCATTAATAAGTTTTTGACTTAAGCCAGTCTCGTATCACAAGACATGTTTGTTTTAACTGTACTAACGACTTTATGACATAATTATTAACTTGCAAGTGGCTTCGGGTGAAGCGCTTAAAAGTTTAAAGTAGCTTCTAAAAGCTCTAATTATTTCGAGGACGTTTTATGATGATGGATTTAAATGCTCACCTGAGAATGAGTTACGAGTAGGTCTTACTTATTTAATAAATAAAGCTAATTCTTCATAGAAAAACACGAAGGAATCCTTACAAAACAAATTCTTGACTCGAGGGAAATCCATCAAGATTCCCTTTCAGAATTAATTATGAACAGGAAATGATTCCCTAAGGTATTCGTAATAACGGCGAGAATCCTTTCTGAAACAGATGATTAAAACGAGTTCAAAGTTAGAGAAAATGTCTTTATTGTAAACAAAGTTTTTCGTTTGTCAATATCGTCAATTGGTTAATTTGCCCGCTCAACCGTGTAATAGGTTGAAAAGGAAATTCGTCAATTATTGAAACTCTTTTGATAAATTTTCTTTTTTCTTTTTTTTTCAATTTTTTGTGTTTTAGCTTTTGTTATGCCAGTATTTATAGGAACGAGTGAGGCAAAAGTACAGTCCTTCCCTTCACAGTTATTTTGCATCACTGTCCAAATCACCGTGATCTTTATTCTCATTCGCATAAGGATGTTGTTGGGTTGCTACCACTAGCATGTCGGTCAGAATAATTATGACCTTTATTTTCGTTACAATAAAGTTGCTGTTACGTTGCTGCTGTCAGAGGTAAAATAACTGTGAACGGACTGAAGGATATGTCTGATATGTTGTTTTACTTTTAAGAAGAAATGGCATTGGTAAATGTAAACATGCATAAGGTAACGGCAATTAACGAGAAGCAAGTAGAGCAACTGAAAACGAGTTGTCGAGTAACGAGTAGCGAGTGTGCGGCGGCGACGAGCGGCTACTCGCTGGTATACGTACCAAGCACGAGTCTCTCAGCGAGTTTTCTGCCTGCTGAGCGATCATCGCTGAGCGAGTACTATCTTTAATATCTGTTGATGCTGCGACAAACGAGTACCGGTGTCAACGGTCAGCGATTAACTATTAATATTATGTACACACGATTTTTTTAATTTATAACCGACGAAAAATGTCTACTCTATGGGGTCTATAATTATATATGCTGAATGTATGGTTTTTCCTGTAATCGCTCAGTGCGGGCATTACTGATAATGGACACAGTGTTATATGAATTCGGAAACTAATAAGGTGACAGTATTGAATGAGGAAACCGGATTATCTCTAGTCAAGTCAGAAATCCCGACATAAACATTTTATGTGGCATGCAGGTGACGACGATTCTGAATTTCAACTGGAAATATATGGAACAGCAGGATTTTCGATTGCTTTTCAATTAGAGCGCAGTTTTGCCTTACTTATTGTTAGGTTTTGTTATGTTATTCAAACTATTTGACGCAATTTGTTGTAATCTAGTTTACAAATTTAATTTACTTTTGAATTCGATTATTTGTAATCGACTTATTGTGCTGGCAAAACCGAAACTATTCAATTTGTGTGATTCTCTTTGGAAAAGCTGTCAGTGGAACTTAATGGCGGAAAAGCGCTTTAAAAAAAAAGAATAATATCCTTGGGGTCTACTCCGAAGTGTAAAGTGCGAATGTTCGGATTGGACCGACACATGGCCGAACTGAATATTATTGAAAAATGCGAAAAAAGTTCGGATCGGCTCAGTTGGGTCGGGACCATAGTCAATATTCGAAAGAGTGTAGGTGTGTAGGATCGGGACCGACCGAACCAAATAGTAACTTTGTAGCAGGAAACGGCCGAACATTCGGCCGATACTACTTCGGAGTAGACCCCCTTGCTTGATGGTCGCGTCGAGGTTGGACGCACAATTAGTATTTTTACATTGCTGGTCTCCATCTGTATAATTACATGTTATCATATAATTATAATTAAGAGTTCTTATATTGTAGAACCAAATCAATAAATATCTATTCGTAAAGTGAAGTGAGCAGTTTTATTACATTATCACTTCTGTTTTTAACCGACTTCTAAAAAAAGAGGAGGTTCTCAATTCGAATGTTTGTATTTTCTTTTAATGTTTGTTCGCGCATAACTCCGTCGCTTGCCAACCGATTTGAAACATTCTTTTTTTGTTGGATAGGGTATACTTCCCAAATGGTCCCATGTTATCGAAATCGGACAAGCGGTTTTTGAAAAATCAACAAAAATAAAAAAAATTATCACATTAAAAAAGTGAAAAATAAAAACTTTTTTACAAAAAAAAAAAACAACCGACTTCCATAAAAACACAAAAAAGTGAAAAATAACTTTAATTTCGGAAGCCGGTGGCGAAAAACGAAATAAAAAAACCAAAGACACCGACTTCCGAAATTAAAGTTATTTTTCACTTTGTTGTGTTTTTATGGAAGTCGGTTGTTTTTTATAAACATTTATATAAACATTATTGTTACTAAGAGAAGAGAAGAACTGTCAAAAATTCAAAATTATTCCTCGGATAAAATTATCTGGCGTTGGAAAATCAGCCCTTATTTTATAAATTACGGTTATAAATGTAGAAATTTTACATAGGGTGACACAATGAGCAGTTTTTTTTTAGCTTTTGTTGCTCTTATCTAGTCAGTTTATCTTAAAACTCAATCCAACCTTCACCTACCCCGAAAACTGCAATCTCAAATCTATATCTCCAAGATCACCTTACCATCTTCGATTGCATCGCTAACTCGACTCCTTGCTAGCAAAAATATAAAAGTCACCGAGCTGAAAACGTCTAGATCCTAATCAGGCTCTCGAAGTATTGAAAACTTTCCTAACACCACCTTCAAAGGATTTTCAACTCATTCTCATTTCGTCCAGAGTTTGAATAAGTTTTTTTTTTTATCGACTCTAATAAAACTTTCGACAGACCAGGGTCTTTCGATTTATATGCTAATTTATTCTTGGCAGCAACTTTTGGACGGTAATAGTGTGTTTTTGGGGAGACAGGTAAATGTGGGAGGGTAATTTTAATACGGAAAATATTCAACCGTTCCTCTGAAAAATTTTTGCGCTTCCATGATGTCCACTTTTTTATTATTCGAGCCTCTTTTTAATTTTCTCATAGTTTGTCACTGTTACTTGGCTATGTAGTATTTTTAGGGCTCCAATAAAATCATTTGAGGTTCACAAAAAGAGGCGTTGTACAATGTTTGAACAAGGTTAATTATATATTAATATTTCGGGTTAAAGTATGAAATTGCCAATTTGTACTGAAAAATTGAAATTCGTTTTTTTTTTAATTTAACATATTTATTTAATCAAAATAATTACCATTATTATCTACACATTACTGCCATCTAAAAGGAAGGTCATTTATGCCTTTGCGAAAGAACTCTCGTGATCTAGATTCGACAAACTGTGTGAAAGCATTTTGCACCGCCTCCTGAGGAGATTTTTTTTTTATCACGTACAAAATTGTCCAAATCATGAAAAAAATGGTAGTCCGTTGGAGCAAGGTCTGTTAAATACGGAGGGTGATGAATGGTTTCTAATTTCAGTTCCTGTAGAGTTAAAACGGTTTCTCAAATCATGAGGCACCCATTTCTCATATTTTTTTATTTTATTGATTTGACGCAAATTAGTCAATATTGTTGGTAAGGTAACGTTAAACCATGCCGCTAATTCCTGGGTAGTTTGGCTCGGATCGGCTTCCACCATCTCTTTCAATTCATTGTTATTCACCTGTGTGGGCGGTCTTCCACATGGTTCGTTCTTCAAATCAAAGTTTCCATCACGAAAGCGTTTAAACCAACATCGCACGGTGCGCTCATTAGCAGTCCCCTCTCCAAACGCAACATTGGTATTGCGAGCTGATTCTGCCGCGTTAGTTCCGCGTCGGAACTCGTATTCAATAATAACTCGAAATTTCGAAGTATCCATCTTCTTGTCAGCTGAATAAAAAAAAACAAGTGAAAGTCGATAATCGAACGTTGCACATTTTTTAAAAGAAGAACTTCATAGGTACCACGTGAAAAAAGTTTCACTCAAAAATGTCAAACCATGAAGGTTCTATGTCAATTCGAAGTACCTATTACAATAAAACGACAATTTCATACTACTCGTATAACCCCTATTACAATGTGGATACAATAATATGCAGAAGTATATTTTGGAACTATCAAATGAATACGAGTAGCTACTAATATCGAAAATAAAAAAGGTGTTTTTTTTCAAACAAACTAAATAGTAGTGATTTGCCGAGTAGGTATGGGTCTTGCCAATCTTTGACTAGCTATAGTGAGAATTATTAGAGCTTCGGTAAAGTACAGACGCCGCACATCACGCTACCACAAAACTTTAAAAGTTTTTAACTTTATCGCTAAAGCATTAAGGTTCAAGGTTGATTGGGAAAATTTTACAGTTTCGAGTACCTTGATGTGCTGGGGTCTGTACATGCTTTTTAATAAGTTAAAGGTCTATAAAACTGTCGGTAGATGGTTAATAGTGTGTTGATGATCTGGGAAAAGTTTTGTGAAAATTGCAGCAGGCGCTTTGTTTTTATGCCTGTAAATATTAGACATAGCTGAGCCTGTTGTGGCCAAGTAATAACAACTGCACGGGTTGGTCGATCAGGTTAAGCTACGCTTGCCGTGGTTGGTCCATGGATGGGTGACCATCTTCACATACCAAGACCCCTCCGTGCCTCGAAAAGTACGTACGGTCCCGGCTGTCCTTCGTGGATCTTTGACAATCGTTACGGGTCGTCAGAAGCCCGAAAGTCAGACAACCAGTCTTACCAAGGGGTATCGTATTACCCAGTAACTGGGTTTTAAAGGTCAGATAGGCAGTCGCTCCATGTAAAATACTGCTATTACTAAACAGCTGCATCCGGTTTGACTGGCAGACGACCCCAACATAGTTGGGAAAAGGCTAGGCAGATGATGAGCTGAGAGTTCTCGGGTTCGATCAACAGGTCGGGCAAAGTGTTATAGGATTTTTTCATCAGCAATTGTTCAGTCGCAGCCCGGAGTCTGAATTTCTCAGTCGCAGCCCGGAGTCTGAATTTCTCAGTCGCAGCCCGGAGTTTGAATTTCTCAGACGCAGCCCGGAATCTGAATTTCTGAGTCGCAGCCCGGAGTCTGAATTTCTCAGTCGCAGCCCGGAGTCTGAATTTCTCAGTCGCAGCCCGGAGTTTGAATTTCTCAGACGCAGCCCGGAATCTGAATTTCTGGGCCGCAGCCCGGAGTCTGAATTTCTCAGTCGCAGCCCGGAATCTGAATTTCTGAGTCGCAGCCCGGAGTCTGAATTTCTCAGTCGCAGCCCGGAGTCTGAATTTCTCAGTCGCAGCCCGGAGTCTGAACTTCTCAGTCGCAGCCCGGAGTCTGAATTTCTCAGTCGCAGCCCGGAGTCTGGAGTTTTGCCTGGTTGATGGCAACAGGCTCGCTCCTAATAACATAGGACTTAAACATAAGTGTGGAAATGATTTTTGTACTACACTGCCGAGCAATGAAAAAGTTCCACCCACAAAATGCCGACAAACACCTTAATATCTCCTAAGACATAGAACCTAGCTCCTTAGCTCCAATATTTACGTTTTTAGTTGGTAATATTCTGATGCGCTGTTAAATGTACTTCAATATTGCAGACGGCGTCATCAAGCTAGCCTTTCCCGTTTAGGAGTAATTTGGTGCTATGTCACTTGAACTTTTTCATTGCTCGCGAGTGTATATTTACTGGCTACAACTCTGCCTAACTCTTCGGGGATTACACGCGTGATGTTATTTTGTGTTATGACTCAAATACACGAGCCGCACGTTGTCGAGGGCTTGGAAACGTGCCGCTCGTGTATATGAGTATTATAGGCATAACAAAATATTACGCCTGATTTCCTTAAAAAGGATGGCATGTAAATATTATACTTACTCATATCTAAAACAGTATACAGTATACAAAGTATTTTTTCGTGTCTGTCTGTGTGACCACTTAGCATAAACATAATCAGCCTATAATGTTCCCACTGCTGGGACACAGGACTGAGTGAGACGAGTGAGTGGACCGAAATAACAAAATTAAATCCTAAATTAACTAAAACTATTTACAAACTAAAATGTAGCGTCAAAAAATCCGCATCGCTGTCGACTGGTAATGTACCCAAGATACTAGCGGCATTGCCACGTTGTATGGTAATACTTAGTCTCTGGCCAAGGTAAAAGCCAGCCCTTGGGTCATGGGAAGTGTCAACCAGTCGTTTCGAAATTAATAGTTAACCTAGATAAAGAACGGAAATTTCAATGTTTTGCCTTTTTCAAAAATTGGGCTATCAAAAATGTAAAACGATTTTTTCAAATCCAACTCTTCTTCTTCTAGAGATTAGCGCGTTCAAACAAACAAACTTTTTAGCTTTATTATATAAGTACTAGCTTCTGCCCGCGGCTTCGCCCGCGTGGATGTCGGAAAGGATAAGAAGTATGTCCTTCCCCAGGATGCCATCTATCTCTTTGGCATCTGCTGGCAGGCAATTTTATCGAAATCCGTTTAGTGGTTTAAGCGTGAAAATGTAACATACACACAGAATTTATAATTTTATATAGTATAGCACTTTGCCCGGGACTTCGTCCGCGTGTACTTTACTCTAAAAATTTCGAAGATGTGGGTATGTTTACGATCTTTATCATATTTTATTTATTTAATTCGGGTTAATTTTAAAATTTACAGATCAAATGAATAAGATTTTTTAAATAAACCTTGTCGTCCCCTTTTACCGCGACAGGCTTTGTTTTAAAAAAAGCGTTTGGTACGTTCCCATTGTATGACTTAAAGATTATTTATACCCATTTTCGAGGTAACGGAAGCAAGCTGTAAAATCCATCCCTTAAAACACATACTTTTTGTTTTAAGTAGTAGTATCGAGTTTCGAGTTAATCCGTCCGAGCGGTTTAATATAATATTTTTTCTTACCTATTAACTTTTTCACCCCCTGAAGCTTCTGTGAGGATTTTTTTAACTAAAAGTAAAAAAAAAGACCATCTGTATTAATTAATGAGGAAAATATTGCCAAGTATCAAGTTATAAATAAATAAAATAAAAAATAAATCCCTGGACATTTCACACAGCACCATTTGTCCCAAGCTAAGCAACCTAATGCTTGTGTTATGGTAACAAGATGGCTGATAAACTACTTATATACATTTTTTTTTGTAAATACATACATATTATAGATAGAAAAACACCCAGACTCGGAACAAATACATGTAGGTCATACAAATATTTGTTCCGTGCGGGAATCGAACCCGCGACACGCAGCGCAGCAGTCAATCGCTTAACCACTGCGCCAACCGTGCCGTCAAACGTAGTTTATTACTCAAAGGAAAAATATTTTTCATATTAACTGTATCCCGTCTTTTCACCCCACTGGGGTAGAAAACAAAAAAAAAATTATGTTCTTGCTTATGTAAAAGATGAATAGGCATCTTTTACATAACCAAGATATCATTCAGGAAAGCAAAAATCTCACAAATACAAACGATCAGACTAAAACCAGTTCCTGGAGGTGCAATTAGAAATTTAACACAAAACGTTTGACCCCAGTTTCAGTTCGGCCAATATAATGTGGCCTGAGGGAAATCAATCTTCACTTTATTGGTTCCAGTCCACAATCCGAGTTTTTTAGAAGCAGGAAGCGAAACAAATAAAGATTTCAATGCTGAACTCAGATCAAAATAATGTAGAGTTTAGATGTTTTCCTGAGGGGCGAGGAGCTAAATGAATAAAAAAACAGCTGCACGGCTCGATTGCAGGTTAAGCTTAACTTGCCGCGGTCGGTTCATGGATGGGTGACCATCCATTATACATAATATATCGAGAACCCTACGTGCCTAAGAAAGCATGCCAAGCCGTTCATCACGGCCGTCATTAGTAGATCTTTGACGGGTAGTTAGTTCCTCCATAACAGGCCACTATTGTGGCGAGCCCCCCCACCTGGGTTGCGTCGAGTAGCTCCCTCCATTCGTGCCTCAAATATACCTACAAATTAGTCAATTAAAGCCTCCTCGCTTTCTCTCTCCTATTTTGCTGTGCCCGACAACGCACAATGAGCATGTCAATGTAAAACCAGCCACCTAAGTTCACATTGTGGAATGTAAATAAATATATTGAGTATATTGGATAATTAATCCTAGAGGGTATTAATCCTACAAGTGGCGGTTACCACCCTCCAGCAACTGCTCGAATTCTTTTCATCTCAATTTTTTCTACGGCGGATTTTTCCGACATTTCCTATTACACATAAATCCCTTCAGTTAATCGACCCTCAGTCTCCCCTCCTTCCTCCCTCTTCCCTCCTGTTAGTTTCGTTAAAATCTAAGTGCTTTTTCACACTTAACTTGGTTTTTGTAGAAACGGTTCCGGATTGTTAACTAATGTATGGACTGGGCGAAAACCACGTACCGTGCTTTTAAAAAGGGCAGAAGTATTTTTTTTTAATGGGACAGTATGGTGGTGAAAGCTAAAATTTACCCACCGTGTCGTAACAAATGACGATAGATAGCCGTTTTGCTCAAAATAAAAAGAATAAAACTAAACATTAGTATAATGACCGGCACGAGTCGTGAGCACAGATGGGCAGTAGTGGGGGCAAGCTCGCGCATTGTACACTTTCGGCCAAATTTATTTAGTACCGCTTTTGCTCAAATTATTGATAGCTGTACTTACGCAAACTATAATTAAAATATTAGTGGTACTTGAAATTTTACTTTGATACAGTAATGTTGTAGGCCTTTGTGACTTACGACCAGTTTCTTCATCAACACAATCAGTCAAAGTATTAACTTTTACTTGACCTTTACTGATACTACAGCAAATGTTTTCTTCGTTCAAGTAACTGCTAAAATAATGAAGAAACAAATTTATCCGTTACTTTGACTTAACAAAAATAAACTATTTCAAAATTAAAAACGTAAGTCACTAAAATTGCACGAAAGTGTACAGTAGCCGAATGACACGTGAGAGTCCAATAGACGACGCGCATCGACAGACGAACCAATCGCGTGCAGCCTCGGTGCCCCCCGCCTTCTTCATTCCGCCAAAGAGACCGAAAAATGAACTACTGCGCAGGTGTCAGTTTGTGCTCACGACTCATGCCGGTTACTATAGTAAAATTTATTTTCTTCTGTAAGTAAACTGTCGTAGCTTCAAGTATGTTATTTGACGCTGTACCCTAATTGCGTAACACACTTTCAATCATTTTGAAGGATATTGCTAATCCATTGCTTCATAATACGTTCGAAAATGTATCTACTCAACAACATAAATAACGTAATGAATGTTGTTAAACTGTCAAAATAAGCAATGGCTTCTATTGGTATGTTACGCAATTAACCCGCTGTATTGATTTCAATGACTCACACAAAAATCTTTTGAATTTTGCATGTGTAGGTAATTGAAATCAATACAGCAATACATTTGATAATTTTCCGGGAAGCTTTCCCCTTTTTAGGGTTCCGTAGTCAACAAGGAACCCTTATAGTTTCGCCATGTCCGTCTGTCTGTCTGTCTGTCTGTCCGCGGTTTAGCTCAAAAACTATTGGTACTAGAATGTTGTAATTTGGCATGAGTATACACGTTAATGACGCCGAAAAAGTGGTAAAATAAAATTTAGAAAAAAACTATTATTTAGGGTACCTCCCCTACATGTAAAGTGGGGATGATAATTTTTTTTTTCGTCCTTCCCATAGTGTGGCATATCGTTGGGGTTTGGGAAGACCGTTTTTTGAATAAGTAATTCGTTCGTGACTTAACAAGCTTTAAAGTACCAATTTTCGTTAGAGTGAAGTATCCCCCCCTTTACCAACTAAACGGTTGTAGTTACAGTTTACGAGTAATAGTCGACCAATTCAGCAACGCGAATAGCATTCGCCAACGCAATCATTAGGTCCTCACGTGTGCAGGTGACAGGGCATGCGGTGCAAGATGGGAGGTGAGCCTTTGTCTGTGAAGAGGCACCGCTTACACACCGGAGGTCAGAGCCTTCCATGAACACCCACTTGTGGAGGTTATCCTTGCTGCAGCCTACTTGGGTACGAAGTCTATTTAAGGGTTTTCCAAGTACGCCACGGTAACTTATGCCCGGATGAGAGACTCTCTGATGGTTTAACAAAGAGATCAGGAGGATTAAGTTGTACTTTCCAAAGATCACATCTTTCCGTGGATATAATTATGTCATATCCCTATGTATTTTACTGTGTGAACATAAATAATAAAATAAACAATAAAATAAAAATTGAATTTTCACTATTTTGTATAAAACATTGTTCATTTAATAAATTAGTTGTACTGGTTGCAGGAGAAAATTGTGCTCACATTCGAAATCTACGCACGCACGCACACACGTACAAGGATCTAGCGTAGTAGGTACATATTTCATCCATTTTGTTTTTTTTTACTGTAGAGCGGAAGTGTGACAAACACACAAATAATTTTTCGTCCGAAAAATGATTAAATTTTAATTATTTTTGGGATAATTTACGCACTTTTATTTATTTTTGGGATAATTTACGTAGTTTTAATTGTTTTTGGGATAAACAAAATTACTGTATTCAAAATGACAGAAATCGATTCAGTAAATGATTTTGAACAAACTATTTTCATAATGTGCAATAACTCAGTTTCAGTATAGATATAGATGAAGCTTTTCATAATTAACCAATAGAATAGGAAGCTGATTTGACAATGGGCCGACCACATTAGCCGTAGAACCGAAGACCTTTGTTGTGGAAACCGCGAATCAGCAAACGTAAGGTAGGGTTTCCTCGGGCTAGGTGGGGCGACGATCGAGTTGATGATTGGCTGATGATGATCTTATTTTCATGAACCATAAGGATTTTACAGTGCGAATCACAATCAGCCTATAATGTTCACAGTAACGAAATATACATTATATTGAAATATACACAGGCATGGATGGATGTCACATGTCTTCGATTATTTAGTTCTAGGAAAATCGGTTTCCTCACGATGTTTTCCTTCACCGTTTGAAGAGCAGCAGTGAGGAAATTAAATAAACAAAGTAAAGTACCTGCCAGGGATCGAACTCATGAAGTAAGTGTGGGCCACCACTGCGCCTCACAGTGCGATTGTCTTTTATTATTTTAAATAAATAATTCTGTCATTGAGTTCCATTGGGAACAGCTAACAACGAAAGTCATCCAAAGTTAAAAAGCTTTTAGTCTTTAAACAATTTCCTAATGAGTGGATAGGGATAAATTTTTCTCGTTACTTCAACTTTTTATTTTATTAACCCAATTTTCTTTCATCCCATGAGGAAAAATTGCGTAATAAAATTTTCTGTGTTTTCCAAGCCAACACTGTTTTAATAGCCCGGTAGCCACGGCTCTGTAAGTACTGTAGCTGAAAACTGACAGCCTACTGATATTGTAAATGTGGTGGTGTGTGTTGTGGTGGGTGTGTGTGAGTGGATGTGGTGTGGCGTTGTGGTGTAGTGTGTTATGTTGTGTGTGTGTGTATGGTGGTGGTTGGTGTGTGGTGTGTTGTGTATGTGGTGGCGGTTGGTGTGTTGTGTGTGTGGTGGTGGTTGGTGTGCGGTTGTTGTGTGTGGATATGAATTGTGTGTGTGTTTGGATGTTTGTTACTAAATCAAAGTAGAAGAAGAATGTTTATTAGTCAATCACGCAAAAACGGCTAAACGGATTTGGATGAAATTTGGCACAAAGATCCTTTTTATCTCTGTACTTTCCTGTCGGATAATTTTGGACCTTGACGCAGTCGAATTCGCTGGCAAAAGCTTGTTGTATTATAATTAAGATAACTAGATAAAGATTGCCCTTACGTAAATTATTATAAAAAAATTGACATATCTTTCTGTGTCCGTAAATGTGCTTGAACTTGAGAACCACTTATCCGATTTACGTGATTTTTATTTAATTAAGGTATATTTCCTATCCAGGTTTTGGCATAGCTTCTCATAATATCGTGAAGAATGTTAATATTGAGAGGGGAAAGTTAATAACGCCCAGCACCCTAATATAACATATTATTAATCAGAATCTGAATCATTTTGAAGGATATTGCTAATCCATTGCTTCATAAATTTTAATGTTAGAAAAAAAAATCTGTTCAATAACGTAAATAACGCAATGAATGTTGTCGAACTGTCAAAATGAAAGCTATTCCTACTGTTAATGTGTTACGCAAAATAATGACCTCGCAGTTTCTGGAACGTAAATGCGTGGTACAAATTGTTAATCTCGAATTAAACAGTTTCTCGAAACGAAATGTGAAAATACTCGTACGTTAACAGTTTGTCAACCATGCGTCAAATTCGGCATTTGACTTGCTTTCGAGACAATGGCCGAAAATAGCATCTTGGTGCAACCTGTACTTAAATAACTGTAGTGCAGGAGTCATTTGCCGGGTTCACGGTTCATAAAATCGCATTAGTAACAGTGAAACTAAAAACGTGCAAAGAGTACGCGAATTGATGAAAAGAGAGAGAGCCCTATGTCGGCGAGTGGCGCGGCGCAGGCGGTAGTCGGCGGTAATTACGAATTATTTAAAGTTGTTATAATTTTCACAGTCTGATCTCAGTCTCAATCTGTCAAAAAATACTACTAATTTTCCTGCATTTTGAAAATTTTGTCGTTGAGATGATGCGACTAGATTTTGAACGTTTTAAATTACGAGAATTGGCCTTCAGACTGTGAACGTTCTTAAAATTACGAGAGTTGTCCCTCTGGTGTATTATGTCTTTTAGTGTGTGCTAAATAAATGTATTTTTTTTTCTTTTCTTTCCGTGTGTTAAATTAATGTCGCCATTAAAGCTTCATTCTGTATAATCAGCCTATATTGTTCCCACTGCTGGAGCACAGGCCTCCTCTCGGTGAGAGAGAGTGGTAGTACGTAGTACCAAACTCCGCGCCCGCGTGGACCCTCGTGGTGGCCGTAATCCACCACGCGGCCCAGTGCGGGTTGGTAGATGTCTCATCCACCTACCCACCCACCTGTGTACTTAATGATAAATACCTATTCACTTTACTGCTATCGATCTCTACTTGCATTAATTTCCCCACAGTATTAACAGCTCCAACAAGTGAACAATGTCATCAAATCAACCCGATTGGATGACGCCACTGTTTGTCAGTGTGTAAACACAGCGCAGGACAATCGATTTTACTAATTGAAGCTGTTTCGATTATCGCGATCGACTAATTTGGTTTACATAATCGATTGTAGTGTTTTGATTCGGTAGTGCTGTTTAATTTGGTGCTGGCTGGTTCGACAATGTAAATAAACACGAAGTAAAAAAAAAAAACACTGAACCGATGACCGTTGGGGTAGACGTGTTGGGGTAGATGTGTTTGTGAATCGCCAAACGTAAGGTAGGACGCGCTTAGGTAGTTGGAGCGACGATACGAGCAGGGTGACAGGTAGCTGCTGATTGAGAGTTGCTGAGAATCGAGCTGAATGGCGTGCAATGGGAGAGGCCTATGTCCAGCAGTGGACTGCTGAAAGCTAGTGATGGACGATGGAGCAGATGATGACACATAACATCACACCTGCATGGTCTTCATAAATGATCTGACCAAGATTATGTCTGGACTTTAAAAAAGACTGTGACCTCTGAGTTTGTTTCGGCCTTTCTTCTCAGAGTAGTCAGATAGGAAACGCCGACCTCATCTAGTTTTAAAATATGATTGACGTGTAAAAGTGTTTGTACAAACCTACTTACAAAATAAAATCATTTATCATTTATGGAGCAGATGATAACACCATCACACCCGTATTCCCCGAAGGGTTAGGGAAAGGATGAACGAGCGTTTAATACATGGTGGAATGTGGATATAAAACCTCTCGTAAACTCACTTCCCAGCGCAATTGTATTATGAATGAAAATATCCATTAAATACTTCAAAATAAATTATTCATACAATTATAATATATATAAAACGTCTGATCAAACAAAAGACTGTCGTAACATTTCTCCTTCACTTAGAAACTTGTTTGCATTGGGAATCAAATTTTTCTGCAGTGACGTGCATCTGGATCTATAGTCTGTTCCAAAAGTTTTTGATTAAAATGTACACAATTAGATCTGAATATGTACCTTAATTTTATTGTGGCTACCAATTTGTAGTTCCACTTAACAAATTGGGTCGGGGGGCTTTTGGGACCAGGACCGCACTCCCGGATTCCCCCTATAAATATATTAATAAAATTATTTTGAGTAATATTTTGGGACCACAAATTAATAAAATAAACAAAGTAATGTCTTGGGAAAGTACGGTCAACCAAAAAATTTTGAAGTTATACATTTAAAACTATTTTTGTAAAACGATATAATAATTCTTTTATTTAATAAATGGCAGCCTATTAGAATTAAACTTAAAAAAACAACAATAAATGCTAATTTTTAAACATTTGTAACAATCATTGCTTTGATTTAATTGTTACAATCCCACTCATACCATATGGGTCTTATACCGTGCATTCTAATTTTAAATTACCTTGAAGAGGTTTTTCATTTGGAAATCAATACAATTTATTACTAGCTTCAGCCCGTGACTTCATCCGCTTGAAGCAACTTTCTTAATTTATTTTTCCATAACAACTTTCTACAAAGTAGTAGAAAACTTAAAAAAAAAAGATGGATGAAATCGATAAAGTCGTTCTCAAGTTATAGCGTGACCAAGGTAAATAGGGATTCATTTATATAATATATATATAGATTGTTATTTAAACTTTAACTTTGGGCTAGCCTACATCTATTTTCTTATTCTTGCTACTTTTACGTAATTCTTTGATAGTGCAATGTATCTTATTCTCCAAGGAGGAGGGTTGGATGACTAATCACAGTGAGGTACGAGGAGTGACTTTATATTTTCTTAATTTTATTCATGTTTCCAGACATTAGAAACCAACCTTTTCTATTTTATTTTTATTATATTTTCAGAAAATGACTTTTGAATTTATTTTTTTCTCCTTTTTAATTAGCATTAGGATTAAGTTATTAATCTCATAAGTTTGTTGTGTAGACTCAATTTTTTTTTATGGTTCATTCTAAACCAAAAATATGTTGTTTGTATTGGTAAATGGTAAAACATGCAGATCTACCTGTTATTTTAAGACCTCGCACATATTTTTTGTAGTATACCTACTCATGTTTTACAATAAATATATTCTAGTCTAGCTTCTGCCAGCGACTTCGAGAGTGTGAAATTTCTTGCCACCGTGTCACATCGCATCGCCCGCCCTCGCTCTTACTTAAAGAAAGAAAGAAAAAGTATGGTCTGGTTTGGTTACTTCGGTTTCCCTTAGCATTCTCAAATATTTTTTCTTTTTGCTCGACTTCCTAGCATCGTAGCGTGATGTAAAAGCCTTAAACCTAACCTTCCTCAAGAATCGAACTATCAAAAGAAACAAAGAAAGAATTTTTCAAATCCGACTGGAACCTTCAGAGATTAGCGCGTCCAAAACAAACAAAAAAACAAGCGAACTCTTCTTCAGCTTTTTTATTAGTAGTAAGTATAGATGTATACTAGCTGTGCCTACGGCTTCACCCAAGTGAGTGTGTATTCTATTGGCATTATAAGACAATGGAGTCATAGGTCATCGTAATATTCTCTACAACATCAAGTAAAGCGCCTGTCTGGGTTCGAACCTACGACCTACAACTCATAAGTCGCGGCCATTACCACTGGGCCGCCAGTGCTCTTTACATGCTTTGCTGATTTTTGCTTCATCATTGGCCTATAGCAGTCCACTACCGGAAATAGGCCTCTCCTATTTTTTTTTTTTTTAAGAAACGTTGCCCCACACTAGGAATTTCTCCTGTGTCGTGGGTGCGTTTACATACATATAAACTCACATACACAAACAGCCAGACCCGGAACAACTAATTGTAGGTCATACAAATATTTGTTCCGTGCGGGAATCGAACCCGCGACACGCAGCGCAGCAGTCAATCGATTAACCACTGCGCCAACCGTGCCGTCATTGCACGCCATTCTACTCGATTTTCGGCAACTCTCATCCAGCTGCAACCAGCCATCCTACGAAGATCGTCGCTCCACCAGCCTGAGGGCGTCCCACCATACGTTTACCGATTCGCGGTCTCCACTCAAGACACGTCTACCCCAACGACCGACAACGAACCCCAAAAATACACTACTGTTTACCTAATCAGCACTTACTTAAACTGATTGCATTGTAATGACATCAACTCCGGCCCGTGAACAAACAATGTCACCAAAGCAGGTTGATTGAATCCGTTTGTAAACACGATATAAGTGATTCTGTTAATTGGCTTTTGAATGATCAGATTACGGATATGTGCGAGATATTACTTATAGTATAGGTAAGTTTTAGTTATAGTAGCGACCGTGTTTCTGTTTCCATTTGTAGAAATTTTTGATATTTGATTTCATACATCTAAGGGCTAATTCGAAGACGACACGGTTGGCGCAGTGGCTGAGCGATCAACTGCTGCGCTGCGTGTCGCGGGTTCGATTCCCGCACGGAACAAATATTTGTATTGCCTACAGGTAGTTGTTCTGGGTCTGTCTGTTTGTGTATGTGAGTTTAAATGTTTGTGAACGCAACCACGATACAGGAGTAATTGCTAGTGTGGGGCAAAGCTTGAAAAAAAATCACAATCGACAGATAATTTTTATTCGTTGAATTATATTGACGTCTGACTAATTTTGTATGGAAGTATATTTTTTTCAAGATCATAAAAAAAAATCTATAAATTATTTAAAAAAAAATTATTATTATTGAAAAATCAGCCATAACTATATCTACATATATAAGTACTAAAGAGTATGTTTGTTTGAACGCGCTATTATCAGTAACCACCAGTCGGTTTAAAAAAAAATCTATTTGCATAACCCAATCTTCGAGGAAGGCTATATGCTATTTAACTACGCTAAAACCCTTAGGACTCGAACAAAAAGAAAAAAAAACAGAAAGACTGCTAAGTGAAAATGAATTGATAGCGCAGGCAGGCGATGCGATGCGACGGGTTAGGTCGGGGAACAAGATGAAGTCGCGGGCTATGTCAGATGCTAGTAGAATAATAGAGATCGTCTAAGCGTCTAAGCTTAGCTAAGCTTCATATGATCTGAGCAAGATTATGTATTGTCTGGACATTAAAAAAGACTGTGACCTCTAAGTTTGTTTCGGCCTTTCTTCTCAGACTAGTCAGATAGGAAACGCCGACCTCATCTAGTTTTAAAATATGATTGACGTGTACAAACCTACTTACAAAATAAAATCATTTATCATTTAAGCTGAAATGACGCGCCCTACCTCCGCATTTACGCACACAAGCAAATTTCAAATATGGACGCAAAACACATAGACATACAATTACACATACAGATCATAGTTCACTGAACAATCGACGCTCCCACACAGATGAAATGTCTTATTAATATAATAATAATAATAATAATATCCCTGGACATTTCACACAGCACCATTTGTCCCAAGCTAAGCAACCTAATGCTTGTGCTTATGCGTGTGCTTGTGTTGTACTTGCACTCACACATCTTAATTAACTAATTAAGGGAGTGGGGCGCGTCATTTCAGCTTAGACGATCTCTTCCAGCCTATTATAGTCCTACTGAAGGGCAAAGGCTTCTCATACAGCGATGGCACGAGCATTGATCACCGCGCTTGCTCAAGGCAGGTTGGCGATTTTTGGGTTGGTTTATATTAACTGTAAAGTCCTGGGGGTCTACTCCGAAGTGCAAAGTGCGAATGTTTGGATCGGACCGACACATGGCCGAACCGAATATTATATTGAAAAATCCGAAAAAAGTTCTAATCGGCTCAGTTGGGACCATAGTCAATATTCGAAAGAGTGTAGAATCGGAACCGACCGAACCAAATAGTAACTTCGTAGCAGGAAACGGCCGAAAATTCGGCCGATTCTACTTCGGAATAGACCCTCTGGTTTCCTCACGATGTTTTCCTACACCGATGTCAGTAATGTTCAAGATAACTCAAGAAGAACATAATATTATGAATTGAAAAATTCACATTGGTAGGCCCGGATTTCAACTCTCAACGACGTGGATGCGAGGCGAGGCCCTAACCACTGGTCCACTGGGCCACCACGACGATCTTTGAATACCTATTTTTCAAATATCCATGCACAGTTTTTTCATGCCATAAAACCTCGTAAGGAATAAATCAACGCGGGGTATCATAAAAGGCGACTGAGGAACTCATATTGTGGTCCCTCGACTGTTTAGAATCATTTCCGTAACTCATATCCAGCCATAAACGGATGAGAGTAAAGAATGGTCGCGATTATATTATATACACACATTACACTATACCTATTTTTGTACACACATTACACTATACCTATTTTTATACACACATTACACTATACCTATTTTTTTTCTTTTGTTCTATTTTTTCTCTTTTAGTTAATTTTTTAAAGTACCTACATGTTTTCTTGTGGCTAAGTAATAACAGCCGCATGGGTTGATCGATCAGGTTAAGCTACGCTTGCCGCGGTTGGTCTGTGGATGGGTGACCATTTTCACATACCAAGACCCTTCCGTGCCTCGGAAAGCACGTTAAGCCGTTGGTCCCGGCTGTCATTCGTGGATCTTTGACAGTCGTTACGGGTCGTCAGTAGCCCGAAAGTCTGACAACCAGTCTTACCAAGGGATATCGTATTACCCATTAACTGGGTTGTGGAGGTCAGATAGGCAGTCGCTTCATGTAAAATATTGGTATTCAGCTGCATCCGGTTAGACTGGAAGCCGACCCCAACATAGTTGGGAAAAGGCTCGGTAGTGATGACATGTTTTCTTTTTTTTTTCCTTCATAATAAAATTTGTCTAGAGGATATATAACCGTTGTATGTAATGTTAATTAGGTTTAATTCGGGTTGAGAGCCTGGTGATCCGTCACACAGGGTATCCTAGTATGGACGCCAGTCTCTCATAAAGGATCATATTTTATGCATTTTTGTCAAAACGCTATATTTCTTGTGCTTGCTATTAGCTATGTGAACTTTTGTGAAGAGAGAAAAAATAAAGATTATTATTATTATTATATACCAGCCAAATACTGGCTGATTTATTCTGTAAAAATCTAACCGCGAAAATGTAAGTAAAGTTAGCTGTTTGAGTGTTCAAAAATCTCACCTTGAAAACTGAGGTGAAGAGACAGCTCACTTCAACTCAGTTTTCAATGTGAGATTTTTACAGAATAGATCGGAAGGTCAAGAACAAGCTTTTCGTGTCTATTCTATGTACCAAACATAGGTATTATATACGTGTCATCAACATCTTTTAGACACGCTCATTCCATCATAGACCTAGGGGCCTAAAAAGGCCACTTGAAGCAATACCTAAAAGCTATTCATTTCCTGAATTCCCAGCAGATCATTAGCAATTCCTCTAATTTTCGTTAAATGGTTACACATGATAGTTTAATCACCTAATTCATTTCATATCAATCATATTTGGTGTAAACATTGGTGGATCATTTTACGAATATCCACACAAAACTGTCAAACAGGTGAATTGCGTGATATGAATTGCACACAGATCATATTATGAATTGTCTTGACTTGAGTTTGTGACCATTTTACGATTTTTAATATGATTCATATTGTTATCCTATTATGATTCTGCCAAAGTGGCCTTTTTAGGTTCCCTGATCCATCGCTTTTCATCAAGATCGGGTCTATTCAGCAATGACAAAAAATGGTCAACACTTTTGCACTTTTCTCAACAAGGGAATAAATCCGAGAATGAAACAGCTATACAACATACCTACATAAAGTCATGCCATCTTCCGTTGGGGTAGGCAAACATTACAGAACGCCTGCTTCGATCCTCACTTACTCCTTTTGCTTCGTTGTAAACGCACGCTGGTTGCGAGTATCACCCACTGGACCTTTCTGAAAAACATTACCAATAAGGTCACTATTTGACCTTCTAGGGCGTCCCCTCTCGTCGTTTCCACTCACATCTGCCTTCTGTCAGTAACCTTTCATTCATCCTCTGAACATGAGGTATTCCACTTAGAGCACTGATTCTAACCATCTAAGCATACTCTTTATTTTTTTGTTACTATATCTTCTACCGTTGCCTTATTACATCATTTCCACAATCACGTTTCCACATTTTAACATCTCCATCCCAAAAAGGAACAAGACCCGCGATCAGAAATACACCTGCACATTCTCCCGACAATCTACCCTTAATCTTAATTCAAGGCACGTATAATCCCACATATACTAAAAATACTTGAAAAATCCAGAACCCTTGTCTAATTTACATTGTACAGTTAATACCTTTGCAAGTTGTGCGATAGCGTTAAACTAACGGCTTATGTTCGTGGACTTTTGGTCTTAGATAGAGGTGTTAGTGGTAGCGGGTTTGCTGTCCTTGCATTTTTGTTCCTTTAATAGAAATATTCTTCGATATAATCCTTCAATGGAAGAACCGTTCTCTTAAAAGTCGTTCGTTGTTCTATAAAAAATTATGTTATTTTAATTGCATACTTGAACGTTCAAGTATTAAATCAAAATAACATAATAGGACCAAAAGTAAGTCTTCTAAAATGGTACAGACGCCAACACATCAAGCTACCCGAAACTGTCAATTTTTCCCAATCATCCTTGAATCTAAAGCTTAAGCAATAAAGTTGAAAATCTATTAAAGAAATTTGACAGATTGTAGTAGCTTGATGTACTAGCATCTGTACAAATCTTTTAACTATCTGACCTTCAGAGTCACTGAAATGGAATACTAAAGTTGAACACGCAACAATGATGAAGAGCACTGATTTCAATATTCATCTTCCTTGACTGAATATGAACAGAATATTGTCAGATTGTCTCTTTACGGCGTATCATAACATCACGCTTGTATCCCCCGAGGGGAAAGGCAGACCTCTGCCTCAGCCTTGACTCCCACAATTCGTTAGTAATGTTTCAGTCCCAAATAACAGTTTTATTTTAAGACTAGCTTCTGATCGCGACCTCGTTCGTGTTCGCAACGCCCCTGCCCGCGCAGTCACTTCATTTTCACTTACCGATCTTTCTGACTTTTTTCTTTTTGCTCGACTCCTAAGTGATATAGCGTGAGGTTTAACCGACTGGTAGTTAAAGAGATTAACACGTTCAAACAAAAAAACTAACTCTTTAGTTTGTTAATATAGATTTAATCTGACCATCAAGAATAGCTAAAGATCTTCGCTGTAACTGCAACCGCACCCAAACCCAAGGATTAAGACAGGACCAAACTTAACGGTTTTACGCAGTCGCCCGATAAGAGTTTTAACAGGAAAAACTCTGAATTAAAAACTTTGTGCAGATCACTGCGGTGATCATAGCGAACCAGACGGGATGCTCGGGGAAATTGTTACGAAAACTTTAAGGAACGATGGCCGTTGAAAATTTTAGAAGATAATTGGAAGAACTATGAATAATGGTGAAAAAATTATGAATTTTGAGATATAAAGAGATAGCAAAAAATCTGGTCAAATAACAGTCAGCCTATAATGTTCTCAGCAGTGAGAAAATTGGTGGATTATGGCCCACTCCCTTTCACAGAGAGGACTATGTAAAAGGGAGTGGGCCGTAATCACCACGCGAGCCCAGTGCGGGTCAAATAATAGTCAGACTTTGGCCGGAAGGTTCTGGAGTGGCAACCGCGTACCGGAAGACGTAGCTTTGGAAGGCCTCCCACAAAGTGGACTGACAACCTCGTTAAAGCCGCAAGAACCCGCTGGATGCAAGAAGCACGGAACTGGTCGAAGTGGAGGTGCTTGGGGGAGGTCTATGTCCAGCAGTGGACGTCTTTCGGCTGAAATGATGATGATCATGAATATGCAAGAAGATAATAATTATGTAGGAATATAGAAAGTAAAAACTAAACAGCCTAATGACGAGACAAATCCATACTCTGGGTGCTACTGAGGAATTCCTGATGGGAATAACCCAATAAAATGCTAAGCAGTAGCTTTAGTGACCGCTAAATTACCCAAGCAGTTGCAATTTCAGACAAATTAGAAATAAAGATAGAAATTACGTTTATTTGCGGTAAAGATGACGCAAAAAAGAACATTAAACCCAAAAAAATAAATATGAAAGGGTTGGGGGAATATGCGTCACATCCACGCTAAACGGCTATTGTATTTTTATCTCACGACGCGACGTGAGCTTTTTGTGGTTAACAAATGCGCAACACGTTTTGCATGTGTGTGTAAGCGCAGAAGTTCTCGGTACCGTATGAGACAATGGTAAAGTCGGAAGTGTGTGTGTGTGTGCGCCTGTGTGTGTTATGTGCTGAAGCACGCCCACATTCACAGCGTGTTTGTACACTTGGTTGACACAAGTAAAGTGCGCGTCGCTTCGTAAGATAAAAACACTGTACACAGCTAAACATATGCTTGCCTCAAGCAGTACCTACTGCTTGTCATAATAAACTAATTGTTGACAAATCCAATCAATCTTTAACTGACGATATACTTCACTGATATACTTGAAGTGTGTTTGTGTTCTCTGCGTCATGTTTAGCGCAAATAAACGTAAGCACTTTATTTTTTTTTTAAACTGGTGGAAAGAATATACAACTCTTAAGAGATTCGCCAATGCCTTACAAACCTCAGAGATAAAATTAAAAACTCTCAGGTAGCAATTGCTATTACTTGAACGGATGTACAATCTTTCCTGCAAGTGGGCCACGAATGATAAGAACTTTACCGGAAAAACTTTGACTGGAAACTTTTTGGAAGAAAAACTCTTTCGCTGCGAAGAGTTTTGGAGAAAAAACTTACCGACCTGATGAGAAGCTATGATTATAAAACTTATTTTTTTATTGACACTGATGTTATATGGAAAAGATACCTGGATAGTGTAAAAGATAATTTGACTTGTTTTTTTTTTTAATTATGTAAGAAGAATGATTTAATGATCTTTGATCAATTTTTTGCGTGAAAGAGTAACAAACATCCATCCATTCATTCATCCATCCATCACTACAAACTTTCACGTTTATAATACCGACCTCATCTAGTTTTAAAATATGATTGACGTGTAAAAGTGTTTGTACAAACCTACTTACAAAAATAAAATCATTTATCATTTATCTAGTAGGATTGATTTCAAATTTCTGAATCCTGAACAAAACTCAAACAAATAAACACAAAATGGCCGCCCATTGTATGTTTTGTAGTGTTTAATGTATTTATTTTGTTTTGTATTTTCTGGTGTACAATAAAGTAGATACAAGATGGAAACAAAGGTGCTATAATAAATTAACATAATTATACCTACCTAATGACGTTTCCAATCTGCATACAAAAAGTCAACGCTTGTGGTTAAGTAATAACAGCCGAACGGGTGGATTGATCAGGTTAAGCTACGCTTGCGGCGGCTGATCCGTGGATGGGTGACCATCTTCACATACCCTTCCGTGTCTCGGAAAGTCCGTTAAGCCGTTCATCCCGGCTGTCATTCGTGGATCTTTGACAGTCGTTACGGGTAGTCAGAAGCCGAAAGTCTGACAAACAGTCCAAGGTATTACCCAGTAACTGGGTTGTGGACGTCAAATAGGTAGTCGCTCCATGTAAAATACTGGTATTCAGCTGCATCCCCAACATAGTTGGGAAAAGGCTAGGTAGATGATGAATTTAGACGCTATAGCAAGTAAAAGATTGGCAGAACCCATAGTCAGCCCATCAGTAGTATTTATGTAGTTTCTTTAAAAAATCACATTTTTAATTCCGATGTTAGAATGTATTTAATACGTTCAAAATACTCCTATGCATTAGAAATGCCTATGCCATTTACTGTCGTATTGTCGTATCCATATACATCATCATCTGCCTAGCCTTTTCCCAACTATGTTGGGGTCGGCTTCCAGTCTAACCGGGTGCAGCTGAATAGCAGTATTTTACATGAAGCGACTGCCTATCTAACTATTGTCGTATCCATATTATATAAATAAAATAAATAAATCCTCTGTCAAAACCCTTTTTCCCTATTAAGGGCAGATTTTTAAATAGACGGATAACTTTAAACTGTGGAATAAAAAAGACGACGACGACGACGTTGCATGGAAGAACTGTCAAACATTCAAAATTATTCCTTGGATAAAATTACCTAGCGTTGGAAAAATCAGCCCCTAGAGAATAAACGAAACAACAGCAGCAGATCAAATCAAATTACATCAACAATAAATTAAATTGAAAAGCGTCAAAAGGAAGGAAAGCCCGTAAGTAATCATAAATCAATCACAACCTGACATCTGAAAGCGAAATCCTCAGAGGAGCTGTCAAAGAATGAAAGAAAGTAAAATATTTTATTTGGAACACGCACAGGAAATACAAACAGTAAAAAGGAGAATTTAAAACACTGACCTATAATAAAAAAGTACGCTGGACTTCATACTATCGATGACAAAATGAAGACATTTGATTTTCGCCATTTTGTCGCTGACAGCAACGTGAGCGTCCGTGGAACTAATGTTTTTGATAGTGAGTTTTACAAGACGTGCATACTCTCATGATAAAAAATGTTCTACATATCTCGTAGTAAACACAAAATACACAAAAAGTCTTATTCCTCGATTTAGACCTAAATCATCAGAGTCGTAGGTACTAAAACAAAACGGCGGTCATTTGCAGCAATGTGACAATTTTAGTTTCTGAGACGCTCGAGTGGCGCTTTGAATCGGCACAAAAAAAAACTGTCATTTCATAATAGTATATTTAGTCCAGCGTACTTGTATGGTCAGTAATTTAAAATTAACATTAAAAACAAACAAAAAAAAAATTACAAGAAAAAAAACGTTTGTGAAGCATAAAGGTACTAGATATTTCAGCATGATAATGCAATATTTATAAAAATAAATAAATACCACTCCGCTGGTATTCTGATAGGGCCCGCTGTGATGCCACGGACACACCTACGGACAACCCTAAGGGATAAAATTGATTGGAATTGATTGATTGGATTATACTCTACAAAAAATACCAGAAGAGGATTAACAAAAATAATAAAATAGAGCAATAAAATATTATATTACTTCAGAAATAATCAATTAATTAAACCTATTTCATATTGGACCTCTTATGAGGGTTGCATTTTCAAAGTTATTGCTATGTCGCAAATCAGTATGAAATATTTGGCTATAACCTAACTCGGTGTTAATATCAATTCGGGTATCAATTCGGGTTCATGATCAATTATATATATTTTAGTGCAATAAACCGATTTCTCATCATTTAGTTTAGTAATATCCAAATATTTTGTCAATATTACTAATATTTTTTTAACAGTTTCAGACTATTTTTGACTTTCAGACAAAATATTTGTAAGGCTATTAAGTGGAAATGAAGTGTCCGCACTTGTAAATCTGGTTTTTTTAGTACCGTAAAATCATACAACTATAGTCCTAGGGGACAACTATGGTCCAAATTCACTCAGTCACATAATCACATTTAAAACTACGCGCACCGACATCTAGCGTGAAGTTATGGAAGTTTTTAGTTGTTAATGTCATACGTAACGTGTTTTGATCGATTTTGCATAGATGGCACTACTTGCATCCGATCAGTGAGCTCAACCGATGTAAACGAGTTTGTGCACGTTTTTGTTCACTGCGAACTTTAATTTGAAAAAAATAGATTTTGTGTATTGTTTTGTTCCTGATTTTTATGGTTGATCGGTAAGTTATTCATACACTAAATTAAATGTTGTTATTTCTCAAACAGTTACTTAGTTCAAATTTAGTGATTTTTTTTTTAAATTTCGTACTATGTTTTCAACTTTAGTCCAGGTTTTTTTTTGGACCATATTTATAAACTACCCTATGGTTCTTTGCAGAACGAGTTGCGATGTCTAGAAGAAAGCCAGGGGCCCGGTCTTATAAATTTTATAGTGAACGGCAGTTGCAACTTTGTATTTCTGATATAGAAAATAAAGTACTCACTCAAAGAGAAGCTTCTGCAAAATACAAAATACCGAGAAGTTCGATTATTTTAAAACTTAAAGCAATCAAACTGAACAAGGTCAGAAACCCTGGACGGCAATGCGTTTTTGCTGAAGATGAAGAAATATCATTTGTGGATCATGCAATAGAAATGTGCAAATTCGGATTTCCCATTACGGTGTTCGATTTGCGTTGCATAGTAAAATTGTACTTGGATAAAAAAGGTCGAATAGTGCCCCAATACACCAATAATTTACCAGGTCGAACATGGGTACAATGTTTCCTTAAGAGGCACAAAAAAGAACTATCACAGAGGTTGTGCAGCAACATTAAACGAGTTCGTGCTGCGGTCAATGAGGAGACGATTAAAGACTATTTCAACCATCTTAAAGTAGAAACAGAGGGAGTTCCACCACATTTGATATATAATTACGATGAAACAAACCTAGTGGACGATCCCGGGAAAAAGAAAGTGCTCACAAAACGAGGAACTAAGTATCCGGAGGCAATCAAAAATTCCACGAAAGCTGCATTTAGTTTGATGGTATGTGGTAATGCGGCTGGACAGATTCTTGCACCTTACGTCAACTACAAGGCCGATAATATGTGGGATACTTGGACAGAGGGTGGGCCACCTAATACTCACTACAACAGATCCAGTTCAGGATGGTTTGACACGCACAGTTTTGAAGATTGGTTTTTTACCACACTTTTACCTGTACTTCGACGAGAAGAGGGAAGAAAAGTGGTAATTGGCGACAATTTAAGACGTTTTCAGTGCCATTTTACGGTAGGACTATAGTTGAAAACACCGCAGACAACAATGGTCCAAAAAAAAGTAAAAAAAAAAAAATTAAATGATAATACTTGTTTGATGCTGTTAGGCGCATGTTAATCGTCGCTATACTTACAAATAATAAAACCACAAAGATTATTTGAAATAATAATAGTTTAGAGTAAAACCAACAATATGTTTGACTATTGCGAAATTTGGACCATAATTGTATGATTTTACGGTACTGTTTGTTCCGTTCCCACAGACAAACCGTAAAAACGGTTTTGTGGGGCATAGTTACAAGCAAGATTTTTGTAAACTTACCTGTAATAAGAAATTATAAATAACAATAATTCATCTTTTTACGAAAATAATATTGCAATTCATAATAAACACTTTAGAGTAACACAGATCGATATTTCATAATATCAGTTAGTAATATTGAAGGGGAGGGGCTTGTAGCTAAGTAGTAACTGCTGCAAGGTTGATCGATCACGTTAAGCTACGCTTGCCGCGGTTGGTCCGTGGATAGGTGAAAATTTTTACATACCAAGACCCTTCATACCTCGGAAAGCACGTTAAGCCGATGGTCCCGGCATTCATGGATTCGTGATTCTTTGACAGTCGTTACGGGTCGTCAGAAGCCTGAAAGTCTGACAACCAGTGTTACCAAGGGATGCCGTGATACCCAGTTACTTGGTTGCGGACGTCAGAGAGGCAGTTGGCGCCACAACGGCTGAACGGATTTGATGATAGTTGAAATGTAGCACGCTCCCGTTAAATATTTTCCGACGACCATGCGGGCGAAGTCTAGGGCAAAAGCTAGTGATAAATACAAATACGCATGGCGCAATGGCTCAAACAGTCTACATGCAATGGTGTAATGCATTAAGTACATATCATGAGTGTGTCAGTTTGACATGTCATTGTCGTATCAATGTTTGTTTTGACAATTTGCCGCAAGGACCATCAAGAATTCTCATGAAGTAGTTACCTATACTTACCCACGGCTCTGTAGAATTACGATAGTCATCATCATGTAATGATAATTGTAAGGGAGATTTTAATTAATAAATAAACCATCATCAGCCTATAGCAGTCCACTGCTGGACATAAGCCTCTCCTATTGCACGCCATTCAAGTCGATTTTCGGCAACTCTCATTCAGCTGCTATCAGCCATCCGGCGAAGATTATCGCTCCACCTAGCCTAAGGGGGTCCCACCTTACGTTTATCGAACGACCCGAATTACGATAGAAACAACCGCAAATGTGGTTACCTAGATAGATGAACAAGAGAAAGACCTTTGTCCAGGGGCCTTATTCACTATGTATGACACAATGAACGAAACCGTACGATATGAACGCGAGATTGGCGGTATTAGCTAAGGAATTTACGTGGTTTCGAGAAAGGAATCGTAAATGGTCATAGTGAATTAAGGCCCAGGATAATCTATACCAGTCTTTTTCAACCTTTTTCATGGCGTGGCCCCCTTAGTCCGGAAAATATTTCGCGACCCCCTTCCCTCCGCTGCTTCTAACTTGGAATTCAAGTCTGTCAGTTTGGGTATCTTTTGGTTAAACAGCAAAATAGAATTCCAACAATCAACCACTGAAGCTTTGAAGTGTTTGATTCCATTTGGAACCACCTATACTTTTAAAGAAACGGCTGCCCCATTAAAGAGACTTGGTGACCCCTAGGGGGTCGCAACCCACACGTTGAAAAACACTGATCTATATCAGTATCTAAAGTATCTAAAGAGGTAAAATTAATGAGCTTGTATGTAGGGGTAATCTTTAGAACTATTGATTCCATTCCAATTTTTCAATAATGAGAAGCTGCAATACTGTAGCTCAGAAATGGCATATAAGTATATATATTTTTTTTAATGATATACTAGTGCTTGACTGTGATCCCGCCTGATGGAAAGCAGTAATGCAATCGGTGTTGGTTAAGCGCACTAATTTATTATGAGCCTATTCACTCTAGCCTTGAAGACACTTAAATTATAATCAGACGGGAAGACCGCTGCAGGCAACTTGTTCCAGTCCTTCGATGTGCGCCGTATAAAAGACGAGGCGAAACGCTTCGTCTGGATCGTAGCGGTGTGAACAACGTAAGGATGGACACTCGCCGTCCGACGGGTTGTCCGATGATGGAACGGTGATGGCGGAATTCAGTCATGTAATTCTCGCGCACTCTCTCCAGAATGCATCCTATAGAACACCGAAAGGCTGGCAACTGGATCACCAATTAACCTCTTCCCACGCCTCTCCAGTGAGTCCAAACCTGCTTGATATATCTTATGTTAACGCAAGAAGTTCCATGTAAAGAAATCGTGGGAAGAAGCTATCACTCAGACTACAGGACAAAAAAAATAATTGGTAGTTATTTAAGACCCCTTTTTACTGCGCGTAAATTGGAATGGATAGACTGACGGATAGCGTGTTCTGTTGTACCTACTAGCATTTTTTCGACGATGTTATCAAGCACCACGATATATGTAGACATTAACAGAATAGCAAATGATATTAATAAACCATATTAACCAAAAATACTGCTATGCTACTGATAATATTTACTCTCAAAATGAAAAACTCAGCATCAGCCTGTCATGTTCGCACTCCTGGGACACAGGCCTCCTCTCTTTGAGAAGAAGTGGGCTGTAATCCACCACGTGGGCAGTGCGGGTTGGTGGATGTCATATGTCTTCTAATTTTTGGTTCTAGGACATGCCGGTTTCCTCACGATGTTTTCCTACACCGTTTTGAGAGCAGTGGTGATGAAATAATTTACACAAAGCGCCTGCATAGGTTTGAACTCTCGACCTACAACTCGGAATCTCCGACTTATGAGTTCTAAGTTACCACATTACTGTGCATTGCTCTCCTAATAAAATAGCGGATGATTCGAATAAACCATATAATCAAAGATACTACTTAGCTACTGATAATATTTACTCTCGAAATGAAAAACATTTTGTTATATTTTTAATCAGAAAGACAAGAAACTGCCAGCACGTAGATATTCGAACGGCAACCGGAACAAAACTGACTAAACTGCGATTTTCCACTATAATTAGGTATTTTGTCATTTATTGTACCCAGAAAGTATCATCTGCCTAGCCTTTTCCCAACTATGTTGGGGTCGGCTTCCAGTCTAACCGGATGCAGCTGAATACCAGTATTTTACATGAAGCGACTGCCTATCTGACCTCCACAACCCAGTTACTGGGCAATACGATACCCCTTGGTAAGACTGGTTGTCAGACTTTCGGGCTACTGACGACCCGTAACGAATGTCAAAGATCCACGAATGACAGCCGGGACCAACGGCTTAACGTGCTTTCCGAGGCACGGAGGGGACTTGGTATGTGAAAATGGTCACCCATCCACGGACCAACCGCGGCAAGCGTAGCTTAACCTGATCGATCGACCCGTGCGGCTGTTATTACTTAGCCACAAGCCCCAAAGAGTACCCAGAAAGTATCCATGAACAATTTAATAGCAACTCTGAGTGAAAATCTCCCACCAAGAATCAATAAAGAAAGCGACAAAATTAATAAACATACAATAATTCAATTACTCCAACCGCAAAACGTCTTGTTGTTGCCTTCTCGCTCTAATAACACTTTCTAATTTTCCGTCTCTTTCGCGCACGACCTTCGCGGAAATGTGAGTCGTTTCGCGTGTGGCGCAAGTGAAAGGCATGTGGAAAAAGACACTGATTTTATTTTTAAGATTTTGATTGAGATTAGTTAATAATTTTGTAAAAATTTGAGTGAGTGCAGAGTACATAAATTGGTAGAAATAATATACATTCTTAGGTGTTCCTTACATGATTGCTATTCTTTATACTTTAGCACCTACGCACGGTTTTTACGCCTTGAAAAAACATCGAGATTGTATGGCAATGCTGAATTTTTTGGCCAAAAAATAGGCCAGCTCTCTGGTCACGTGAAGAGTCGACCAAACGTTGTTATAATTTGATTTTACTATTATTATAGGTATCATAAACAAAGTTTTCGGGAGAAATTCTCTAAAAGATGTTGGTAAAAACCGCATCAAAATCCGTTGCGTAGTTTAGAAGACAACATATTAAAGTCTGTCGACATTAAAAGCGTCTTTAATGTATCATAATTATGTATCTAAATTGACGATTATTCTAACAGTGCGCTTTACGTGTAGATTTACGTATGATAACCTATGTAAGTTGATGGTTAGAGTAGTGTATACATGTTAGTTCACTAGTCTTAAAGTAAGAGTCTGAGTTTGTTTAGGTGTTTCTTCTCAGAGTAGTCGATTAGGAAACACCAACACCTTCTAGTATTATAAACATTATTGTCGTGTAAAAGTGTTTCTATAAACAGCGAAGGAAGTTTAACGGAATTGTCATTTTTATTATCATCTCTTTCAAATCAATTTCAAGCGTTTTTGAAAGCGGCATTCATTCAACGTTACGATTTCGATGACACGTATGACACCGTAGAAAAGGTTAATCGTAATAAGCTGATCTAAAGGCGGTATTATAGCCATAGTTGTTCAATAAGACTAACGGTCGTATTAAAAACAAGGTTTATCTTTGGACTCGGGTTCAAATCATCGGATTTGAACCCGAGTCCAAAGATAAACCTTGTTTTTAATACGACCGTTAGTCTTATTGAACAACTATGGCTATAATACCGCCATTTTTGAATTTCCAACTTTTTTCCGGCAAAGGTATACATACCTTTGTCGGAAAAAAGTGTATTTATCAGTACGATAAAAAATAATTAGAACTTCAGCTCAGCAGTCGAAATGAAGTTCAAAATACAATAACTTACTCGAAAATTGTCTCGTTTTGTATTAAGATGGTATGGCTTTGTCACTATTTGTGAGACTTCATCACTATACAGTGTGGCGATTAGGTTATCACATGAATTGAAACCACGTATTCTACATAACGTATATTAAACATACACAATGAAAAGAATGAATAAAAATTCACATTTTAGTCGTGGGACCTTTTTTTCGTTTCAGTATTTACCTAACAATATTATACTTGATTTGTGTTTACTTAGTAACAATAACATAAAGTTTGTGTTGAATTCTTGATAGCATTGCCTCTCGCGTGTTTAGTGACTTATTATCAAGGATGGTTTATTTCATGACAATTTTTACGCTAGTTATTGTGTTTGTTTTTTTCTATTTTTAGTAAAATTTAAATTTTATTAATTTAACAGACTTTTAAGAACTTGTAATTAGCGCTGTATTATTTAATGTGATAGCCTAATCGCCACTCTGTATTTTAAATAGTGAAAATGTCAATAATAAATCGCTTATCGCTTAGACCGCATCACAAAGACAATAAGCGCAGATCGCGTCGCGATTACATACCGACTCGTGTAAGATATTCGGTCAAGTTTAATATAGGAGAACGAGCGCTGTATTTTAAATGTTTTGTTTATTTTCTCGCTTTTTGTTGGGAAATTGTCACGTACTTACTGTCTGTGATGAAAGATGGCGGACGTCATGAGTAATGTGTACCTGAGATCTGTGTGGTTGGACTGAAGAATCAGAGTTCGTGGAGATGGATAAAATTTATTTAATTCTACACCCTTCGTATCGAACGTGGATCCACGTGAGACGAAATATCTTTTGAATTGTTTCTGTAATTGCGGCATTCAATCGTTTAATTGAACTTGACTTGGTTGGACCATAATTATTACCATGTAACCTAACCTTTAATATACTATTTAGACTTACCTTTAACTTTAGTCAATACTTTTTAAAGACAAGTCCTGAAAATCATGAAAGGCCGTACCTTAAAGAAGTAAATGATAAATGATTTCATTTTGTAAGTAGGTTTGTACAAACACTTTTACACGTCAATAATATTTTAAAACTAGATGAGGTCGGCGTTTCCTATCTGTATCTGGTCACAGTCTCTTTTACAGTCCAGACATAATCTTGGTCAGATCTTAAGAAGACCATGTAGATCGATGTCTGAGATGTTTTTTTGAGGAAAGAACCACACAGATTGAGAGAGCCTGTCCAGTCAGTGCACGCATTTGTCAGAAATCATGCAGCTCAACTCAAAACTTAAGGAGCTCGACGATTCGACGAACAATACCAAAGAAAGGACATTTGGGTAGGCCACATTAATTACTCAAACTGCCAGACCATGACCAAAACTAAAGAGATGTAAATGCTAGGCTGACCCCACATTCGGAAATGGTTACGCAGATTGATTTTCAATCATTTACCTATTTATTTTAAATCAACTTACAAATTCAAGTGACAAAGAATGAATCATTATCGTCATCAATTCTCAGCTACGGAACAATAAAACCTAATCAGACACCCAATTCTACTGTAGAAAATATATTTCGTAAAGAATCAGGTACCCTATAGGCTCGTGGACCGGAACGTTGCTGCAACTTGTTTTACGTAACTAACTTGCATCTTGCATCTTGATGTTCTTTTCCTTACAGGGCTTGTAACGGTTTCATACTGGCTGGAATTTCGTTTTTTTTTAACACGCTTTTATTAGGTCGACCTGTATGTAACTAAATATGTAATGGAATCTAAGGTAACTATTTTAACCATCTTCCAAGGGTCGTAGCGTAATGAAAATTGGCAGCTGTATGTGGTTCTGATGACAATACAATAATATGGCACTGTCGAACTGATCTGATGATGGAGCCGGAAGATATGAACTGGAACTTCATGATGGAAAATCGTATCATAGCTGTTTTGGGATTTCTTAGAAAAGTCTTGTAATGAACTTTGACCACGATTAGGTTTCAAGGTCTGATGATGAAGTCGGAAGATAGGCACTGGCATCGTGCATTTATAAAAGCGTGTTCTTCTAGTGTTTTTTAAACTATTTTTCAAAATAAATCTATGACTCATCATCTACCTAGCCTTTTCCCAACTATGTTGGGGTTGGCTTCCAGACTAACCGGATGAAGCTGAGTACCGGTATTTTACATGGAGAGACTGCCTATCTGACCTCCACAACCCAGTGACTGGGTAATACGATACCCCTTGGTAAGAATGGTTGTCAGACTTTCGGGCTACTGATGGACCAACGGTTTAACGTGCTTTCCCAGGCACGGAGGCGTCTCGGAACGGTAAGATGGTCACCCATCCACAGAACAACCGCGGCAAGCGTAGCTTAACCCGATCGATTCGTGGCTGTCATTATTTAACCACAGACCCCTCCTCCTTGGATATGTGGTATTTAGTACCAAATGTAAAATAGTACATAACGATACGTTAGTGCACGGCTTGAAATTATTGCCCGAGCGTAGCGAGTGTGTGCAATATTAGACTACTTAAGTCACACGTATCTATATTATAGCTCGTGTGACCTAAACCCACACTTAAGTCAACCTTATGCATACTAATGCTAAATTAATGTTTTATTTTATTATTACTTTTCTTTTTAAACTCTTTTCGTACTTATTAACCTCGTCATTGTTAAGTTACCACTTAAGGGAAGAGCGCGACAGCTCCAACACACGTACAAACGCCAGCATATCAAGCTACAATAATCTGTCAAATTTCTTTAATAGATTTTCAAGTTTATCTCTTAAGAATTAAGGTTCAAAGTCGATTGGGAAAATTTTACAGTTTCGGGTAGGTTGACCCGCTGGCGTCTGTACTTTTGTAACTTTCTGGGGCTGCCTCAATTATGTATGGCACAATGCTTAAATTGAAATAAATATTTTTGTATTTTTTTTATCTGTGTAGAAATGGAGTACTTAAGTCACACAAAAGCGTGACTTAAGTACGGTTTTAGGTCACACGGTGCTATGAAAAAAATAAAACATGGCTCAAAGAACCATCGTCAACTAACATTAGTAACTTATTTTTTTTTGCATCTACTTAAGAGCGCCAAATATGTAGGTAAGCATCATTCATCATTTCAATCATGGATAAAACCCTATTATGTGCTATAATTATATAAATCGTGCCTCTCAGTGAAGTACTTATATAAAATAATAATGCTCATGCTATTCAAGATGAGTGTAATAATGAATTACATTTATCATTCATTTAATGGTAAACATTATTATATAAGTTTATGTATTAAAATATCTAGTCCCAATTAGATACCTGTTTATTTACTAACAATTGGTTAGATAAAACCTAAGTTTGGTTATTATCGGTAGGCAGGTGTGTATACTGGGTCAAGCCCCGTTTCGTGGTCGCAAGCGCGACTGCTCAGCGTGGAGTCCTGGGTTCGATTCTCGGGTCGGACAAAGTGTTTTTTGGATTTCCCATTAGGAATTTTTAGTAAGAACTCAGAGTTTGTAAAGCACGTAATGCCGTTGCCCCTGCGCCTGATCTCTCCCCGGTCGTATCAAATTGCCGTCCCATCGGACTATGAGAGTAAAGGAACAGAGAGTGCACCTGTGTTTACTCGCACACTTGTGTACTATAATATCTCGTGTGTGGTTGGCTCTGTTGACATTGGCCACCGTGACAGAAATCGGTCGAGAGGCTATTATTATTATTTATTATTATACCGGGTCAAATTGAATTAGCTAGAGAAACTCCGTATGGGTTGAAAAAATTATCAATTTTTTTTTTGTTGTTTTATAATTTTTGGATATCAATACCAATCACGACAGCGGAGTTTGGCTAGCTAATTTAATTTGACCTTGTTTATCACCCCCATTTTATTCCTCGACCCCTGTCATACAGAATGTCCTAGTTCAGGGGTCGATACCTCACCGATGTAACGTGTACTGAAATTTTGGTAACTTTTACTCTAGGTACTATGTCGCCAATTTAACTAGACTTTACAGGGATCGAACAGACTCCACGCTTAGTAGTCAAACTTACCCTAACCAACCAACCAGTCCCTACATTATTCGTTAGTAACAAAAAGTCTAAACACCACGTAACACAAATTCCTTTAATTCCACTTAACATAGAAACGTAAATACCACCAGACTCGACAAACCGGAACGTTGCGAGACGTTTTGCAATAAGCCTGTAATCCCGTCAGCCCTGTAATAGAAACCAGCTGTTCGCTTACTTCATGTAGGTACCTGCACCTATAATGCGTTTAAAAAGGTACTCTCCTGTATACATACTGCTCCCAGGTATGGCCTGGGAGTACTGGTAGCCTGGTAACGGCTTCGACTGACGAGTTGTAGGTCGTAGGTTCAAACCCAGTCAGGCGCTTTACTTTGTGTAAGTAAATTATTTCACTATCCATTATTTAGCAAAATAACGCTCAATAATACTACGATTTTTTCAACCTTGATTACTCCGGAATGATAAGTCATAAACGTAAAATCATTGCATTTCCGGTTTCCCAGCAAGTGCTAATTAAAAAACATGAGGAGATAATTTTCAACGTGATATCGGAATATCCACGAGTTTATTTACGAAAGACATGGAAATAATTACTTTTTCCAAGGGTTCATTTATATTTTTTTTTATCTGTGGTTTATTTATAGATTGCTGATACATTTTTATTTATTTACCGCCCCGTATGTTTACTATTACGTATTATTACTTGAAAGGGCATCATAATTAAGTGTAATGTTATAGTTAGGCAGCACAGTTTGGCAATAAAAATTTCCATAAAAGAAGACTCATTGACGTGTGCATACTTCCCATCCTCACATAATATGTGAGGATGGGAAGTATATGCACACGTCCACACTGTCCATGGTGGACAAACATGGTCTTTGACATCAGCAAAGGTCCACGCTCGAGGTTTGCCAGAGGGCTATGGAACGGAGTATTCTGGGTATCAAACTAACAGACCGGGTGAGGAATACGACCATCCGTTTCATCGAAAAGCTGCCACGCTAAAATAGAATTAGGCTGGACACATCTGCTGCATGTCAGACGACCAATGGTCCAAACATACTCGTACATACATACGGGCCCCTCTTAATGGCAAGCGACATCGCGGCAGGCCCAGACGGAGATGGCGGGATGAGCTGGACTCCTTCAACAAGAACTGGTCCTTAACAGCTTTAAACAGAGAGAAATGGAAAGAGAGTAGTGCGCGTGAGTGAGAGAGTGCAGTGGGACATCACAGGCTTTTAATAATAATAATTGGTTCGCAAAATATAGCGAATATTTGGGGCCGCGATTTACGAGTTGTAGGTAGGTACCCAGACAGGCACTTTACTTTGTGGTTCAGTACATTACCCAAGTAATCCTCATAAAAATATTGATCATCAACATCATTACCACGCCTCTTTTTCTCGAAGGGTTTGGCAGAGGTTTACCTAGTACACCCACATTTCGCCAGTTATGTTTAAGTGCCTTATAACAGCGGGTGAGCCATCAATCGGGCACAAATCCAGCTGAGAAAATTCAGATGGAATAACAAAATTTGACGGAAGATTTGACAGAATTTGACGGCACGGTTGGCGCTAAGCGATTGACTGCTGCGCTGCGTGTCGTGGATTCGAACACTGAACAAATATTTGTATGACCTACAAGTAGTTGTTTCGGGTCTGGCTGTTTGTGTATGTGAGTTTAAATGTTTGTAAACACATCCACTATACAGAAGAAATTCCAAGTGTGGGGCAACGTTTAAAAAAAAAACAATGAAAATAACGATGGTATTGGAACCTCAAGTTCACGAGTAAAGAGTACAATTGGTACATACTAGGTTATACGCATGACTAGCTGTTGCAAAGTAAGGATATTATTACGAAAACAAGTATGCAATGTAACTAGGAATGATATTTAGTAACTGCAATATTGTTTGATGTAATTGACTATAGGCTCGGACCTACATAAAATTGACTAATTTACTGCTAACCATTACATTAATAAGGACTTGTGGCTACGTAAGAACAGCCGCACGGTCGATCGATCAGGTTAAGCTACGCTTGCCGCGGTTGGTTCGTGGATAGGTGACCCTCCTTACATACTAAGACCCCTCCGTGCCTCGGAAAGCATGTTAAGCCGTTGGTCCCGGTTGTCATTCGTGGATCTTTGACAGTCGTTACGGGTAGTCAGAAGACCGAAAAGACTAATTTGTTGCTAAATACATTTATGTACTAGAAGATTATTAGCAACAACTTTTTTGACAAAAAAAGGCTTTCATTTTGGCCCGCAAATTAAAAATAAGAGTTTGTAAGTTTGCGACCCCACCTTGACACCCTTAACCACATTTGCAACACCCTCAAGAATAGGTCACTTTACTCTTTACTCAGACCACACCTTTGTAGCCACATTACCTACAGAAACATGAATAATTAAACGATTTCATATAATTTGCTGGACTTTACGCGTAAGACCCCTTCTTACAAGTCGTTGCGAAAATATTAGGAGCGCGGGCGCCTGCGAGTGATCGCGACAGTTGAACTTAGTGCATAGGAGCGATGTGGTGGTTCATAGTGTTCTGTGTTGTTGGTGTTTTTGGACAAAATGTTACCAAAAAAGGTAAGTGTACGAAGAAGGTTTTTCACAATAGAATACATTTTTACGTAAAAAAAGAAAATCGACGGTTTTATTTTGTTCGTTTTTGGTAATGGCGATTGTGCCCAATTTTTTTACCCAGTTAGATGTTTTATTTTATTACAGGTTTCCATTTTAACTGTTTTTTTTTACAAGTAGTTTAGTTAGTTCTGCCAAAATAAAAATCATGTCTAGGTTATGGTTCAAGAGTAATCTACGAGCAATTCAGAGTACCAACTACCCTCCTACCAAACATCTCAGAGGAGCAATTCTCGTAATTTTAACAACGTTCATACTCTGATCTCAGTCTCAATCTGTCAAAAATACCTCTGGATTCCCTACATTGTTGACAAGTTCTAGACATTGATTATCGCTGAGATGAGATTGCGACTCGATTTTGAATGTTTTAGTTACGGGAATTAGCCTTCTAGTTTGTTGTGAAAATATTAGGAGCGGCGCAGCGCCCGCGCTATTTGCGCGACTGTTCAATGAAGGTTAGTGCATAGCTACGATGTGGTTCATAGTGTTCTGTTTTGTTGGTGTTTTTGGACAAAATGTTATCAAAAGAGGTACGTGTATTTTCGTTGATCTTTGTTATGTACATTTCTGGCAATTGCAATTGTGGGCCTTTATTTTAGGGCAGTTAAGTGCATAGCTAGATATTTTCTTGAGGATAGCTAGGTATTTTGTTTTACTGTTTTGTCGGAAAGCACACAGTTTTTTTTGTGAGAAATACTGCTTCGTCTCTAACAAAACCTATTATTTTCAAGGAATCACCCAAGGCGTGCATTGAATTCAATTTACAATAAGAATTTTACCAAGTTGTTGTATCAACTTCATTTTAGAGAGGTTCCGTGGAGTTTCTTGCTCGTTCCTCTCGATAGAGCTCTACGGTTAGGATCGAGCAACTAGGGACCGAGTAAACAATCACGAACAAACTATTAACTAAAATATTTTTCTTTCTTTCTTCTTTTCTTTACTATACCCTGTCCTTTAGATTAACCGTTTTTTGACACCTGTCTTAAAACGTACATATTCTAAATTACGTAAAAGTTACTTTAAAATGCGTAATAAAATAAATTCTTATTGAATTATCTTATTTATATGGCTTCTTACAGACATGTACAGCTATACATTTCCAGTTTTAGCTGAACTGACATTGTACAGATTTTTCGTACAATCAGTAGTCAGCTTATACTGGTTTTGTATAGCTTGATCTGTAGCCGTGCGTACTGTGATACACGTACGGTATTATATACCGTACGTGTATCAATCAATGTATTGTGTGTTGATGCAATCACTAGTTCCATCTGTCAAAAAACGGTTTACCTAATGGGTAGGGTTCACTTAAAAATTCAAAAGTGCTTTGAGTTTTAAGATGGGACATCATATAACAATACAGGGTGACTAGTAATTTGACGTATTTCTTCCAGGACGTGATAGTGTGACTCATTTGAAACTATTAAGCACCTCATAAAGCCTAGGCGAAAATTCATGGAATTCGAGAAAACCCAATTTTCAATTTTTGAAAGTTCCCAGAATTCGTCACTAAATATCCCTTTTCTGTAAACGGCTTTCGAATGGCCTTCATTACTATTTCATTAGGTACCTAATACTTTAGATGGGTGTTGTATTAGGTACCCAATGAAAGCCATTTATTTAAAAAAAAGGTTTGAAAATGAGGTAGTTTTTTCCTTGATTATTTATACAATATTTATATAATGTTTTAATAATATATTCCTTGATAATAATAACGCTATTCCTTTCCGAAGTCCGTGTTTTCCGTGTTTTTTGTTTTAGTACCTAACTAATTTAAACCGAATTTAAACCCGAGTTTTATTGTGATTTTGCCAGGAAATTGGTGAACATATTATACACTGTATATTGGGAACCTACATATGTATTTATTTTTCAAAAGCCGAATTTCGAAGTCGCTACGTACTCCTTTTTTTAGAATTTCTGTAGTGACATCGAATTCTATGAGTTCCTGCAAAGTGTCATATCATTATCATCATTTCAGCCGAAATAGGGTCAATTTTTTACATATTCTGGGATCTTTATATATGTTTTTCAGTTTTTTTTTTTGCTATTACGAGTGACCCATTATTTATTTGACAACATCAGCCGTTTATTTGGCGGCTACGCCTGTGACTTAGGTATCGATATTTTCAACCAATGTGTTCTTAGTTCCATTGTTACATTTTGTTCGATTTAATAATAGCAATGTGGCCCATTGTGACCAATTTAATTGTGACCATTCCGTATAACGTGTGACCAGCAATTCTCAGTACTTTTTTTTATCGGTAACGCCTAGCATTAAATGCTATGAAGAGAATGTGTTAGTACGATAAAGTATATCAAGTTGTTCCTAAGATGAATCAATGTGGGGAAATAGGGTAGATGCCTGGGTAAAAAAATAATATTTATATTTAGTCCGTCAGTTAGATTATCGAAAAATAACGGACACGTATTTTTTCTTTTGTGAATCAAACTAAAATTGACAAAGATAAAGCGCGTCTAAATTTGGGAGTGGGAAGTCGTGACGTCACGCCATGCTTAAAATTGTAGCAAGGCGTGACGTCACGCGGAACTTTAACGGGCGATATCTTCATCATTTTTTATATAATTGACAAAAGAAAAAATACGGTTCAATATTTTTTGATAATCTCACTGACGGACTAATTAGATTTTTTAGTCTAGTCTATTACTATGTCAGCTAAAATTAGCTGGTTTACCATTAATATTTGTTATTGCTGAAAGGGCCTGCCCTCGACCTCGATCACGCCTGATGGAAAGCGATGGATGAGGTATATGATGGATAATCGTATTTTTTGTTATGTATCATCTGGTGTACAATAAAGTATACACATATAAATAAAAAAATAGATTAGATTGACTGTCTACTATTTTTCTTCTAAAACACCTATATCAGTGTAGCTACAATTTAATACCCAATGTGTAATAATTATGTTTTGTGGCCACACAGGAACAAAGATCGTAGACATAAATACATATACAAACTCACTCTTTCTTCCCAGGCAGAAACTATAGAAAGCCACTTGCCCACACACATCCCTGCATACTCCTGCATAAGCAACTTGCTATGATCCCTGCATACTCCTGCATAAGCCACTTGCTATGATCCCTGCATACTCCTGCATAAGCCATTTGCTCCGTTCATACATCTAGATGGCGCTGACGCACGTCATTTGCGAGTACACCTGATTTTTCTGGTGAACATCACAAATAAGATCATTTTATGTCCTTCTAGGGCATCCCCGCCAGCGTTTCCACTCACATCTGCCCTGTTTTAATTTTTTACCTACTTCATCTAAGCATACTCAAAGTCATTCAAAGTCAAATCCTTTATTTTGACGGCACGGTTGGCGCAGTGGTTAAGCGATTGACTGCTGCGCTGCGTGTCGCGGGTTCGATTCCCGCACGGAACAAATATTTGTATGACCTACATGTATTTGTTCCGAGCCTGGGTGTTTTTCTATCTATAATAAGTATGTATTTACAATAAAAATAAAAATTGTATATAAGTAGTTTATCAGCCATCTTGTTACCATAACACAAGCATTAGGTTGCTTAGCTTGGGACAAATGGTGCTGTGTGAAATGTCCAGGGATATTATTATTATTTCAAATAGGCATAAAAAAGGTACTTTTGAACGTCAAACATTACAGAAAATTTAATTGATTCTAGTCGCTTCTTCCAAAAGGTAGTTTTCGTATGGAGAAGAATGGGCAAGAAAGTCCACCGTTAGGTTCTTTTTTAAAATGTTTTTCAATATTTTGCATAGGTACATTAATTACAAATAATAATATATGAAGACGAGGCACCTAAAATAACATTAATAAACCACAATAGGTAAAATTTGTAAACTGTTAGGTAACAATTAAATGAATGCTTGTCGATGACTACCCGGACCCAGCCAGACCCAGAACTATTGCATATTTCGTGCAACAGACCAAAATAATGTTGATCAATGTGCTTTGCAATACGCTGGCGCGTTGGACATTTCTTTTTTTGGCAATGTCATTGTCACTGACTGGTTACGACATATTTTCTTCTTTATAGGTTTTAGTAGGTAAGTGACCCGATTTTGTCGTCGTTTTTTATATTCCAGTTGTAAAACTGTTTCGTAGTATTTTTTCATAATAATCATAATCAGCCTATAATGTTCCCACTGCTGGGACACAGGCCTCCTCTCTTCGAGAGGGAGTGGGCTATAATCTACCACGGGCCCAGTGCGGATTGGTAGATGTCGACGTCGACGAATTTTTGGTTCTAGGACATGGCGGTTTCCTCACGATGTTTTCCTTCACCGTTTTGAGAGCAGTGGTGATGAAATAATTTACACGAAGTAAAGCGGCTGTATGTGTGTCCACTGGGCCACCCCTGATCACTGTACGTTGCTACGTGTATTATTTATTCCCGTATTCCCGTATCCAGAGTGCTCCCAAACCAAATGTACTGTTTATTATCATAAACATTACATTATGTAGCCACTAAAAATATTGCGTACCTTAAACGCTTATTTTCAAGAAAGTCGGTGGTAATTAACGGATATTCTAGTACTTAGGTATAATGCATTATAATTAAAGCACTAGAGTAATAATTAAAGGAAATTGCAAGTAAATAGTTCAGTATTAAACTTGCGTGGCGTTTCCTTGCGTGTATGACCAGAGGGGCAATTCTCGTAATTTTAAAACCGTTCACAGTCTGATCTCAGGCTCAATCTGTCAAAAAATACTTCTAATTTCCCTACATTTTGACAAGTTTTTGACATTTTGTTTGTCGCTGAGACTCAGGCTGAGATGAGACTGCGACTAGATTTTGAACTATCAAATTACGAGAATTGGCCTTCAGGTGTATGAACGTAAACGAGGCTAAAGGAGTATGTAATTATCGTAACAGGTGACAGTCTTTTGTTTCTGCCAACCCCTACGGGAAGAATGTTGAGTGTGTGTATGTATGTATAAACCATTCAAATGACTCCTAGCCTTTTCCAGCCAGTTCTCCATTATTCGACATCTCAGGAGTCACTCTCTGTCTATACTCGTATATATCATATTTCCTATGGCCCATCCATCGTGGCTTTGCTCCACTAATCGTATAATGAGATAAAAATACATCATCATCTGCCCAGCCTTTTCCCAGCTATGTTGGGGTCGGCTTCCAGTCTAACCAGATGCAGCTGAAGACCAGTATTGTGCATGGAGCGACACAATTTGTCGAAGTGGGGGATCACTGACCCATCCAACACCCAGTGCTGCGCTGCTGTGTGCTGTGCTTCCAATCAGACCATGCCCCACGTGCTGAAGTATCCTAAGTACTCCACAACCCAGCAATACCGCTAGGTAATACTAGTTGTCAGACTTTTGTAGTTCTGACTACCCGTAACGACTTTCAAAGGTTAATGAATTTTTGACATTCAAAAGTGCCTTTTAGTTGCCTATTTCGGCTTAACGTGCTTTCTAGATAGTCACCAATCCACAAACTGACCCCGGCTAGCGTAACTTAACATTTGATTGACCCGTGCAGCTCTTACTATTTAACCACGAGTCCACGATAAGCCATTCGTATATAAATGCAGATCCGAAAATGGAATTGGTATAATGTAATTCTCACGGTGTACTTAAAATGCATGGAATCTGTGTGTATTATGTTCAAGTAAGAAATTGTCTGTATTCTGACTTAATAATGTGTTCAGATTAAAAAGATATTGAAGTTTAAACAGACGTTGATCGGTTTGTGATAATACGATCCGCCTGAGTCATCACAAAAAAGATAATTATCTGGAAAAGAACCGGAGTTACGAGTACCGACATAGCTTGCAGAGTAACCAAACTAAAGTGCTAGTGGGCTGGCCATATTTGTCGAAGAACCGATGGCCGGCGAAGCAGATGAGTCCTGGAGTGGAGACCGCGTATCGATGAGCATAGTGTGGGACCTTCAGCTAGATGGACCGATGACCCTAAGAAAGTGGCTGGGACAGACTGGATGTGGAGGCGGAGGACAGGGTGTTGAGACGCAGCCTGGGAGAGACCTATGTCCAGCATTAAACTGTTGGACAGAGGCCTCTGCTATTCCCTATTGAAATCCTCTGTCCAATTGATATTATTTCCACGTAAACAAATATCAACTTTATTCAATTGAAACAGTTCATAAAATGTTTGAAGTTTTTGCGCAAACTGAACTTTATTCGTGAGTGTTAAAGTTATTTTTCCAAAAACAAAATGTTTGCTTATCTACCTACATGGTTTTTGTTACATGAAACTAAATTGCGAACGCAGGATACTTCGTTCATTTTATGATGATGCTATGAAAACAATATTATGGAATACAAAAACAGCTGTATATAGCGGGCAGTAACTACAGATAACTATACATCATGTTCTGCCTAGCCTTTTCCCAACTCTGTTGGGGTCAGGTTCCGATCTAACCGAATGCAGCTGAATAAAAGTATTTTTCATGTATCTGACCTCCACAACCCAGTTACTGGGTAACACGATACCCCTTGAAAACACTGGTTGTTTTCCTATATCTATGAGGTACACAGTTATCCTTGCAAACTAGACGCTCGTTACGAAAACACCTGTTTAAGTCTAAATGGACCAACTAACGTAATTTCTAGTTATTTGAGATTGAGCTACATATGTACTTACATACAGTCACGAGCAAAAGTATGTATACACTCGGCTTTATTCAAAAGCGATTGACTCCTTCATTTTTGAACGAAATTTTATGTTCTTACGAACGTAGCATTTTCGAACCCATAGGTTTATGTAATGTGTCGTATTTCAACGTTGCATTCGTTATTTCACGAAAAATTCACAATTGAAAGTTGCCAAGTGTTGACATATTGGTGCTCGTGACTGTACATACATAGGTGTTTCATACCTAAGTTTTAACGGTGATATTTTTACAGAATATACTTGTATTTGATCACCAATTCATACATTCGTAGTTCTGTCTGTTCAAAAATATTACTACTTATAAGTTATTGCCACATTTACAAGGTAAATGTGAATCTGTCCCCAATCCTTCCAGCAAACATGTCAATGTGTACTTATGACCGACCATGACTATTAATTTCAACCTTGTCTTATATTTTTTAATATTTACTTACCTACTAAAATGATTTCTTCAATATTTACTATAACAATTTCATAACAATACTTGCCTCAGGGATTACGACATTACATATAATAAAAATGCCGTCATGTTCCCATTCTTTACATTAAAAATATATATTTTACAATGACAACAGTTTTGACATAATCGGCTTAATGTTGTCATAAATAAGTAATGATACATATCTATGCTGGTAACACTTACCTATATGCAGGAATATACTTGGAAGGGCCGCAACTACGAAATATTATTAATAAATTATTTAGTTTGGAAATCAAGAGTGTTACTTTAATCAGGGGTTCTCACACATTCGATTTGGCAATGTTTGATCATTGACAAAATCATTTCGAAGCCAATGCTTACCCAAGGGCGGTCACCAACTGAAACTTTTTGCAGCGATTCAGTGCGTTTCGTTCACGCGCGTCTGTATCGCTCTTTCGGCCGTTTATCGCATTTGCAACGTGCGATAGAAGCAATTCAGTGGCAATACAATCGCATAGTATCGATTCAGCATCCCTTCTGAATCGATTCAAACGTCCGACTGCATTGTTTCGGTATCGCTACTAACGCGCGTCTATCAATGTGTGACTTGACTGAGTCCATATTGCGGCTGTAGCATCATCATGCATTCATAATTAGTAATCACTTCAACTTACGAATTCTCCATCGCGTCGGTATCGATGCTGAATCGCGGCTGTATCGCAATAGTAGCGATGCAGAATCGTGGTTACGTGGGCGGAGGTATACGTCCAGCGACAGCATCTCGTGGATATCGCGGTCTTATTGCGATTGAATCGCTACAAAAAGTCGCTGTGGGCTACCGCCTTAATAATACGTCTAGCAGCTTTTCCCCGATCATATCTATATATATTATGTATCCACATAATATATTTGACTTGTCCGCCCGGCTCTGCCAAGTCAGACTGACCCGAACTAGTGTGTAGACCGCCTTACTTCCTCACTAAATATTAGAAGTCTTATTCCAATTCGTTTAATTTTGGTCAAGGAGTTGCAAGTGTTACTGCAGGGCCTGAGGACCTAGAAAAAACGATAACGATTCTGGAAAAGTTAAAAATGTGTTGGTTTGATATAAGCTACTGAAAAACTTATACCAATTCGACTGAAAGTCATAAGAGAAATAAGGACACGCTTTGAAAGTGTACTTTTTACGAAATTAAATGCGTTTTTTTGTGTAAAACATGACGCAAAGAAAGTACAAAAACACAAAAAAGGACAAGTTACGGGATAATATTGTAGTTGGTTTGCCACTTGCCTTAGCAATCTGTTCTGTCCTGGGATATATTTCCAGATCGAGCAGTGTTATCCGGGTTTTTCCATGAAAAGAACAAATAGGTAATAAAAGCACATTTAAGATATCAGTTTTTATTTGAGATACATGTTATTTATCGTCCTAGATACCGTATAATTAGCTGATGAGTTTTGAATGTTGGAAACATACAGTACGCCACACATCAGTGCTAACAAAAACATTATAAGCTGGTCTCTTATGCTATTAAGACTTCGTACTACGCTACACTCAGCTCAAGTTTCAAGTGTTACTTACTGTACAAGGAAAATACAAAATTAAAATGATTTACATTCTGAATGTCACATGTTTGCATCATAATGCGTTTCCAGTTCATAATTATTATTAGTAAGTTGTTTTATTTTTATTTAACCTTTTAAAGGCGAATCACTAACCTTATGAAATAGGTACGGCTAGTAAAAATAATAAATGCATTGATTAATTGGCTTTAATCCATTTCCAGAAAAAGCTTTACATTATTTTAACATTTAGCAAAGAGTTCAACCAACAATTTTATTCTTAACGACAAAGTGTCATCACAACTTTTTAAACCACAGTCTTCTTAAACACATCACTCAGTAACTATAAGACCTAGGGTCATAACCTTTACCAGCAACCTTGTCATCGATCCAATCTCTTAGAACAGACACATCAACGTATACGCCAGGAGTGCCATCATCCCCACAGCCAATGCCCCAAGCAACGATACCGCTTTGAACATACCGGTCCTGTTCGTAGTCAATAGGGCAAGATAAAGGTGCACCACCATCTCCTGTACAAGTATCCTTGCCCAGTTCCCCTCCAGCACACATGAAAGAAGAATGCAGTTCGAAGTATTTTCCAAGACGGGTTTTCCGAAGAGCTGCCTGACATTCATCGTGTCCTACCACAGGCACTTCAACCTTCTTCAGTAGAACTTGGTACCGTCCGTGGATGAATTTATCCTTACCCCAACCTGTAGCTATACACCGGGTGTTCTCTCTTTGAGGTATATGAGCTGGTGGTAAACAGACCACACCTACGTTAGGAGCTAATTCCATTGGTTTATCTAGGAAGAGGACCGCGATATCGTAGAAGGAGTTTTTTTCAATAAAATCTTTATGACTCTCAACTGAAGTTACGTCCCTTTCTTGGTACGGATAGATTTCTTTGGTCGTCTGTGTGTCCCATTCTCCTGCCCTAACCATTACAGGTTTGCCATCGACGACATAGTGCGCTACAGTTAAAACCACGCTTGGATGGATTAGGGAACCCCCTCCAACGTACATCATGAGTCTTTTGTTGCTTGGATCATCATTTAATGGTTCAACTTTGAGTATAGCTACCATCCAAGGAATCTCACCGAATTCCACAAATTCGTTGTTAGTGCTTGGGTTTTGTAAACCGACACCGTTGGGGTTGGCCCAGCCGCATCCCTTACGCTGACTAGGCTTAGATAGAGGTTGAAGAGGACGATTAGGTGGAACTTCGTCCCAAGTTGATGCAGTTTGGATTGGAGGCACGATTGGGTTCCGCCTTTGAGTTTCCCCACCACGATCGGTAGCAGCCGGTTGTTTCGGGCCGTACATCTGGGCCACACTTGCGAAAAGATCTTCATTGTTCTGGCAATGAACTAAAGCCACAAGCAGGAGTATGACTAGTGTTTTCAACATATTAACGCACTGTTATATCACAATATTTCACTAAAACTATCACAAAATGTTCTCGAATAGTTGGCTGTTTTGTATTTTTTGAACTAATATTATCCTTGTTTGACCAGTTCGTTCGTCGCGACGTGCGTAGGTTAAGTTTCAACACAAACTGGATGCCGCTCAGCGATACCATACCGTATCGCTGAGTGGCATCCAGTTTAGTATTCTTTATTTTTAAATACTGAATTTATACAAGGCTTGACTCACTTGTTTGGTAGTGGTGGCCATCGCGGTGGGTTTTTCCATTTGGAATTCTCAGTAACAATCTGAAGTTCGGACTTATGATCGATCAATGGCAATAGGCTTCCCCTATTACATGGTGAAATGCACTGAAGGTCGCTTCGGGTATTACAGTCGTGATGTTATGGAGAATTAAGGTTCCGTTAAAAAAACGTAACCTTTATAACATCACTTTTTTGTCAGTCGGTCGTTCAGATTTACCAAAACCAGTTATGTTAAGTTTACCAAAAATTGGCTCGGCTACCTGTGTGCTCATTGTTCTGTCATCACTAAGGAGCATACCACGGTACTAGGTAACGCATCGAAATTTGGAGACCAAGAACTCCTCAGCGTCAACGGCCATCGGTCCTAGCCCTATCAATCTTGGAGATAAGCACCACTTGATTTCGTGAATTACATTAAGCTGCACTATAGAATAGTATACTCTTTATTAAGGACATCATATAAATTAGACAAAAAAAAAATGACCAAAGGGTGACACGATGGGCGGTCTTATCGCTAAGAGCGATTTTTTAAAGACAAACTTTGGATGAATTAAAAAGGGGAAGAAGAGACAAATACTGAAGGTAGTATGTGGTGAACTATTTACATAATACAATAAATACATACATAAAGTTTATTATACTAATCTAAATAAATATATATGTATTATACAGGATGTCCGGTAATTAATGGATAACTTTGAAATTGCTTATAGCAGAACTTATGGCCGTTCAGAAAAATATACAAACAAAATATATCCTAAGTAGTACCTATGATATGTTTTTTTTTTAAGACTACTGTCGCGTTTTTGTTGTTCTATTTACACGTTAACTATGCCGATAGATAGGCAGTAAATAGTATCACTAGCTATTGCAATTTAAAAGGACTTTAAGTAATTTGTCGGTGAAAAATGTGCAAAATTATTTGTTTTGAAAAATTTTAAGCGTCTTGGGTACAAAAATGTATGAAAAAATATAATATAATATAATATATAATAACGTTTATTTATAAAAATGGTGCATATTTACAATATCTTATCTTAAAAATTATAGATGACACAGTTTCTCATTTGCCTGAACTAGGTGGAGACCTGTGTTTCAGGCTAGAAAGGTGCTTATAATTTTAAAATATATAATTAACAAATGAGAAGACTAATTTTAAAAACTAATATTACCCTAAAAAGAAAAACTAACATGTTTTATTTACAGACAACAAGTAAATCCTCTGTTTCAGTATATGATATGCCAAGTAAAAACTGCAGAATAACCTTTTTACAGTCGTAATTATTTAATTTATAGATACCTAATTTCCTATTTATTTTATTGTATAGGAATGGGCCTAAAAATGTATAAAATCTGTTTACAAAGACATATTTAGAGGATGCATTTGACTCACATACAATATCATTCCGTCTCTTATTAGTACTTTCAATGTTATAGGAGAGCATGGTGTGCTGTTTTAAAACCAAGTGCGTTATGAAAAGCTGGCGAACAGTCAGCACGTTACAGGATTTGTATAGCAGATCTGTAGGATAGAGAAAGGGATGGAAGTTAGCTACTTTTAAAATTGCTCTCTGTGCTCTTTCAAGAGGCAGTAAGTAGGTTTTAGGTGCTCCACCCCATGAAGTAATACAGTACTGTATTACAGATTGACCTAGGGCCAGGTAAACTTGTGACACTAGATTTTTATCTGCAATTGCTCGCAATTTTTTAAAAACAAAAATTAACTTGCGCACTCTTTTAACCAAACTGTCAATATGTGGTCTAAAAGAGAGCAACTCGTCTATTTGAACCCCGAGATATTTTATGTTACATGTTTTAAGGATAAAAGGACACTTACACATGCTGACAGAGCGGTGTCCGCAATGATGGGCATACAGATGGGAGTTAGTGATATTTAAATGCGGTTTGCGGATGGAGAAGTGAATATATTTTGTCTTGTCGGCATTTAAAGTTAGTAAGTTGCTTTGGAGCCAGTTAGACACAGTATTGAAACCTATTTGAGCATATTCGTACAATTCGCTATTTGTTTTAGCGGTGAATATTAACGCCGTGTCATCTGCATAGGATATAATTTTGCCCTGATTAATATTTAAACTACACAAATCGTTGATATAAATCAGGAAAAGGGTGGGGCCCAAAATACTTCCCTGGGGAACACCAAAACCTGTGTTTTTTTGCTCGTCGCTACTTATATTGTCAATTTTAACACATTGATAACGATCGTCTAGGTAGTCAGCAAAAAGTTTCAGCGGCGTCCCCCTTATTCCTAAGGCCTCTAATTTATACAAAAGCGTCGAAACGGAGACTGTATCAAAAGCCTTCGCCAGATCAAGGAAGATCCCCAGGGTCTGGTTTCCTTTTCCAAGTTCTTCTGAGACATAATCTGTAAGACTGTGCACTGCATCGGCTGTGGATAATTTGGCTCTAAAACCGAATTGCGCAGGTGATAAAAATTTATTTTTCTCTAGATAGTTAACTAGTCTACTGTTTATGATTTTCTCTAGTATTTTAGATACTGAGGGGAGTAGTGATATTGGCCGATAATTGTTTACTAGGTTTTTGTTTCCGGATTTGAAGATAGGGATTACAATTGCTTTTTTTAGACATTTAGGGAAAATGCCATCAGAAAGACACATACGAAAAATATGTGTTAAGGGAGGTACAAGGATATGCTTAAAGAGTTTAAGGATCTTATTGTTAATGTTATCCCATCCAACAGCACAGTCATCTTTTAGTCCACAGATTATTCGGGTAATTTCGTCTTCGTCGGTGTCTAGCAAGGCAAAAGATTTTAGGGTACATCTATTTTCACACTTTTCGGAAGGTTGAACACAGTCAGGTTTTGGAATCTGCTCAGCAAGGGTTTTCCCAACATTTACGAAAAAATTATTCACTTCGTTGGCTGACAGGATAGGTGAAGGATTAGAAAGCAGTAAACTCGAATTTGATTCGTGCTGTTTTGACATATACGTGACGTTTTTTATATGTTTCCAAAGTTGCTTGCTATTGTTTCCCGCTCTATTTAATTCATTTTTATCGTAATTTCTCTTTAAGTTTTTTAGGAGTTTGTTACAATAGTTCCGGTATCTGGTATAGGTGACTTTAGTGACGAGATTGTCGGGGTCCCTTCTATATCTTTGATGAAGCTTATCTCTTTGTCTTATGCACCGAATTAGGCCAGGAGTAATCCAAGGTTTAATATTATAATTTTTCTTGTTTACTGTAATAACGGTCGTGTTGTGTAATATAGCTGATTGAACATGTTTTATTAAGTACGATAAAGCAAAATTAGCGTCAGGTGTATTGAAAACTGGGCTAAAGTCAATGTTGCATAAATCATATTCAAGTTTGTATGTGTTTAGTTGCGTTTTGGTCTGTGGGCGATTTTGCTTAGGCAGCGTTAAGTTAAGTGTCAGTAAAACTGCGTGATGGTCGGTAATTGTAGAGTTAGTAACAAGCGTAATAAATGAAAAACTGGATTTGATTATCATATGATCGAGGCAGGAACCGCTTTGATGAGTGGGCAATGTATGTGCGGACAGAAAACCATGGAATGAGCAGATATTTAGATAGTCTTGGACCCCTGCACTGCAGTTATCAGAGTTAATGTTTATATTTATATCTCCTGTTAGTATAACATTCTTGAAAGAGCCTACTGCTTGAAAAATTTGGTTTAAGGAAGCATGAAAAGCATCCAAGTTTCTAGCAGAAGGGGATCTATATATAGCAATTATTGCTGCGGTTGTACCAATTTTGATAATCAAGCAATTACTCTTACAGTCGTGTATTTTGGGTTCCTCGACCGTGACCATTAAAGAATCTTTTGAATAGACAACCACACCATCATTTTGATTGTTATTGATTCTGGTAAATGATACGTTGTACCCTGGTATTACTGGGAGGTTATCCTGGCGACTAGATAACCAGCACTCAGTTAGTATTATTATATCACAATTAAAGTTAAGTCTATGAAGAAAAATGTTAAAGCTATCCATGTTCTTATAAATACTACGAATGTTTTGCGTTAGTATGGTTAGTGACTTTTGATACACGGAAAGATATTGTCTGCAGTCCTCAACCTTACATGACTTTGAAACAGTTTGAAAACTATTATCTATATCCGTAATTAAGGTACTATCCATAGTTTATTAAAAATTAAATAAAAAGTAAAGTCTAAAATAAAAACAGGTATCTGGCGCTCTTAGGCGCCTTCATAGTCGATTGAGTTGATGTACCTGTTTTCAGCCGACTTCTTAGCTGGACAATCTAGATCTCCCGTTTTGTGGCTCGCTGGTTTTTTGAAGCGCAGACATGTTGCACATTTTGGCGCTTCTCCTTTCTTTGTGCAGTCTTGAATGGTATGCCCCTCTTCACCGCAATGACCACACGTAGGGGCAGTGGCTTTGCAAAACTTGGCTGCGTGGCCGTACTGCTGGCAGTTGTAACATCTGGTTACCAGAGTGAAGTCACGTACTGGGCAGGACGTCCAATTAATAAATAGTCGTTCCTGAGTGATTAGGGCCTTACGAATGTCGGCTGGAACTTCTAGTATATAATTGCAGTTTGCAGTATCTTTTCTCCCAGACTTGTGGCTTAGTTTTATTGAGGTCATAAAAGTATCTCGGGACATAGTAGGCAGTTTGTCAGCAAAATTTTGTTCATATAGACATTTAAAGACCTCATTTTCAGTCATAGATGCGGGCACTCCAATTACTACAATGCGAGGTTTGCGCTTTCGGGGTTCGTCGACGGTAAGCTCTGACGAAGCAGTTTGGACTGTTTGCTTTAGCTTGTCCAGGTCATCTTTAGTCTCCGTGCTGATTATGAGACCTCCTTTTCCGATTTTGCGTACGCCTCGTACTTTCAGCTTCATATCACCTGGGCATATAATGTTTTGGACCATGGACCTGGTTTCGTCACTGGTCTTTGAGTTGTCACATGGGAAAATTGCCACGGAGCTAAGTTGGTTCGGACGAACAAAATTGTTGGATCCCTTCTTCACCATATCGGCAAAAGATGTATCACTCCTCCCAGATCCTTGCTTCGTATTGGACTCCTGAATGGTGCGGTTCATCTCTGTAAGACAGTCCGCTAGGTCTCGAGCTTCAGTCATGGTTTTAAGGGCGGTATGTGTTTGTATGGCACTTGATTTCAGCGACTGGTATCGCACGGCCAATTGAGAAACTCCGTGTCCAACTTTTCGGCAAAGATTGCTGATTCTTAACTTCTGGTCCGAATTGAGTTTTCCTTCATTAGCAGTGGCACAGACTTCATTAAGGCATTGTTCAATGGACCCCAACCAGTTCTGAATTTCTGGAGTGGGGATAGGTTCAGCTGGGTCAACAGCCACTTCTTGGTTCTGCATGGGTTGTTGAGGTGATCTTGGTGCTGGTGTCGATGGGGGACTGCGCGGAGTCAACCCGCTCCGAGGAAAGGGGCTGCTGTCCATACTTCAGATTATGTATAAAAATTGTATGTTATTATAATCTAGTCAGATCATCCTTAAACATTACTTGATTTGTAAAACACGTTAGTACACTATAAAAACTGGGTCAGTAATTATGCAAGTGTTAATTTATTTATTTTTATAATGCATTGATATGCACGTCTGTATGTGTTGACCGATCAACAATAATAAAATGAATGACTAATGCGTTTAAAATAATGTCAGTCTCAAGTACCTACATTTTATAATAGTATTAATCATTATTGTACCTATCTAATATCAATAGAAAATTATTGCTATTAATGTAAAAAAGGAGATATTTGACTAAATAACAAAACTTGCAATATTGGAACTGTTTTTACATTCAATTGCAACTGGCCATTGGGATTTAATAAAAAAAACCACATTTGACATCAGTAATACTTTATTTCACATTAATTCATAATACATGTTCAAATTGTTTGCCATCCACTCTAAGCGTGACTTATATTTTTCTATAAGGCATCATCATCATTCTATAATCATCATAGAAAAAAAAGTAACCAAACATGTTTATTTGCGGTAGACATAACGTAGAGAAAAAACACAAACACAAAAAAGAACAAGTAGGAGGAAAATATGCCTCACATCCACGCAAAACGGCCATCGCTCAGCAATAATGTTACGACCCTATGCGAGACAGAGCCCCAGCACTAGTTTTTATTTATTTATAAAGGTACACCAACAGCTTCTGTATACAAAATATCAAACAACAGTAGATAACAGACATGGGCTTATACAGTTGCCAATAACAGTTTTAGCGACAGTCTGCGATGACGTGATGACGTCAACCGGTGCAGCATAATTATGATATAAATAACACAATAAGAAAAAAGAAATAAAAACACATTAACTAATTCTACATAATATTTAACAATCCGAGCACCCTCCCGTCCTTATTCTAATTTATTTGGGGTCGGCTTAGCATGTTTTATTCTTTAATACATTTCCATTAGCAGTCACCCCCTTTATAGACACATAATCTTTCACACAATCCAAAACAAAGTAAAATGCATTGTTTTTACAATTTTATTTTTTTTATTTTTATTTGATAGGAATAACAAACAGCAGTATATAACATAGTAGGCACACAATATAAAAACTTAACTTATTTTAACTTCATAGTTTGATAAAATATTACAAAAATTACAATTTACTTCGACGGTATTTTAAGAAATTAGACACAAAATCAACCATAAATCGTTGTCCTGATAGACAACGATTTATGGTTGATTTTGTGTCTTTTAGAAGTATACACAGTTAAGGTAGGATCAAGTTTCAAGTCCAAAACAAGTAGATAAGACCAATTCCGATGGTTAAAAGCCTTAAAAATCTAGTCGCAATCTCATGTCAGCGACAATCAATGTCAAAAACTTCTCAAAAATGTAGGGAAATTAGAGATATTTTTGACAGATTGAGACTGAGATCAGACTGTGGGACATTCTTAAAATAACGAGAAATGCCCCTCAGTTGAAATACAATAAACTAGTCATTCCAACAACTACACTACAACCTTGTTAGAGGCTGGGCAGCAGGCGTCGATATACGTGGGGCAAGAGACTTTAGGGCGAGTATCATAAACTCTGACGTTATCACTAGTAATTTCAAGAATATTTCCTTTGCAGACGTAGTATTCTCATTTCTGACCATCAAGTAATACGCATGACTTGTCACCTTCGGAAGTTTATCTATTTGTTGTGATTGATGGCCTAGTCGATGCTTGAATATTGTCCTTGTCTTGAGTTGCCGTTGGTCTAAAGATCTGGTAAAGCACCGAATTTAAGTCATCACCTACAGTTACAATGGATTGCTCGTCAGGTTATGTTTTCTAGCTTGTTCTTCAAAGGAAATGATGTCGGATACCAGACAACACTTGTCTAGAAACTCATCGCAATAACCGACTGCGTTTGTTAAGTTTTTGCAGCGATATTTGCGTACACATTTTCTCGGCAGACCTTATGGTCTGCCGAGAAAATGTGTACGCAAATTAAAATTATACTTCCGAACATTCTTGATATTCCGTATCTTCTTCCGATTCCATGTCATCGTCGTCATCGTCGTCATCGTCATCAAATTTCGTATCATCTTTAGATTTCACGTCATATGCAGATTCTGTTTCATCTTCTTCTCTATTAGACTGGATTGACGACGCTATGGAGGCCTGATTTTTTTCTTGGACTTGAATAACTGGAGCAAAGAACTTTTGCAGCGCTTCCTCTAAGTCATCATCGCAGTAAGCTCCTGCCACCAGCAAAAGGATGCATAGTGTTTTAAACATTTTAAAGTCCAGGATATGTTACCGTTGCACTTTTATTACACCATATTTCAGAATGCCACAAGATGTTCACACAAAAATATTTATATTTTAATTCGTAGTTTTATTTTCCTTGTTTAAAATTATTTATTTGCTAGTGACTGTCGGCTCTCTTATGTGTTCTGGCTAACTCAACTGGCCGTTTATAACATAGTCGACCGTTGGATAATTATGATTTAGAATAATAATTATTAAAAGTTTACTAGAAATCCCATTACAAAAAACGAGTTTAGTAAGAGGATTTTCTAAAAACGTTGCCGGAAACTAAACGCCCCCAGGCGTAATAACAATAAAATTATATTGTGTCTCGTTCATGTCCTTCAACTCATTAAACTGATAGAGAAAAAAGCGTCAGGACACTGATATGTCCTTACACCATTGATGAATGAATAGTGATCTGAGATATACATGACATTTGTTGACCGAATGTTATACAATGTGGAGGTGACAATACATTTTTATGTATATAAATGAAAACACTGTCAATACTAGTTTTATTTTGGCCTATTTTTAGCCCAAAGAATCAGCATTGCCATCCAAAGTGGTAATGCTGCCAGCCTTTTGGGCACCTATCCCATTGACAGTGATGCGGACGAATTTTTTGATGCCCAATGAGCTCCTGCCTTTTTCTATATTTTTTCGTATTATATACTTGTATAGTATTGTATATAGTGTATATTAGTGTTTTATTTTTATTAGCCGCTAATGTTCTACTGCTGGGCAAAGGCTGGGTACTCTCCTTCCACCTCTCTCTGTCCAGAGCGGCCAAGGACCAATCTTTATTAAAGGAGTCCAGCTCATCCCGCCATCTCATTCCGGGCCTGCTGCGATGTCGTTTGCCATTAAGCGGGACCCACTCGTAAGTTTGGCCCAAAGTAAGTTTTTCAAACAAACTAAATACATAGTAGTGCTGGTCTGACTATGGATTTTGCCAATCTTTGATTTGCTATACATATAGTGACTAAACTATTGGATATATTTGGTTAAATTTTTGTACGCAGACTGGGAACGTCATTAGATATACGAAGTTAAATTTATTGTCGTATTGTCGTCTTCACCTTATACAGACGCCAGCACATCAAGCTACTACAATCTGTTAAATTTCTTTAATAGATTTTCAACTTTATCGCTAAACCATTAAGGTTCAAGGTTGATTGGGGAAATTTGACAGTTTCGGGTAGCTTGACCTGCTGGCGTCTGTATATAAGCTCAATACATACCATTTTTACGGTAGTGGTGGAAAGTGAATTCTAGGACTTACGAGTTGTACGTAGATTCGAACTCAGACAGGCGTGCTTTAATTTGTGTCAATTATTTCATGACCACAGCTCTCAAACGGTGAAGGATAACATCGTGAAGAAACCGGAAATTCGAAGACATGTGACATCTACCAACCCGCACCGGGCCCGCGTGTTGGATTACGGCCCACTCCCTCGAAAATCAAGCTACGGTTTTTAAGTTAGGGTGACGATTTATATGTATTTAAAGAAAATAATAACAACCGCGCGGATCGATCGGACATGACATATCGAGAACCCTCGGTGCCTTGGAAAGCACGTTCAGTGGTAGGTCTCGGCTGTCATTCGTACACCCTTGACAGTCGTTTCGGGTAGTCAGATGCCCAAAAGTATTTATCTGCATCCAGTTTGACTGGAAACCGACCTCAACATAGTTTGGAAATAACTAGGCAGATAGATTGAGTTATTTTCTTAATAAGTTTATTATCGTATTTAAAATTTGTTTTTTCTTGCATATACTGAGCACAGCATGGTGTGTGGGAAAATATGGTATTTGCGACTAATATGACCAGTCATATTAACATTAAACACCATGACAAAAGCGATGCAGCAAGCAGTGGCAATGGGCCAGCCCATTGCCACTGCTTGCCAATTCTGTGGGCTATGCTGTATGGTTTTTGTGGAAGGAAAAAATACATTAAACAAACATAAAATTAGAACACATTTTTTAAACATCACTTTTATTAGATTACACATTAATTAGACATGTATTAGAGTGCTAGAAGAATTATGAACTAGAACATATTTTTTTTATAGTGCTTCTTATGCGACGGGATAAGTTAGGGTTAAAGTATATTAGGTTTACTAAGCTAGCCAAGAGTAATCTTCTTAGAGGCTGAACAAGATACGTCAATAACCGAAAGGCAAGAATCACTTCTAGTGATATGAAAAATGATGGAGTAATAGACTCCATCATTTTTGGGCTCACAGAGGAGAGGAGAATGCGTCAGCTAGTAAACTGATGCATTTGTTGTCATGTCCTGAGTGGCTGTTGGTCCAAAGATCTGGTACAGCACTGAATTTAAGTCTTCAGCCTTGGTTCCGATTCCGACGACACTTGAAGTCTCAGGGTTGCCCTGTTGTTGTTTTTGTTTTGGTCCGAAGACCGCCTCAAGTAATGAATCTATATTCGTTGACGGTGCAGTAGAAGCTGTAATTTGATCCTGATCTTCATTAGCCGCTGAGTCGAGGACCCCGAACAGCATTGCATCTAGAATAGAATATTTATTTTCCAGAAACATGGGGTTTCCATAGGTATTCATAGCATTGTATAGTGCTACATGTCATGTCTCACCGTTTTAACGGTATGCCAAATCAATTTACAATTGAATGAAGTTCTTACATAAATCAATTTACATAATTTTGTCTTTGTGAATTGAAGTTTATTTCTTTACATTAATTTTTAAATTTAAATATTATTTCAATTATTATATTATTATATACCTATATACTACGGTACGCACTTCCATTTTTACCATTATTATGACTAATTTATTGACGGCACGGTTGGCGCAGTGGTTAAGCGATTGACTGCTGCGCTGCGTGTCGCGGGTTCGATTCCCGCACGGAACAAATATTTGTATGACCTACATGTATTTGTTCCGAGTCTGGGTGTTTTTCTATCTATAATATGTAGGTATTTACAAAAAAAAAAAATGTATATAAGTAGTTTATCAGCCATCTTGTTACCATATCACAAGCATTAGGTTGCTTAGCTTGGGACAAATGGTGCTGTGTGAAATGTCCAGGGATATTATATTATTATTATATTATATATTATATTTATTAACTTATTATTAACTTCAAGAATTACCTACTTATGCCTGTATTTTGATGCCAGATCAAAAGAACAAAAAAATGCATGGACATTTTACAAAAAATAGGTACGTGAATTGAATAAAAACATTCCAGCAACAACCACTTCCATAGTGCTGAACTGTGGGATCTGGAACGCAGTAACATGATCTTATGGATATAAGATCATGTTACTCACTCACCCCCTCTTGCACTGCCTCTTTCTTAACATCACCATGTTAGGTATTATTGCTCTTTATTAAATAAATACAAAATAATTAATTAAGTGTTTATTTTGAGACACAACAAATTGGCGACGAGAGAACAACTCACAGTGCAGTGATCGAAATAAGAGTTGAGCAAAATTATAAATTGAAAGCCAAAAAATATCAAAAGATTTAAAACGGTGGGTTGCATCAAAGACGCCTACTTCAACCGTTGTTGGAAAGCTACCAACTGTCAATGGTTTACACATGTCAGACAAAGAATATACATAATGTTCAAACAAAAGAAAATTTTGCAGACTTTATTAAAGTAATTAATACTTTAATAAAATCTGGAAAAAGAACCTATATTTACCAATGCATTAAAGAAGAACTACAGCTAATATTCCATTTGGGTTGAAATGTCCAAACCAAACAAATATCGACGAATTACGAAAACTATTGAGTACATAATTACAAGACAAAGAAACTTTTGAAAACAAAAAGTGAATTTAAAGAATCAAATTAATATGTCTGTTTGCGGCGAAATTGTAATAGAATATTGTTAATTATTAGTAATAATTGTTAATTATTAGTAATAATTGTTAATTTTTATTATTATATTTTTTATGTTTTAACACATTATAATAAAATATTGTTAATTATTAATAATAATTGTTAATTATTAATAATAATTGTTAATTATTATTATTTACAAGTTTTTTGGAAGGGTAGATGGGTAAATGACTTCGGCAAATATGAATTAGACAACCATTGCAGTACAAATAACGAAAAACAACAAAACATTTATTTGCGGCAAACATGACGCATAAGAATGAACACAAACACAAAAAAAATAACAAGTTGATGTAAACATGCGTCACATCCACGCAAAACGGCCATCGCTCAGCATAATGCTAAGACCCTATACGAGACAGAGCCCCAGCACTAGTTTTGAGTAGCAGCGGGCGTTGAAGTGATGACATCAACCAGCGCAGCATACGATCCAAATCACCAAACAATCAAAGTATATTCTCTGGGAGCCGGTTTTTTGTATTTATAAACTTATTTTCCTGGTACAAATTCGTATGGCACGACGGTTGGCTCTCGATGCGAACTGGATTCGAATCAACTATGTTGTTATTGTGTTCGTTACTTGTTGACCTTGTAATTATTATCATTACTTTTTTATATATTATGGTTGATATAGTATAGTAAAATTAAGCGACGATATATTTCTTTAGAGGTTCCTTCAGAAGTTTCAACAGTAGTTCTGATTAGGATCGAGTAGGTTTGGCCACCATTTTATCGACTTCGTCTCGAGAAATTATATCGGATACCCGACAACATATGTCCAGGTATGAAGAACAAAATCCGACTCGATTTTTAGTTTTGTGCGCATTGGAATTGCAGAGGTAGTAGGGTACACATTTTCTCTCCTGGTCATCAACTAGCGCACATTCCGTGTCATCGCGAGAGGTTTCTCTTTGAGACCTGATTGATGGTGTTGTTGACGCCTGAACTTTGTGCTGGATATGAATAACCGAAGAAGGTCCGAAGACCTTATACGGCGCTGCTTCTGCGTCATCATCGCAGTAAGTTCCTGCCACCACCAGAAGGTTGCATAGTGTTTTAAACATTTTAAAGTCCAAGATTTGTCTACGTTGCACGTTATTACACGATATTTCACAAAATTAACACAAGATGTTGACAGAAAAATTGTTATATTTTACTTCGAAGTTTATTTTCCTTGTTTCTTTGCTCTTGCGGCTCTCGATTTTATACTGGACACAACTCTGTGATGCCTTTTATAATACAGCCGCCATCGTAATAGGTATTACTATAATGTTTATTCATAAATATTATTAGAAAAAACGAGTAATATATACCAGTGGTAATAGTATATTACGATACGTGTGACTTAAGTGTCCACTATTGCACAGCGGTGCATTAATATACTTCTTAAGTCACACGTATCGAATACTATATTTTTATAGCTCGTGTGACCTAATCCCGCACTAAATTCACGGTTTTCTGTGTAAAAAGGGACTACTTAAGTCACAGAAAAGCGTGATTTAAGTGTGGGTGTAGGTCACACAGTGCTATAAAGCAATAAAATAAACAAGTACATATTTTTATAGGGAATCGTTTAGAAGTTGCGATGGTACAGGTTAGGGTATGATAGATCAGGCTTACAAAGCTAGTCATTGAATCTTCCTAGATGCTGGACAACAGACGTCAATGTACGAAGGGCAAGAACTACCAGTGCCAGCTATATCTATTACTCCATCAGTCTCAGACTCACAGAGGTAGAAATTAACACATTCTCCTTTCTGGCCATCAGGTAGGGCACATGACTTGTTACCTTCGGAATTTTCTGTATCAGTCGTGATTACTGGTCCTGTAGCAGCTTGAGTATTGTCCTTGTCTTGAGTGGCCGTTGGTTGAAAGATCTGGTCAAAGACTGCATCCAAGTCATCATCGCAGTAAGCTCCTGCCACCAGCAGAAGGATGCATAGTGTTATAAACATTTTAATGTCCAGAATTTGTCAATATTGCACTGTTACGACACGATATTTCACAAGATTTTCCCACGTAACTGTGATATTTTAGTTCGAAGTTTATTTTCCTTGTTTTAACTTGTTTGTTTGCCCTTGCGGCTCTCAATTTTATACTGGGCACGACTCAGCGATGCCTTTTATAATGTAGCCGCCATCTTCATAAGTATTATTAAATCTGTTGTACAAAAAACGAGTATGTTAACCTTAGAGTACTGATCATCACTCGAGGGGCCGCCTGTAGTCAGGTTTTTTTTTGTAAATCTAAATTGCGAGGATGCATCGGGTTGTACATTCGTGCTATATCGGGATCAAAAGTATCCTGTGTGTTAATCCTGGTTTTAAACTATTTGTGTGCAAAACATCCAAATCCGTTCAGAAGTTTTTGCGTGAAAGAGTAACATATTTCGTTTATAATATTAGTAGCATTATAATTTTTATCAAGCATTTCCGTAAGGCTGCGTGATACACTTTTGTAATACTAAGATTAATATAACTAGTCAGAGCTTGTCTGAAAAAAACGTTTTCAATTGATAAAAGGTAGAATGCTTGCCTGATATGGGATTATTATTCGATTCGCAGGAATTTACTCGTCCGAAACGGGCGAATCGTCACTTTTAAATAACATTATTAATTTTCCTATAGGTGACTCGCACGAGGTTAATTTATTTGTGGGCGAGTCGACAACTCTAGCCGATAGAAAAATAATGGGCGGGTAATTTCGTGCGAATCGAATAATAAGCCTTTATTTCGTTTGAAAATTGTTAATTTATTTAAAACAACATTTCTGTTTATTTATAAAACCCCATACGATCATAATAATATGCAGTGCTAAAATAAGATATTCTAGGCCGATAGGTTGCTCTTAAACCGGAGACCGTCAACTAAAAACCCGGCAACTCTAATAACTCTAAAAAAAATTGGCGAATTTTGTGTCGGACCACGTATAATCAACGGATGAATTTATCCCAAGAACCAACTTTAAAGAAAGAAAGAAAAAAAAAATTGTTTATTCCGCACAAACAAAACGCTCATTACAAATAATAAAAAAATAATAATAAAGGACATAAAATACAACATACCTAACATTCAATCATCATCTTTCATTCATCATTCATTTTATCATTGTAGTTGAAAAACATAATATACTCTCATACATTCCAAATGAAAATGTAAGTTTGTACGCACAATATTGAGAGATGTATCATGTTATTAGACTTTAAGTATAGAACTATTTTCTGGATTTTTTCGAAATACTTAGTATGTTCTGTACTTTCGGGGATAAGTACCTTATCTGCATTTTATTAAATAGCTTTAAGACTAACCTAACGTATTTATTTTAAAGTGATAAAAAAAATATACTTAAGATCCACTCTTTAGCCCTTTCGTATATTGGAAAAAAAATCATAACTAATAAAAAAATATGATTTGCATCCCAAAAGTGACATTACGCGTCCATGTTTGAGTCACAGAAATTCATAAATTATGTACGAAATTTTAACTTAATCGGTCCAACATGGCTGTGACAGACGGACAGACTAGCAGACACACGAAAGACGTACAGAACCGTAAAGCGAACACATGTGACGCTTTTTTTTTTTTTTTTGAGGGTGGGAAATCATCAAATGAGGTTCCGCTCTGGGTGGAGCGGAAGGGAGTGTCAGACTCTTACTGACTAAAACCCACCCGTGTTCCTTCCTTAGCCCTTTCTGTTCCAGGGTAGCGGTAACCCTTTCGGACGATCCCGCTACCCCGGGCCAGCTTTTTTGTGTCTTAGGGCTAATGTGACGCCTTCAAACAACATTTGGACCTTAAAAACAAAAGCAAAAAATGCATTAATACGTGTTTTTAATACAGAGCCATCTAGTTTAAGTTTTTAGAAGCTTTGCGTGGTCGCCATTTTGGATTTTCATTTTTACCTTAGGCTTTAGAAGTGGTGGCCCAGTGGTAACAGCCCCGAGTTACGAGTTATAGGTCGTGGGTTCGAACCCAGCCAGTCGCTTTACTTTGCGTAAATAATTTCATCACCACTGCTCTCAAAACAGTAAAGGAAAACATCTTGAGGAAACCCGCATGTTTTCAGAACCAAAAATTCGAAGACATGTGACATCTACCATCTCGCACTGGGACCGTGTGGTGGATTACGGCCCACTCTCTCTCACAGAGAGGAGGCCTGTGTCCCAGCAGTGGGAACATTATAGGCTGATTATGCTTATGGCTTTAGCGCCCTCGAAAACCATGAGATGCAGTGAAAGTCGCACGGAGAAGCGAATAATACGCTCTTTTGTTACCTGATAATTTTTACCAGTTTACCGCAAGCCACGTTAAAAACTTCGTTCCAATCTTCCAAGTTTGAAAAACATGCCTTATATTTCCAGTACCAAAATTCAGTAGTAATATTTTCTAAGCACCGTAGTTTCAAATACACACATCGAAAAATATATTGAAGATATTTTTCCTAAAATATCAGAAATGGTTCCAATAAAGATTTCTAATGGCGAGTACATTTTTAGGTTCATGAAACTGAAAAATACTTTCAAAAAGATTGCTTGCATTGCGATGTAGTTATTCCATTGAAATGCGATATAGCTTCGATATTTATATTGAAAGCTTGTGGTATGAATTTTTGTTTAATATGTGGATTATGATGACTCATCGTCAGCAGTGGATGAAGTCGGAAGTGGATGCGGATGAAGATGATGTGAATTAAAAATGCTTGACGGAATTTTATTTGTTTTGGTCTAGTGAAAAACCATTTATAGGAATGGGGGCACGTTGAGGTTATAAAATTAACCTCAATTGTCAAATGAAAAACATTTTGAAGGTGATATGAAATTATGGGTGTTAAAATGGAAATAATTAAATCAAAGCACTCCCTTTCTAAGTGGCCCTACAAAATGACATCTTCAGTGATGTTTTCTTATTCATGTGTTTACATTTTGATTAGATACATTTGGAACAGATCATACAGTCGTTTAATTTTGACTTTAATACCCTATTATCATTTTGTTTTACTAGATGAGCCGCCAGAGTCGATACTGGATTACCACTCAATGCCCGCGCTGTCAGATCTGGATGACTTCGACCTGTGTCTGAAGAAACCTGACGCTGTCTACTGCATTGTAGACCTGGTGCTTCTGGAAGATGATACGCCGCTGTATCAGTTTATTAAGGTATGTTTATCAACCTAACCTATTTATTAAGGTATGTTTATCAACCTTACATATTTATTAAGGTACGTTTATCAACCTAACCTATTTATTAAGGTATGTTTATCAACCTAACCTATTTATTAAGGTATGTTTATCAACCTAACCTATTTATTAATGTATGTTTATCAACCTAACCTATTTATTTAGGTATGTTTATCAACCTTACCTATTTATTAAGGTATGTTTATCAACCTAACATATTTATTAATGTATGTTTATCAACCTAACCTATTTATTTAGGTATGTTTATCAACCTTACCTATTTATTAAGGTATGTTTATCAACCTAACCTATTTATTAATGTATGTTTATCAACCTAACCTATTTATTTAGGTATGTTTATCAACCTTACCTATTTATTAAGGTATGTTTATCAACCTAACCTATTTATTAATGTATGTTTATCAACCTAACCTATTTATTTAGGTATGTTTATCAACCTTACCTATTTATTAAGGTATGTTTATCAACCTTACCTATCGCAGTCCACTGCTGGACATAGGCCTCTCCCAGGCTGCGCCACAATACCCTGTCCTCCGCCTTCCGCATCCAGTCTGTCCCAGTCACCTTTTGGAGGTCTTCGGTCTGTCTAGCTGGGGGCGTCCTACACTACGTTTGCCGATACGTGGTCTTCACTCCAGGACTCGTCTGCTCCACTGGGCGTCTGTCCTTTGACAAACATCCTAAGGACGAATTTCATTAATGAAACTGGAGGCAATAATGCTGACACTGACAGCTATTGATTGCGATTTGGATGTGCCGAAAGCGTTTAGTTTATTTGGTGAAATTCGCCCTAAAACCCGATATTGAACCATAAGCCATTTCCGATGGTTCTTAAAAAGCTATTGGTAGTTTATCCAACATATACGGCTGTAATTACCGTGGGCACATAGGGCCGGATAATTCCAATTGAAAACATGAGCACGCAGAATTTCCGTCGTCGTATTCGGTAAAAGTAGTGGTGACTCAGTGATCGGCCGCAACTTACAAGTTGTAGGTTCTAACCCAGACAGGCGCTTTACTTTGAGGAAATAATTCCATTACCACTGTTCTCAAAACGGTGAAAGAAAACATCGTGTGGAAACCGGCATGTCCGAGAACAACGTGGTAAATTACAGCCCACTCCCTCTCACAGAAAGCAGGCGTGACTGTATCCCAGCAGTGGGAACATTGTCCGCTGATTATGCTATGTGATGCATTTTATGTTAGCTCATAATTCCTGTTATCAACAAACAAATCGAGCAAACAAATAAAATATGAAACACAATTTCTGTGCCAAGGCAATGTTTGCAAGCCTACTGAGCAATGGGAGCGACATGAACAAACAAATTAAGCGCGTACGTGTTGTGGTATTTGTTTAAGGCCCTAAAGTTTAACAGTCGCTAAAGCACTGATGTTCATCTCTCTAAAGCAAATAGTACTACAGAAGGTCGGCTCTTTGCTATGGGCAAAAACGCACGCATACATACACACGCTTTACGTACAGTCACGAGCACTAATATGTCAACACTTGGAAACTTTTAATAGCGATTTTTGCGTCAATTAACGAAAAAAACAATGAAATACAACACATTGCAAAAACGTATGGGTTCGAAAATAGTATGTTCGTAGCAACATAAAATTTAATTCAAAAATAAAGGAGTAATCGCTTTTGAATAAAGCCAAGCGTACATAATACATACTTATGCCCGTGACTGAACAGTTACCAGCATAAATATATTACAGTGAACAGCTCGGCAATAATATGTGATTGCATGATTCATCTATTAATATATGACGGCAAATATACGGGCTGGCAGGGGCATCGACGTGCAGACTGTTATCATAGATGCAGTAAATGAATCTGCACCAAAATTATAGTACTTGTCAAAAAAAAACTACTAATAATCTGTTTTATAGAAAACTACGATAGCTACGCGGTCAAAATTGTTTTTTAAATAACCTATGAAAGTTTCTACGCTAGTGATCTAGAATCATGTGCTGAATTCATTGTTACAGTTTGCGCGTTGATGGTGCCACCTTGTATGGGAAACAGCCTGTATATTTGCCGTCATAATATTAATGCATGATTGATGCAATCAGATATTATTACAGAGCTGTTCATAGTTATATATTATATATAAAACTATGAACTATAGTTATATATTTGACGGCACGGTTGGCGCAGTGGTTAAGCGATTGACTGCTGCGCTGCGTGTCGCGGGTTCGATTCCCGCACGGAACAAATACTTGTATGAACTACATGTATTTGTTCCGAGTCTGGGTGTTTTTCTATCTATAATATGTATGTATTTACAACAACAAAAAAACAAATTGTATATAAGTAGTTTATCAGCCATCTTGTTACCATAACACAAGCATTAGGTTGCTTAGCTTGGGACAAATGGTGCTGTGTGAAATGTCCAGGTATATTATTATTTTATTATTATTATTATTTTATTATATTTATGCTCTTGACTGTACGTAAAGCGTGCGTTTTCGCCCATTGCATAGAGCCGCCCTTCAGTAGTATTCTTTACTTCAGAGAGATGAACATCAGTGCTTTATACTTCCCTAAAAGGAACAACAGGGTTTTTGTTACATATTGTATTTATGCTCATGACTGTACAGCGAGTGCAAGCGCACTCGCGGTCGGCTTTGGTTTGTGGTCGCCGCACGTACGCGTGCGTTTACGAGTATTGTGTGCATGCGTTTGTTTTCGCTCGATGTATGGAATCGACCTTCTGCACCATTTTATCTTAAGCTCAGTCGCAAGTTACTACAGAGCAAGCAATCTTAGCGGTTAGGCACTTCTGGAAACTGTGTTTTTAGTCAATGTTTTTGATTATACTCGTACTGCGACGAAAATCTTAGTGTTACCTAAATTGAACAATTTTGAGAAAAATTTACTATTTTGGTCAGTTGGTATGGTTGTTGGGAAAGTACAAGTTCTGGCAGTTACATAATATTTATTTTATTTATTTATTAATAACCAACTTACATTAACGGTTTGCATCACACATACAAAGTTATTAGTCGATATTAGTAATTATAGTTACACATGTCATACAATTATAAAAAAATATAAAAATGAAGTTATCATAAAAATGGACAAATTTTGATGAAATTAAATAAAATGAAACAAAAATTTGTAAAAATAAGATAAAAATTAGACAAAATAAGATAGACTTAGGTTAAATATAAATAGAATTATTAATAACAAGAAACTGTTTTATTTAAGCTTCTCCCAGTCTGCTCCGACTTTCGGTATCTCGGTTCACTCGTGCAAAGCGATGGCGAAGTAGATCGGACGGTTAAGCACAGAATTAACTCTGGATGGATGAAATGGCGGCAGGTCACGGGAACAATCTGCGACTCCCGCATTCCCCTTAAACTTAAGGGGAAGATATACAAAACCATGGTTAGACCTGCTGTCTTGTATGGATCAGAATGTTGGGCCACAAAAGGGATGAATGAAAGGCAATTGCATGCAGCTGAGATGAGAATGCTGAGAGGGATGTGTGGTGTTACACGAATGGATAGAATAAGAAATGAGTATATAAGAGGAAGTTTGAAAGTGGCACCGGTAATTGAAAAGTTATGTGGAAACCGGTTGTCATGGTATGGGCATGTATTACGGAGGAATGAGGAAAATGTCGTGAGGAAAGTTTTGAGTATGAATGTCGATGGCTATAAGAGTAGGGGACGACCAAAGAAACGATGGATGGACTGTGTGAATGATGATATGGTTAGAAAGGGGGTGACTGTCGAGATGGCGGCTAATAGAGGAGTTTGGAAGAAAAAGACATGTTGCGCCGACCCCAAATAATTTGGGATAAGGGCAGGAGAATGATGAATCTACTCTTAGGAAATTGTACTGGGAGTGGCAATGGACTCCAGGTATCGAGTAGCAATGTGCAGGAATTCCAGTTCAGTACTCGCGAAGACATCTGAGGACTCATCATATAACAGAATGTTGTATAATAATATATATTTTGTCGATTTATGTGACACACAAGCGTATGGATAATATTCTTTTTTTTTCATAATTGATTGATCTCATAGTGAAAGTTATTTATAATGATAAATATCTATCAACCGTAGTGGTGTAAACAAAACTAAGCTTTTATTATGGTCATGTTTGTAATGCTATCAGAACCAGCTTATCTGTACACACACGGTGACATATCAAGTTATACATTTCAAGTTTTAGCTGAGCTCGCATTGTATAGCTTTTTCGTACAATGAGAATTCAGCTTATACTGGAAATGTATAGCTTGATATGTACATAACAAAACAGCTATGACAATCACAGAAAAACCGGCCAAGTGCGAGTCGGACTCGCCCACGAAGGGTTCCGTACCATTATCTATAAAAATCACGCCTGTTGTATGGGAGCCCCCTTAAATATTTATTTTAATACATAATTTGTGAAAATTTCAACTGTCTAGTTATCGCGGTTCTTGAGATACAGCCTGGTGACAGACAGACGGACCGACAGACAGCGAAGTCTTAGTAATAGGGTCCCGTTTTTACCCTATGGGTACGGAACCCTATAAAACTGAGTTTTAGTGCGCGGTCTAATTCAATTTTTTTTTGTCTAGAACTTCTCCTCGATATCCTACACGAACTACGAGCATTCGAAACTGCATCGAGGAGTGTGTGGCTCCCAGCACTGTGGCATGAACACCAGTCATGCAGACGGTGGGGAGTCAACTGCTGTAGCTTTGAAGAGCTGCCTGAACGCCACCATACATCAAGGATATGGATTGCAGGTAAGATTTGGAGGGGTGCGTCGTTGGTTTATTGGTCGGAAACGCTACTGGTGATTGTACCAGGTTCGATTCCTAGGTCAAACAAAATGTTAATGGGTTTCCCATTCCGGAATTTCTCGGCCAAGAGCCTGGATTTGATCTGAGGGGAGCCTCCGCTTGCGTTGGTACAGAATTGTAATGAGACGAGATGATGATCATATGAGACTAAAAGAGTTATGAATATAGAGGATAGATATAAAAGAGGCCGTAGAAGACCAACAATAACTTGGCTACGAACAATAAAAAATGATATGATGGCGAGCACACAACAAAACACAACAACACCGTACAGTTGTGAGTTGTGGGGACAACCCATAACTGTTCGGTGTGGTGCAGAAGTACTAGGAGGGCTGACACCAAATAAATTGGGATACAACCCAGGATAGAGAAGGGAGAGGAGGAGGAGGGGCTTGTGGCTAAGTAATAACAGCCGCACGGGTCGATCGATCAGGTTAAGCTACGCTTGTCACGGTTGGTCCGTAGATAGGTGAACATCTTCAAATACCAAGACCCCTCCATGCCTCTGGATCTTTGAAAGTCGTTACGGGTCGTCAGAAGCCCGAAAGTCTGACAACCAGTCTTACCAAGAGGTCTCATATTACCCAGTAACTGGGTTGTAGAGGTCAGATAGGCAGTCGCTCCATGTAAAATACTGGTATTCAGCTGCATCCGGTTAGACTGGAAGCTGACCCTAACATAGTTGGGAAAAGGCTTGAAAGATGATGATGAGCTAGAATAAAGAAGAAGTTAAATGCGTGTGGAAAATAAAAGAACTACCCCGCGGTTTCCGAAACTGAAAATAATTGTGCTTAACTCCTAAACTGGCTTAAGTGCTATCAGTAACAGATGCGAGTCGTAATTTAAACCAATAATTGCCGAAACCGGAAACATATAGCGTTTCCACTATTTTTCGTCCATGTTGGATTCCACTTATTACGTTTTTTCATTGGGATTCACTCTTACTCTTTAATCAGCAAGGCAGTCAGTCCTGCCTTGGTAACAAACCGCTCAATATTAATCTCTATCTGGAATTTTTAAAATGTTTTGGCAAGTTAGTTTGACTCTTCACGTGACCAGAGGGCTGGCCTATTTTTAGCCCAAAGAATCGGCATTGCCATCCAACGTGGTAATGCTGCCAGCCTTTTGGGCACCTATCCCATTGACAGTGATGCGGACGAATTTTTTGATGCCCAATGAGCTCCTGCCTTTTTCTATATTTTTTCGTATTATATACTTGTATATAATTATTGTATATAGTATATATTAGTGTTAGTTCGATGAAATGTAAATAAAGCGTTATAACAACTTTTTACTAAATTCACATGGAAGTATGCTACTGATAACAAAAACACATTTTTTTTTAAAATAATTTTTGGCAGTCTGTTTGTTCCGGCTAATCTCTGAAAGGGCCGGATCGATTTTGACGGGACTTTCACTGGAAGATAGCTGATGATTTACGTGACAATTTACGACCACGCGAGCGAAGCCACAGTCACAAGCTAGTTCGTTAATATGAATGAAATAGTGAGCCTCCTTACGTGATTTACTTTACTTTACGAAAAGGCGTAACGTTTTAAAAGCGTCAATAAAAATATTGTCTACAGCGAATTGCACTCACAATTGCCTGAATCAATGCAATAATTGGTTATATTGAGAGAGTGGACAATACAGGTTTCATTTGCGTTGCCAAAGTGTTAAAATTTCAGCAGGTATTTATAGCAATAAAAGCTTTTTTTGTTGTTGCCATTCTGCCATTTGTATTATAAAATATTCATGAATAGTAAGGCAGATATTTTTATTTGTGCCCCTACAGTAAATGTATAATTCATGTCCATTTTTAATAATGGCATGGCATTCAAATAATTGAGAAAACATTGCAATAGCATTCGTAATATATTTTACAGCGCAACTGTGTTGCTACAGTATTTAAAAAAACTGAAAAGCAAAAAATTATTAACCTTTTTTATTTAACCTTAATAAATAAGTTCTTAAACTAATGTTATGCCTAAGTAAAATATGTTTGTAATTATTTTGAGTTTTTAAAAACCTTAATAACTAAGTTCTAAAAAGTTATGCGTGGTCATACATTACAATCAGTGAGTGAACTATCAATAATCCCCTGTCTTCCTACCCTTAGGGTTGTAATTTATTTTCCAAATTTATATGGGACCAACTTTGATTTTGATAATTCTTTTTTTATTGGAAAGGGCATACCTTTCCAATAAAAAAAGAATTATCAAAATCGGACTACTTTGTAAAAGTTATGCATGGTTATACATTAAAAAAATATACGCGTCGACTTGAAAACCTCCGTTTTTAAAAAAAAAAAAAAATGTAAATAATATGTACGAAAACCGGCACGGCACTTCTTTTCTACTCCTACACTTATATTTACGGGGTTATTGCGTAAAACACTCTCAGTAGCCAAGGGTTTCGTTTTGACAGTTCAACAACATTCATTGCGTTATTTACGTTGTTTAGCAGACACATTTTTCGAACGTATGAACTAATGCATTAGCAATATCTTTCAAAATGATTCAGATTGAGATTGATAGTGTGTTACGCTGTTAGGGTGCTGATTTATATTGTGTAGTTTGCTTTTTTCTTTTGTAACTATTAATTGACCTCTACCGGAATTGACCAACAACCTGAATGAAATAACCAAATTAATCAAATTAACATTAGTGCGCCTATGTCGACCAATAACATGAATTTATTGGCGAAATCTAAATGAATGCGAGCAAACCCACGGCCAAAGCTAGTAAAGAAAAAAAATTGAAATGTCGACCGCAGTGTATTTGTTTTATTGACATTCTATTCACACTGCACTATACTTCCATTTTTTGTTGCCATGTATGTGTTGTGGCCTAAAACGTAATAAGGGAAAGTACATCATGGGATCTTTTAAAGGAATATAAGTAGATGTAAGTTGGGAAATAAGCTTGTAGCTGAATCTACAACGCCACATTCGAACAAAGGGACATACTGACGTCACGCAAATTCCTGCATCTCGCAAGCAGAGTTTATCGCGCAACTAGTATATACTCGTACATACAACTTTCCGACATCAATCGTGGTCGGAGGATCCTTCCTTTTTTATGTAGGATGAGTTAACTTTACACCCTCATACCTCTATAGTGTGTATTTAACGAACAACTTAATTATGATTGTAGTGTAATCTGCTGAAAATGTTAACAAATGCACTGAGATTATAAAAAAAAAATTCAGACCTATAACAGTCCATACGTCGTTAGTGGTTAGTAACAGATTGTGCTTATATGCTATGTTAGTGTTATTAGTATTACTTAATCCCCTTAAAGATTAAATTTCCTTAAAGATGTTTTCACTAATATAAGAACTTCGGATAAAAACTCCTTTGTTTACAACAGGTGGATTCCTTATCAGTCCGGTATTGCAAGACCCAAGATGACTACATACCACCCGATGTCCTGGATTACGTCATCGGGGTCCTATTGCTTGGATTACTGCTGGTCAACTTGGGATGCTCTGCGTATTACTTCTTGTGGCCGGGCGAGACAGGAGAAGGTAAATAAACGTTCTGATTTAAGTTACTAAGTTCATTCCTACTTATTTTTTCAACGGCCTTGTATTTTTGAGTTAGTAATAATTTATTTACTAAAAGACTTAATCTTGGTAACGTCAGTGTTGTTTTAGTACGGGATGTGTATGGCTATTACTTGAGTAAGACCGTTGAGTAAGACCGCCCTTCAAACTAAGAAAATCCTGTATCTTGAAGGACAGTGTACTTTAATGGTATTGACACGTTTTACAAAATATTCATAACTGCGTAAGAACTCTGACTCTCTCTGGCCACTGGAGCAGACGGCTCCTGCAGTGGAGACCGCGTATTGGCAAGCGTAGTTTGGGACGCCCCCCAGCTAGATGGACAGACGACCTAAAGAAGGTGGCTGGGGACTGGATGCGGAAGGCGGGGGACAGGGTGTTGTGGCGTAGTCTGGGAGAGGCCTATGTCCAGCAGTGGACTGCGATAGGCTGAGTTGATAAATTGATTGAAGAACTCTGATGTGAGTACATAAATAGGTGCCAACCTATCAACCTGCCTAGCCTTCGCAACTATGTTGGGGTCGGCTTACAATGTAGCCGGATGCAGCTGAATACCAGTATTTTACATGAAGCGACTACCATTTGGACCTCTACCATCCAGTTACATACCAGTGTGTAACTTTTATTCCTCTCGTAAGAGAGACGTAAGATGTCAGTGTGTCTGTGGCATCGAAACTTCAAAAATATTAATAAAAATCAATTTAAATGTGTTTTTTTTCAAAACTGGTAGATTTGACGCAGTATAAACCTAAAGCAATATATTAAATAACTAGCTTTTGCCCGCGGCTTCGCTCGCGTTAAGAAGTATAGTTTGACGAAGTTTCATACGAATTTTCATCCCCTATTTTAGTTAGGGTAGAATTGATCAAAATCCTTTCTTAGCGGATGCCTACGTCATAACATCTACCTGCATGCCAAAGGAGATTGTTCTACGCCCATACATTGTTCGCCCTGGAGCCAACTGCATAGAAAAAATCATTTTCTATTTGTAAATTGCCCTTAGTAACCCATAAGAACAAAGTTTCTTGACGGACACTTTAGAGAACAGATTTATTTATAAAAAAGGAACAGATTTTGAGGTTATTTTTAATAAAATAAAACTTAAGTAATTCCTTTTAAAATCGCTATTTCTGGTTTCTACATAGGATTAAACTTCAAATACAGTAAAATATTACTGTAATTACAGTTTTATTATGCCTTTTAGGTACAGTTATTATTTGTTGGTTGAAGTTTACATAATAAGCTAGGATGATTAATTATGCAGTTGATATGAATCCTGTCGTTAGTCGTATACTCCGACCAGACCAACATCAGGTTTTGTAAGTAGCCATATACATATTATGACATTCTCATAGTTAAGAACAGAAATAAAACACTTATTTTGTATTAGGTATTACAGTTTTATTAATTTTCATTATATTCTACATTTTCTATTAAAATATAGTCTAAGAATTGTGCAGGTGGGGCGATGTTGCCTTCATATCGGGCATAACTTAAATACCATATAATGGTCATGATATGCGCGCAGCATCCTATGGTCCTGCGCCCAACAATGCAGTTGCAACAATATTGTATTATGGATTGTCTTCCAACTTGACTTCTGTCTAGCACTTGCGGTGCAACACGTTGCTGTATTTGCAGAAGAATGGCATCGTCATTTAGTATGTGCCTTCTCAATCTTATTAAATTGATCCCACAATTGGCACATCGCAAGGGATTGCTTCTTGTTGGAGTATGTGTAGATGATGACGGTTCTGAATAATGCCTGGCAGCACGATCTGCTCTCTGCCAGCAAGGATGGCAAATATGGTGAGAAGCATGTATCTAAAATAAAAAGTACATTTTGAGCTGGTATATCAATAAAATATTTCTAAGTAGCTTATCAGAATTAGACAATAATATACCTCCAATGGCATTAATCTTTCTGTGATAATATTCTTGATATTAATATGGTGCTGTGTGTCAGTTCTCAGAGCAATAACTTGATGAGAACGAGTTCGACGTCCTAGTGTGTTATGGCATAGTGCACAATTTCTACCAATGTATTCTGATGTTGTTTGTATGCTTTGTTGTGCCGAAGTCCAGCATATTGTGCATATAATATCACTTGCTTGAATCTGAAAGAACGTATACTTACTTAAAATGTAGGTATATTTATGATTGCACTAAAAGCTTAGACAAAAATAAATAAACAATTTAGAAAAATATTACACGTTATGTCTTCTACAAAATGTCGTTATGTTAAATACACGTTAACAGTTTATTTACCGAAAGTGATGGAGCCCTTTCCTGAATATATCGACGAATCTGTTCATCTTCCAACAACATACAACCACCAGCAGAGCCACAGCTGATACAAAATCCACTTTCCATTTCGTATGCGAAGTCCGTTATCCGTTATCAAAATGCCAAGGTGTCGTTTAAGCAGATCACAGAATGTTATTCGAAGCCAGGCCACGTTGAAAGCAATCCAAATCGTAGTCCGTTAAACAGAAACAAAATTGCCAAAAGAAATCGTCAAATAGATAGGTAGTCACAACAACACATCTAAACGTCTGACGGACTGACGTAGTGACGTAGAGATGCTTCTCGAAGATCGATCATTGTATATCGATTATCAATGACCACTTATTTAATCTGTGGTTTTAATTTAGTAGACCAAAATGACAGATCAATATGTCAAATGTAAATTAATTTGTTCCGTTTCAAACATAAACACGTTGTTGCTATGATTCTACTTCACATTAAATAAAATATTTTGTTCCCAACGAACAATGTGAAACGTTTTAGTTTGCGACATTTAAAAATAGAGTTTAAGTACTTAAAAAGAAAAAATATGGCTATTGAAGTTGTGGAATCGTTATGAGAACAATTCACTAGAGCTGCGTCATAAATGACATTCCAATCGTTCAATGAGAGATTTTCTGACTAGTGAAAAAACATAGTTCAATAGATGGCGTGGGTAAAAAATACGTCTTTGTTTTACTGGCTACTGATAACAAAAATAAGATCCGTTAATAAGAAAGCTTATTTAATGTCAAAAACCAGAGACAGTGACGTATTTTTTACCAACGCCTCTTTTATTAAACTAATATTTTCTCACTTGTCAGAAAATCCCTCATTCGACTAGTAAGTACATTTTTGCATTATATTTTCATCATAATCGTGCTAGGCCATATTTATCACAAGTCCCATTAAAATGATCACGGAACTAATTCCATAAAAAAATATGCATGAAAAACTTTTATGTTGCACATTTTCAATGTTTTGGAAGTGATAAATATCGAACATCTATTATTTATCACTAGATATTATAGACATCGTCGCCGATATCGATATTTATGTAATATGAGCGAGAGCGACACTATCAAATCTTTTGTGACATTCACGTTGACAATTCCATGAAAGATGGCGGGTTTGGTTGGTAATAAAATCAATGAGGTCACTTTTAAAAACCTATTAGGAATTAAACAGTGTCCGCTTGAATTTATTATTTTTAAAAAGTATATTAAAATATAATTAAAATTAACGTACACGTCAAATGTTTGTTGGTTATAGGGCGGTCTAGAACAATCTCCTTTCAGCCCGATCCGTCCAGTGGTTTGGGCTGTGCGTTGATAGATCACTATGGCAGTGAGTCAGTCACCTTTGAGTTATGTATATTTAGATATCCTTCAAACATTTTTAAGTAAAATAATTAACATAAATAAATAATCCAGTTTTTTTTTTATATTTATTTAAAACTAACTTTTGCCCGCGGCTTCGCCCGCGTTTGGATCGGAAATTATCCCACGGAAACATACCACCGGGATAAAAACTATCTAGGTTTTACACTACAGACTACAGCCCAATTCAAATAGTCAAACTACGAGTGTATATGACGGCTCGGAACACGAGGCAAGTCGCTGCGCAGTAACAAATTCACGTGTCAGCGGGGGTGAGGGGTGAGGTACTGCGCAGCGAGGAGCGCACTTCAAGCCGCCATAAAGTTTGAATCGGGCTGTACCTATCGGTGTGCCAAATTTACATCGTATACAAACATCCAAAGTCATTCAAACTTCTATAATATTAAATAAGATGTCATCGGGATAAGCACCCTGATTTCGTAACACACTATCAATCTCAATCTGAATCATTTTGAAGGATATTGCTAATTCATAGCTCCATAATTATGTTCGAAAAATGTGTCTGCTCACCAACGTAAATAACGCAATGAATGTTGTTGAACTGTTAAAAGGAAACCCCTCGCTACTGAATGACATGAAAAAATGACATGAATCACAGATAGTCACTTTTCTTTTTTTGTTGCAGCTAATAAATTCATGCTGGCTTTCTGCGTGCAAAAGAACTGGAAAGCTTTGAAGCATGGAGGCAGCGCTGAAGGTGGACTCTTCAAGTGTTTCCAGGCGTTGAGGTAAGAATAGACTGATAATGATGACGTCACTTTAAAAGAGCTAGTGGCTAAAGCATAACAGCCAGACAAGTCGATAGAAGTTTAAACTACGCTGTCAGTTCACAGATGAATGACCATCCATTACACACATAAGAATTTACGCCTGTAATTCCCTAAGGGTTAGCAGAGGTGCATCTATAGTGCACCTACATTTCGCCAGTTACGTGTTATGTATGCCCATGTATTAGGAGGCGAGGTTATTGCCATCAATCGATCATAATATAAGATCAGACAGCTGTGCTGCTGGGGTATTTGTTGCGCCACTTCTTCATCCCAGCGAAAGCACTAGGAAGTGGTGAAGCGTGGCTGTTTTGGGGGACTGTCTTTTGTAATTTTGACGTTCGAAAAGTGCTGGTTCTCAGCCTAATTTGGAATAAATGACTTTTGATTTAACCAATAACCTAAGAAATGAAAGGCCAATAACTCTTTACCCGACCTGGAAATCAAACCCATAGCCTCATGCTCAGCACTAATGCTACTACCAATTTCTATGCAATATGATAGTGTTATAAATCTAGCAATCATTATGGGTACATTTCCTATATTTGCCAAGGAATTACACAATAATACATCTCACTAATCTACGTTCGCCATTTATTTTCCAAACATGTAAACAAATATGAGTTGTTGGAAAAAATACTTTAAAGTCTACATAATAAAGTTCAGTTCAACTTTTTCGATAGTACCTACGAGTCACTCTAAAATAAATTTAATTTTCACTATCATAAAGTTGATTTGTATTTAACTTGAAATAACATAAAGAAACATGAATTTGAATAGATCTTAAATACTTTAGTCTACATTTAACTAGGCATGTATCTCGCACCTCATTTAGACGCCAGTCTCATCCTTGATTAAAGTCGTGCTAGAGATATTGACGAGTATTCCCTAGTGATTAAAATCAGCATAAATTGCTGTACAGCCATTATGATTGCGGTTAGTGGTTTTTGATGCATCTGAGATATAGTGGGGTTTTGATGTTCAATAAAACGTTAGGTAATATATAGATAATGGTGCCGATTCCCTTGTTCACAAACTAAACTTTTAAGTTCAGTGCATATTTTTCTTTCTATTTCATTAAGAAAAGGACAAGAAAATGAATATGTATTAGTTTAGTTCTATACTCCATAGACAGTTTAGACGTGATTGACATGGCTACTAAAAATACGTCAATTTACGTCAGGCGCTGACTAATTTGACAATACTAAACTAATATTTATCTAATACTTCGTTTTCGCTTACTGAATTTTTCAATACTTGTGTCTATCTGCATGAGAAGCTCTTGCACAGATGTAGATCTGTAGTGATCTGCAGTGCCATTGTAGAATGACACTACTGGGTTTGTTGCAAAACTATTGTGTTGTTCACAATCATTTCAACCTGTGGTTTCAACAACGGTTAAGCCAAAGTTGTCCCGAGTGTTTTATGAGAATGAAATACGTACCTAATCGTCTTCAATACATAGAAACTTTAGGTAAACCTGTTGTAAAATCGTAATTACGCTGCGCTGCAGTGAATGCGGTTAACCGTCGGTTTTCGATGCATCCTCGATACGGCGATACATAGAATAGTAAATTGTTACAAAAGGTTGGCTCCATACATCCAGCGCACACATACTAGTTCACTCACAGTTACATATTTTAGCTCTGATTTTGCAACACTGTCAATATCACAGTGATCTTTAATCTCGTGACAATAAGGTTGCTGTTGGGTTGCAGCAGTTAAAGGTAAAATAACACGCTTCACGTACAGCGAGTGCAAGTGCTCTCGCGACCGGCATTTGTTTGAGATCGCCACACTTACGCGTCTATTATATTTATTTGTTCATTTATTTCAGGCGATCCAGGCCCATAAATAAATATATTAACCTAAGTATACATATTTTTTAATATTATAAAATAGAACTAGCTTGTTTTTGAGCAGTTCAGAAGTCTTCTTCCATGACGACGGGCAGATAACAATTCGGTTCGGCTATGTGTGAGTGCGCCTGTTCTCGTTCGTTGTATGGAACCGACCTTCTGTTCCTATCTATTTGGAGATAGTACGGTAGGTACGAAAGTACTTCATGTTAGACGTGGTTTGCCAAGCGCGAAAATCAACTGGAAATATGGTTGAGTCATAGCAGATTGGGTACGTATGTAAGTTCCTGGCAATTAGGGTCTTGTGTTTATGTCTGACTAAGGGCAATTAAAAATAATAACAATTAATTATCTTGTAACTTAAAATTGAATTACAGTAACATTTTAATCCTTTTTAATGATTTGTTTAGGTTTTAAACAGAGCGGTAACTTTTTTGTTCATTAAAGTGATATTTTCCACTGGTAACTTATCATAATATCGCGACTGGGTTACCCAGAAGTTTTCAGCTTTGACCCTTGAGTTTGTTTCGCAATTTCTTCTCAAAAGTAGTCAGATAGGAAATGTCGACTGAACGTAAGCAGCTTATTTTGTAATATCACGTGTAAAAGAGATTCCGATACCACATTTACAGAACAAATAATTTCATTTCATCTTGTCGAGTCAGGCGAACATTATAAATGTGTTCGATATTTCAATAATTTCAAAACGAATTTCGTATCGAGGTATGTAAAAACTCACGCACGAGGGAGCGTTATCTGTGCCGCGTTAGGTGCCGCGTTATATGTGCTCCGTTGCGTGGCATGATATCTGTGCTCCGTTGCGTGGCGCGTTGTCTATGCCCCGTTGCGTGGCGCGTTGTAATGTGTAATCCGCCATAGCCCTATCCATAGGTATCCATAGGTACATGCCATACGAGGTCAATACTTCCTACGAAAAAGCAAAAGACTTGAAGATGCTGTATTGTTTCAGATTCTACACCATGGTGATGATTCTCGGTCTTCACTCAATGATCTTCATCGGCTATGGATACACAGCGAACCCCGAGTTTATTGAAAATGTAAGTTTTGAATTTAGTTTTAATTTTTTTTATTTGAAATGGGGCAGAGGTGGCCCAGTAGTAAGTAGTAACGGCCTTGACTTACGAGTTGTAGGTTGCGAACCCAGACAGGCGCTTTACTTTGTGTAATTTATTTCATCACCACTGCTCTCAAAACGGTGAAGGAAAACATCGTGAGGAAACCGGCATGTCCGAGAAACACGCGGTTAAGTTACTCCCTCTCACAGAAAGGAGGCCTGTGTCCCAGCAGTGGGAACATTATAGGCTGATTATGCTACGTGATGCATTTTATGTTAACTCATAATTCAAGTTATCAACAAACAAATCGAGCAAACATATAAAATATGGAGGAAAACATCGCGAATAAACCAGCATGTCCTAGAACCAAAAATTTGAATACATGTCACAACTACCAACTCGCACTGGCCTGTGTGGTGGATTACAGCCCACTCCCTCTCACAGAGAGAAGGCCTGTGTCTCAGTAGTGGGAACACTATCCCCCTTATTACAAAACAAAGTTTTTCTTTCGATCAGGTTTAAACCACTGATCCGGTTATTGAATTAAGAACCCAACTGATAGAGAAATGCAGTTCTTTATACAAAAATGACAGCTTAGTTCGGTGCTAAGTTGTCATTTTAGTATTAAAAACTTTGCCTAAATCGAAATAAAGTTGGAAATAAAAGTACTGGCTCAATAGTTAGAACAAATAGGCTAGAACTAAAGTTAGGTTTCGTTTTGTAATAAGACGGTTAAGGTTTATTATGCTGTTATGCTACATATTACTTTTGAGTAACGTACCTCAACATAAAAGATGTCCTCTAAAAATACAGTTACGCTTTTTCACAAAACCAACGTTCCCATTTAAAGCCTGTAAATTAAATTGTCGCTTAAATACGTTTCACACAATACCTCTGACATCGAAAACCGCGGAATGTCACCGCTTTAACAAAACATTAATTAAATGAATCAGCATCGGGACCATTAATAACTGATGACGTGATTAATTGAAATGCAATTGGTTTGCAATTCATGGAGGATTGCGATAAATAATTATATTATTGAGCTGATGGCCATGCAAACAGCATAAACTAGAGACAAAACATACACAAAATACATTACAACAAGGACGACAACAACGTACATTTTGATATACTCTGTCACCAGGCTAACCGTTTTTTGACAGCTGCCGATCGTACCTATTCCAGATTACGTAAAAGTTAACTTTAAATTAATGCGAATAAAATAAATATATAAACTGCCTTATCTTACTGAATTATCTTATAATATTTATGACTTCTTACAGACTTTATAATATACGTGTATCAGTTTTAACTAAAAAAATGTTATTGCTCACTAGTTCGATCTGTCAAAAAACGGTTAACCGGTCTATACATTTGTGAACTCAAAGTATTAAATATAACAGTTTTTTTCTATAATACATGGACAGAACTTAACACACACAGACTTACAAGATGTGGGTGAACCTACACCACGTGCACGTGCTATACCTCTGCCTAACCTTTCGGGGTGATACAAGTGCGATGTTATTTAAGATTTATGGGTAGACAGAACTCGGAAAGTCTGACAGCGAGTCTTATTGTCCCACTGCAGGACAAAGGCCACTTCTAATACAAAGAAGGCATGAGCATCGATCACCACGCTTGCTCGAGACGGGTTAGCGATGACAGACTTGTATTAACTATAAGTCCAGGGGTCTACTCCCTGCCAGGGTAGCGGGATCGTCCGAAAGGGTTACCGCTGCCCTGGAACAGAAAGGGCTAAGGAAGGAACACGGATGGGTTTTAGTCAGTAAGAGTCTGACACTCCCTTCCGCTCCACCCAGAGCGGGAGGGGTCATTTGATGATTTCCCATCCTCAAAAAAAAAAAAAAAAGTTAACTGGGCTGTGGAGTTCAGATAGGCAGTCGCTCCATGTGCATAATCAGCATATACTGTTTCCACTGCTGGGACACAGGCCTCCTCTCGGTAAGAGGAAGTGGGCCGTAACCCACCACACCGTCCCGGTGCGAGTTGGTAGATGTCACACCGCCAGCCTGGGTTGGAACCCACGACCTACAATTTGTTAATCGGGTCTGTTACCACTGGGCGAGTACTGCTCTCCGTGTAAAATATTGGTATTTAGCTGCGTGGGGTTAGACTAGAAGTCAACCCGAGCATAGTTGGGAAGGCTAGGCGAACGATGAGACAGAACAGTTTTGTCTTCACTCAAAACAGGTTAATTGAGTTCTAAAGACTGCGCAAGGTTGTGAGTTTAACACAAACTGAACCGAAGTTAAAGTACTCAACAAAATATTTCACAACTTTAGTACATTAACTGTGCTATAATAAAGCTGCATTTAGTTAATATACCTTGCAGTTAATTTACTTGTGCAACTCCAAGCCTTGTATACCTAATGCAGATGGAGTAAATGCCAACGCGTGGTTGTTGTACTGTATCTACATCTTTAGCTAAGAAGCCATATTTACTTTAGTCTAATAGTTACTATTAGACTATAAACAACTATGATACCTATAGTGAGATAAGACGAGAATGCTTAGAGGGATGTGTGGTGTTGACACGAATTGATAAAATAAGAGAAAGTCTGAAACTGACACTGGTAACTAAAAAGTTGTGTGGAAATTGGTTGTCATGGTATGGGCATGTGATACGGAGGAATGAGGAAAATGTTGTGAGGAAAGTTTTGAGTATGAATGTTGATGGCTATAAGAGTAGAGGAAGACCAAAGAAACGATGGATGGACTGTGAGAATGAATGATATGGTTAAAAAAGAAGTATGGAAGAAAAATACATGTTGCGCCGACTACAATTAAGTTGGAATAAAGGGAGGACAATGATAAGCCCTGGTGTAAACCAGGCTAATAAATACTTGACTAAATGAATGGTCAGGATACTATTCTTTGGAGCGGACAGACGGATTTTACCAAATCATTGTCAATTAAAAAACATGGTGTTATTGAAATTAATTATTAATGCTGTCAGTTTGATGTTGTTAATTTTAGAAAGCGCATAGCGCATGCGCATCTTAAGCATAATCAACATAATTATGAGTTTCCCATTGCTGGAACTTAGCAATTCGCTTCTCTGTGAGAGTGGGCCAGACGGGCCCAGGGGTATAGGCATTTCTGCACCTTCACTTATAACTCATCATCATCATTTCCGCCCTCGTATTCGCCTCCCCTTTCTTCTGCTATTCTTCCCGATTCCGTGCGTCTCTCATCCAGGTGTTTCTCGCGACTTTGAAGATATCGTCAACCCAGCGCGCCTTTGGACGGCCCTGGTATCTTTGGTCTAACCTTGGCCACCATTCAGCCACAGGTTTACTCCATCGGCCATATTCTCGTCTAGCTAGATGCTCTGCCCAACTGCATGACCACGATGTCGTAGACTTTTTTTTTTTTTCGGCCGACGACGGATTTTGGTGTCACGCACGTGGTCTAGTAAGTTTATGCTCATATGCTGAGGACAGTCTCCTTTGTAAGCGTCCATGTCTCGGCACCGTAGTTCATTATTGCCTGAACATATTGGTTGAAAAACCGGTTTTTTTTGTACCAAATGCCTCCCCACCCAGTTGAAAACCAGCGTCAGGCAGTACTGTAGTTGTCTGGCATTTTTGCTGAACTGGGCCTTTTTGGCGCATCCGTGAGGCACACTTTCCTGCTAATTTCTTACATCGGACTTCACACTTTTTATTTAATCTTTTTTTATTGTTTGTTTTATCTAATGTATGTATCTGGTGTATTGTGGGTCTTTTAGTTTGTGCCAAATAAATGTATTTTCTTTCTTTCTAAATAAATAAACGTAATGCTCCGGTGGTTATTTTTAACTCCTTTCATCAAACCTAAGTAAACATAGAATCGTGTAAACTAGTCTTAACAGGCGGCTAAGTAAAACAGGTTGTGCCGCTCATGTGCAATAGTCCAATGTACTATTGATACACGATTGCGCTAAACTCATAGGTTACTGGCCGACTTGCTATTTCTCTAAAGAGGGTGCTACTTCCTACACTTTCTTGTAGTCTACAGAATGATTATTGTTTAAATTAAGAGGTTATTTTATTATAACACCACAATTAATACAGGTTCAAATAATATTAAACTACGAAAAATAAAATGATTTGATGTTTTTTTTGGGTTGTCAACATTATTTAGTTCCAGCGATTAGCGCGTTCAAACACAACAAACAAAGAAAAAGCAAACAAACTGTTCAGCATTATTATTGTACAGATAGATAGACAGTATTTATAGGTAGGTACAGCGCTACTAGATTATATTCCCGAGTTCATACAACCCTAATCTCTTCAGGGCAAGAGTGAATAGGCTTCTTCTGGGCAAGCTCGTTCCACCGTAGATCTCATCCCTGCCTCTGGGCTGGATTAAGGTCAAGAGTGACCCCATTGTCAATAAAAATAAAAAAAATTGGGGCGTGGCTTAACTCGAAACCAAATCCGCCATCTTGTTTTTTATACCATTTGATCACTGATATTCCAAAAAAAAATTGCACTGACGTTCACCAACAGTGACCCCTGTCACGTCATTCGAACACCAAGAGATCCTTGTAGCAATGTAGGTACAGACAGCAGATCAAACTAATGAAATCTGTCAAATTTCTTTATTAGATTTTCAACATTATTGCTAAATCATTAGGTTCAAGGTTGATTGGGAAAATTTGACAGTTTCGGGTAGCTTGATGTGCTGGCGTCTGTACATAGTATGTGCTACCCATGACCTATAAAAGCTCTCAAATAAAAAACGAAAAACAAACAAACACACTTGTCACGCCTCACGCAACTTAACCGCGAAGACTGTTGACCTAGGCAAGTCATCGACCTCTTACATAACGAAACCGGTTAGAAATGGATCCGAGTTGTGTGTTTATAAATTTTTTGGTTAGCAATAATTATTATGACCGGTTCCTGTAATCAGACAAGTCTATACCTACTAATAATTAATCTGAAGAGTTTGTTTGTTTGAACGCGCAAACTTTGGAACTTCCAGTATGATTTTTTTAAATTAGAATCCAATTAACTTGTTTTATTTTGTTTTGTTTGCATCTGTCTAGCCTTTTCCCAAGTTGAGGTCGGCTTCCAGTCTAACCTGATGAAGCCGAATACCAGTTTTTTACGTGAGGCGACTGCCTATCTGACCTCTACGTAATAACTCAGTTACTAATAAGGTAACATAATATCTCGCAATAGCAGGCTTCTTTCGTCTTTCTGTGTTATCTTAGACTTTATTGACATCGGTGTAGGAAAGCGTCGCGAGAAAACCAGAGGGGCAATTCTCGTAATTTTTAAGAACGTTCACACAGTCTGATCTCAGTCTCAATCTGTCAAAAAATCCTATAATTTCCCTTCATTTTGACAAGCTTTTGACATTTGTTTGTCGCCGAGATGAGACTGCGACTAGATTTTTAACGTTTTAATTACGAGAACTGGCCTTCTGGACTTAAATAGTTAATCTATCTATCTAATAAGTAATATGAATAATAACGCTGAACAGTTTGTTTGTTTAAACGCGCTAATCTCTGAAACTACCAGTCGGATTAAAAAAAAATCATTTTGGTTTTGATAGCCCAACTCTTGAGGAAGGCGACAGGCTATTTAACATCACGCTATGACCCTTAGGAGCCGAGCAAAAATGACGAAAGTCAGAAAGAACGCTAAGCGAGAACGAGGCGATGCGATGCAACGGGGTAGGTCGAGGGAACAAGAAATTTCACGCTGTCAAAGTCGCGGGCAGGAGCTAGTCTTTTATTACCAATTACCTACGTATTTGCATTGTCTAATATCAGTCTCAATCTGTCAAAAATACCTCTAATTTCCCTACATTTTTGACGAATTTTGACATTTATTGTCGCTGAAATGAGATTGTGACTAGATTTTTAACGTTTTTAATTACGAGAATTGGCCTTCAGGTTTCAGCGCCATAGGTCATCACTAGCAACATATTATAAATAACAATATTATTAAGTTACAACCACCATTTTCAAGACTAAATTAAAAACTTAAACTAAACTACTATCAATTAAATTAAATGCCCTCCATCGCAACTTATCGCAAGTTACAAGTATCCACTAATTGATGGAGTAACCGCATTCATTTAATAAAGTGAATTGCTTCCGTTCTGCGCCCGCGCTGGTTAGTAAGCACGTACGGGAAAGTGATTGCGGTTTTATTTGAAGCATAAAGTACAGTAGGCAGTACAGTAAGCCGCAAGTCAGTGTTAACACTTTGACCTTGAGCTACTCAGGCCTAGTACGGAGTTTCATTTAATTTAAAGGCTTTTTGTCATACTTACATAAAACATGTGACCACTACCACTACTGGACCCGCGTGGTGGATTAAGGCCCACTCACAGCTGTGGGAACATTATAGGCTGATTCTGACTATGCATAACTGAAATCAACTGTCAGACTGTAGGGTAATGACCTCTTGTAATTTAACAGAGAAGTAAAGTATTGTGTCATTGAGTATTGATCAAGCTATTTACAACATTAACTTGCTGTTAAGTGAATCTTATCTCATAATCTGGCGACAGAAAACGTGACCAAATAAGTAATCATTAATTATGGACCACCAAAAATATTACAAAGTAACCAAAAGAAGCAATTTAATGCATTGTGACGTCACATCATTGCATATCGCAATGTTCTTTGTAAAACCATTAAGCGTAAAGAACGTTGGTAAAATACTAGTTTGTTTTTACCATTTTGCTGCTGACGCTAAGCGCTTGATCGATTTGTTCGTATATTTCTCTTGCGTCATGTTTAGAGAATAATAATACTTAAGTTAGAGGAAAATTTTATACATGTGATATGCTAGTTTCGTGTGGTTCCGGACTTAAAGAAAAGCACCATCCTACTTCCCTTGTATAGACTAATGGACGTGCTGGAGAATGGGCAGCAGCGTTCTCTATGCATTTTACCACCATACTGCGTTCGCCAACCCGCATGCCAAGCGTGGCGATTATGGCCAACCCCAAGAATGACAAGCACAAATACCTAATACTTGGCCCCTAGTATACCCTTGGGTAAGGTAGCGGCCAAGGCAACGGTGAGGCACAGGTAAGAAGAAGCACAAACCGGTCGAAGTGGAGGTGCTTGGGGGCCTATCTTCAGAATTGGACTTTCGGCTGAAATGATGATGAATGATATGATAGTTGCGCGGCAAACTCTGCTTGTGCGATGCAGAATATTGTGTGACGTCAGTGTGATGCGTAGTTCGCATGTGGCGATATAGATGCCGCCACAACTACATTACTACTGAATTTGACTGGTGCTAACTACTAACAGAGTACTACACTAAATAATCAGCTCGTTATATAAAATATATTAATTAAATTTCACTTTTACAGTCGTACGATGACTTCTTCAAGTCCCTTCTCTTCAACGCGCGCGTGATAGTGCAGATCTTTTTCGTGATGGGAGGGTTCCTCATGGCTTACAAAATGCTGGTATATGCCGAGACTCATCAATTTACGTTGAAAACTGTTCCCATGGCGCTGGTGAATAGGTGGCTCAGGTAAGAGTTTTGAACAAATTATTGCTTTTAATGCACATTATAAAAAAATGAGGTGCTGAATTCGATACGTTGTGACATATTGCAGAGTTATTACTATCATAGGTGTTGTTTTTATTTAAAAAATAATCATAATGTCAGTATAGATTGGTTTTATCGGACTTGGTTCCAAGTGGTTGGTCAGGTGCAGGTGACGAATCTAACCGATTTATAGCTGCATCCATCTTTTTACATACATTTATAAAGCCAGAGTGCAGTTTCTATAATCTAGCTGACACTATTGAGTCTTCAAAATGTTTTTAAACCGGCCAGATTTTGTAGCTTCCTTCATTATAACAATAATATTAATCTGGGTGATCCTTCATGTATTTGATTTTGCATATTCAATATATTTTACAATAATAAATAACCAACTCTTTGTTTGAAATTGCAATTTTGAATTAGCCTTATGGTGACACTTTTTCCTCTGTAGATATCACCATTTTTTTTGCAGGTTAATGCCAGCAGTCTTAGTAGTAATGGGTCTGGCCATGACCTGGGTGCCTCATCTTGGCTCAGGACCCATGTGGGACGCAGTAGTGAGGAGGGAACGAGACATGTGTCGTATGAACTGGTGGCAGCTGGTCATCCTGAGCCCTAATCTTTTCCCGTTTGAGAACCTGTGTTTGCCTCAGGCTTGGTGAGTTTTTACTTTTACACACATTTCTTTTCTATATATATAAAGTTTTCGTGTCTGTCTCCGTGTTCGCGTTTTTCTTTTAAACTGCGGAATGGATTTTGATGCGGCTTACACCATAATTTAGTTTTTACTCCAGAAAAGTTTATGTAGGTACCGAAATCTCTATGTTTTCTCAAGTCCGTAAAAATCGTGCAAAGCAGGAGCTTGTCGCTAGTATTATTATCAAAGTAGGCTGTGATCGTTATTCAGCTAAGTAAAGACATCGTTTAGAATGGAGAAATGATGAACAACATTGGCACCGCGCCTGAACACTGTATTTTAGCGATTTCGAAATCATCATTTGGTACACGCAAAATAGGTCTTTATGCCTCTACTATTATTACCATAACTTTGACACTTTCGCGTCACAATTTCAAACGGTCGAGACCCAATTACAGTTTGATCGACAAGGCGTGACACGATAATTAGGCAATGTCAGAGAGTTTATCAGATTTCTCAGTAGTAGCTGACGACCTACGTGGGAATGAATTCGTTTAGGAACCTCATGTAGTATTTTTAACTCATAAAGCGACGCGCGCTTTACTTGTGGTTACCAAGTATATAAACAGGCTATCTATGCAAGCGCAGGAGCTCTCGGTACCGTCAGACACAATGGCAAAGTTGGAAGTGTGTGTGTGTTATGTGCGGACGCTACTCGACTACACGCACGCATTCACAGCGTGTTTGTACACTTGGTTACCACAAGTAAAGTGCACATCGCTTTGTGAGATAAAAATGCTGTACCACGTGCAGGTTTGAAGGTTATCATCATCCGCGTAGAATTTTTTCAAGTATTTTGGGTTCGGTTTCCAGTCTAACTTGAAGCTGAATACCAGTATTTTACATCGAGCCACTCTATCTATCTCTGAGAAATACGCAAGCATAAGCATCATAATCAGCCTATAACGTTCCCTCTGCTGGACAAAAGCCTCCTCTCTGTGAGAGGGATTGGGTCGTAATCCACCAGGCGGGTCCAGTGCGGGTTGGTAGATTGCATGTGAAATATACATACGAAATTAGCTACTCCAGTGCCTACATTAACAAGACTGTAGACGCTAGCAATTAAAATAAATCTCTTTCACTGCCGTAAGTCAACATACATCTAAATTACGTTGTATATTTTGCCAGTTACTACAACTAATTGGGCTAAAAAGAACAGTCTCTCCGTTCCGCTTCATTGTGATTGCATCAAAACCAGCCATTATTCATGGACATTACTAACAAATTGCCACATTTGAAGTTTACGCGTCTCTGATTATCATAAGCGTTTCCTTTTTCCTTCGGCATTAATTGTTTGTTTGAAGTTTTACTAAGCTTCAGTTGAATGACCACCAATACTGAGGACGATTTTATCCTTTGAAGAGGTAATCTGTGTTTTTATATGTGCGATAATTTGTAACACATATTGCATGTCCGAGAACCAAAAGTTCGAAGACATAGAATAGAAAGAATAGAATAGAATACTCTTTACTACACTCGTTCTCTTTTTTTCTTTATTCTCACTCTCACTCTTTGTTTGTGCTTGACATAATTATGACAAGCACAAACCTTCACTGGGCCAGCGTGGTGGAGTATGGCCAACTCTCTCTCATAGAGAAAAAGCCTGTGTTCCAGACAGTGGGATATTGGCTGATTATGCTAATTCAATTATGTGATAGGCCACATTGATAGTAAATTACCTAAGATTTTGTGCAAGATTTTGCATTGATGAATGTGTTCCTTCCTGCGTGGCCGACGTTGCAACGTGAATTATGAGGTTAGTTACGTACAGATTACTATGTAGGTACTTGTATTGATACAACAATTTAATATTTTTTTAGATACTAGTTTTTGCACACAGTTTCACCCGCGTGGATGTCGGAAAATATACCACGGGAACGTTTAAGAACACCAGAATTAAGAAGTAATTTTAAGTAGTTCTAATTACTTTACGAATATAGGTATAGTCTGTTTCAAAACTATCTGATAAAAATATAAACAAATATATTAGAAACCTTTGTATGTATCGTACCTTTAGATGCCAAATTTTTAGTGCCACTAAATCACCACAAAGATGTGTTTCATTCGACTATTGAGGTTAATTTTATAACCTCAATTTTCGTCGATTTTTCAATTACATTATATTAATGTTATCCAAACAATACTTAGTTGTGAAACTTTCCGTGATCCAAGGGCTGGCTCTTTCCTTGGCCAGAAGCTAAGCTTTGCCATACAACGAGGCAATACCGCCAGCATCTTGAGTACTTACATTACCAGTCGACAGCGATTCGGGTGAATTTTTCGACGCTATATTTTAGTTTGTGTATAGTTATAGTTCAGTTAGGATTTAATTTTGTTATTTTTATCAATTAATTAAATAGGTATTAGTAATTATTTGCTTACTTATTATTTTAATTTACAGAAATTTAGAATCATGCATCTTAAATGCTACCAGCTGAATAAACTTTATTGTAACAATAATGGTTGGAAAAAGTGATTTGTTGAAGTTGAAACCTTCTAAAGACAGATTAATGTTATGCCAATTCCCTTTCGTGAGTGTCACTCGCGAAGCGGAAGAATTTAACCAGCAGTGCGATTCTGTAACCATGTTGCCGTGAAAACTTAGGTGAAGTGAGCGTGGAGTGAGCTGTCATTGCAACTAATACTAGGGATTGACACTATTGACAGCTCACTCTAAGTTCACTTCACCTAAGTTTTCACGGTGAGATTTTTACAGAATCGATCGGCTGCACAGGGCTTGTTCACACTTTCAATTAGTTCACGGAATTACAAATTTTACTATAGCTTACTGTCATAGTAATTGATGTCAAAGTTCAAGTACGTAGATTTTTTTTTAAAATGCTTAATAAACTTCTCCATTTAACTGTTTGTTTCTGAAAATTTTAACCTTTTATTAGAACATTTTGGAACAGACTAAAGTGCCAATTACTTCACATATATAGGTACGTACCTAATTCCTTTCTCCTTGAACGTTCGCTCCCTCTAGGCTTTACGTACTGTCTAATTCGGAGGAATTCGGAGGAGACGGGGAGCCGTCTAGACATTTTGACCCTAGAAGCGCTTTGGAAAATCCTATAAGTCTCCCAGACATCTTCTCTGTCCAACGTAATACCTTTTATTATTATTCCTATTTCTTTTCCTTAAAAATATTTATAACTAACTTCTGCCCGCGACTTTGTCTGCGTCAAATTTTTTGCTCCCTCGACCCACTGCGTCGCATCGCATCACCTGCCCGCACTATCGTTTTAACTTAGCCTTCCTTCTGATTTTTGCTCAGCTCCTAATGGTCAGAGTGTGATGTTAAGTAGTCGAAAGCCTTCCTCAAGACTTTGGCTTGGACTCGGGTAACTGGTATTTCCAGCGGTAAGCGCGTTCAAACAAGCTCTTCAGCTTTATTATTAGTATAGATAGATGACTCTCGTTCTCAGGGCTGGTGGCTAAGTAAAAACAGGCGCACGGTTCGATCGATCTGGTTAAGCTACTCTTGCCGCGGTTGCTCCGTGGATGGGTGACCAACTTTACATACGTTAAGCCGTTGGTCCCGGCAGTTATTCATGGATCTTTGACAGTCGTTACGGGTCTTCAGAAGCCCGAAAGTCTGACAACCAGTCTTACCAAGTGGTATCGTATTACCCAAAAACTGGGTTGTGGAGGTCAGATAGGCAGTCGCTAAATGTAAAATACTGGTATTCAGCTGCATCCGGTTTGACTGGAAACCGACCCCAGCATAGATGGGAAAAGGCTCAGATGATGATGAGATGGACTTTTTCTCAAATTGACCTAATGCCAATTTGATTAACAATTAATTTTCCTGGCTGTATCTATCTAGCTACATAAAAATTAACAAAACAAAAAAAAAACAACAGTTTCTCTGCACCGACTTCTGCGTAACTTCCTTACGCAAAACTAAGACAAATAATGACCTAAAATGACTAGGTTTTGCTTTATTTTCTTAACTTTTTTTATGACCAACACTTCGAAGGCTAATCCGCTTTCCACCAATCTCACTTAACCTTAAAATATTGCGTCGAACATTCGTTTTTAGGGTTCCGTGTCCAAAGGATGCTAATGGTCCTGCCATTACTAACACTGTTGGTCCACCGCCACCACCAACGGGAAGTCAACGAGAAACGAGATTATTCCAACCGATCGTGACGTCCTGTCTACCGTCCCGTTCCGTGATGTGCGGTGGACACGCGGCCATAGCAAATGTATACAGGATGAAATTGAATAGGTGCGACCAATTAGAATATCTAATTTAACATGTTATAAAATAAATTAAGAGCATGTCATTAAGGAAAGGGATGCACAACCGTAGGCGAGCGATTTCGCAACGTCTTCTCGCGCCTTTTTTTTGTAGGAACGGTCAAAATTAAGTAAATGTCGCTAGTTCAACGCGTTGCAACTTGCTTCATGTTGTGAACTCAGCGATGAATGGAATGCTTATCGGGCGCGCGCTAAAATTAATATTTTCTAGTTAGTTTTAATTTAAAAAATAATTCAAATTGGAACTATGAAAATTCGTGTCTACTTAAAGTCAATAACTTAGTTTGCACTATCTAAGGCGATAATAAATACACGATTTTTGAAGTGAAAACTTATTTAGCGGCGTTGTGCACTTTTGTTGTGATGGGTAAAAAATGTTAAACTCGCGTCAGGACACGTGACCTGCTCGAAAATTCGTAAGACGGAGCTCGCGTCAGGAGTAGGACACGTGACCTGATCGAAAATCCGTAAGACGGAGGGAGAGTAGACCGCATTCAAAAAGGAGTGCAACCCATTTTTTTTCAAGAATTTAGATTTGGGAAAGGACAATTTATAATGATTGTGTAGCAGTTACTGCACCTCCTCTATTGATGTGTCGCAAGTTTTTAATTTCATTCTGTATATCACTACTTCGGCGCCGTCATCTCGTTCTCGTTGACGTCCCGTTGATGGTGACGGTGGAAAAATGGCCTTTGGCTCCGTTGTCCGTCCGTCTGTCCGTACCAGGGCTGTATCTTTTAAAACATAATACATAGACACTTATTATGTAACGACGCGGCTGACGAGCTGGCCAGAAGGGCATCCAGCACGCCAGTCTATGGACCGGAACCAGTCGTGCCCATCCCCTTCAATCAACTACGCAGGTGGCTACAGAAGCACACCCACACACAAGCAGAGAACTGGTGGTCCTCGTCACCGGGCTGCAGGCAGTCCAAGGAAGCCATGCCATTATTAGATGGCAAGATTACTACGCCTGGACAGGAAAGGCCTGCGCCTGGTGACGGGGAACATCACGGGACACTGTGCGGAAACCAAACCCGTAACATAGAACGTATACATTTGAAATTTTTACAGTGTGGAACAATTACTGTGGTTACTTAAAAAATAAAGGGCTAAGAAACGTGTTTTATTGCCAAAGTATTAAAAAAAAATTATAAGCGAGTATTATTGTACTGTGGTACGGGACCCTTCGTGGGCGAGTCCGATTCACACTTGGCCACTTTTTCATACAAAATTACGACAAAAAAAAAACAAATATTTAATATCACACATCTAAAGTAAATAGTAAATATCACTCTTATTGCGAAAGCAGCACGGTTTATTTTACCGTTGCGTAATTCAGGGTAAATATATTGTCGTGGTACAAGCCTTGGATTTAGTTGCATTCGTAATTACAGTTGAGAAATTTTAAGAAAGAGGGTATCTCGATCTTAGTCGTGCTGCGTTGTCGGGTAGGTAAAAACATAATGACGTTGCCTTGACATAGTTGATGCTCAGCGGTGACAACAGTTTTATTACCTTAAATAGGGGTAAATAACTTCAAAGTTTTGACTCTAGAAGAAGGCCTCAGAAGACCCATTCACGTAATTCCACCAACCTACTGGCGAGAACTCCTCTCACTAGAGCCATGCGTGTGGTGAACGAGGTTCACGAGAGAGTTGATGTATCGCGATGCAACTTGAGTGAATTCGCAAAAGTTACATTAACAATATGTTAATAATATGTTATTTAGATGTAGGTTAAGATTTAGGATATTGTATGTAATTTTATAGGATGTAGATTAAAGATTTAGTATGTAAGGCCTCGCTATCGCATTGGACCGCTGATCTGTAATGGTAGTTGTAGGTAAGATTTGAATAAATAAATAAATCAAAAACGTTCAAAAACTAGTCACAATCTCCAGTGGTACTGGCAGCGACTTACGTGTTGTAGGTCGTAGGTTCGAACCCAAGTGAACGCACTATACTGTGTGTATGTGTATGTAAATTATTTTATCACCACTGCTCTCAAAACGGTGAAGGAATACATCGGCAGGAAACCGGTATATCCTAGAACCAAAAATTCGAAGACATGTGACATCTGTGAAACCCGCCCTTGACCCGCGTGGTGGATTATGACCACTCCCTATCACAGAGAGGAGGCCTGTGTCCGAGCAGTGGGAACATTATAGGCTCTGCTCTACGAATTGTTTAAATTTTTCAATGATCACCAAAATCACGTAGCTATTAATTCCGTTCTTTCTACTAAATCTTCATTCTACTTCCAGGTACCTTGGCACAGACACCCAGCTCTTCCTGATAACCCTGGTAGTCCTGCTCATCATCTGGAGATGGCCCAAGAGTGGAGTTCCAGTGCTGACAGCCGTCATGATCATCAGTCTTCTCATACCATTCTTGCAGAGCTACTTCATGAATCTCCTGCCCATTAGAGTTAGCATATTCCCTGAGTAAGTAATGTTAATTGTATCTTTAGTTTTATCTATACACAGAGACAAAACTTCTATGGAGTGGACAACATTTTTACCTATTGTATAATATATCAGTTTTTTAATAAGTCATCATCTGCATAGCGTTTTCCCAACAATGATGGTGTCAGTTTCCAGTCTAACCAGATGCAGCTGAATATCAGCACTTCACATGAAGCGACTGCCTATCTAACCTCCACAACCCAGTTACTGGGTAATACGATACCCCTTGGTAAGACTGGTTGTTAGACTTTCGAGCTACTGACGACCCGACTGTCAAGGATCCACGAATGACAGCCGGGGCCTTCCGAGACAAGGTGGGGTCTTGGTATGTGAAGATGGTTACCCATCCAAGGACCAACCGCGGCAAATTTTGATCAAAGTCGTAGTGCTCTTATGTTTAATCCGAGATTCTTTATTGTAAAAAGAATGCGATGAAAAGAAAGAAAAAAGTTTTATTTAACAGACAATTTGAACTCAAACGAAAGAACCAAAGTTAAAACAAGGTTTTAAGCTATAGGGGAGAAACTTTTATACATTTCCCTAAATAAAAGCGAGTATCAAATGTCCATGAGAATATTTAAGAAAGTAAAGAAAAATATTTGGGACACGTACAGGAAATACAAACAATAAAACGGTACGGTTGTCGCAGTGGTTAAGCGATTGACTGCTGCGCTGCGTGTCGCGGGTTCGAGTCCCGCATGGAACAAATATTTGTATGACCTACAAGTAGTTGTTCCGTGTCTGGCTGTTGGTGTATGTGAGTTTAAGAGCGTTTACAACGTACGGCATTTCATACAAACTTTCAAGTCCTTGTTTTTCTAAATGCATGACCCGATTTTAATGAAACTTCCTACGCATAAGCAGTATATATAGATCTAAAAAGTGAATTGAGAACATTTTCGAAAAATAGTGTTACAGCTAAATTAGACCGATTTTAAATTTTCCATAGAAACAGAGATTTCCAATTATCTTTTTTTTAAATAAGACATTTCGAAAATGTTCTTAACTAACTTTTTAGACCTATGTATTCTGCTTAATGTGTATGAAGTTTAATTTATGAGGAACCTAAACACACAATAATTATGCGGTAATTTAAACCTTAATTTTACAGGAATAGCATCTTTATTAAAACCTTTCACAATAGTGTTATTGGTATTTATGTATATAGTGATTCGATGATCCTAGATTGTTGTAGGAATCTGGTTTAAGAACTTCGAACTCCAAAGTTTGAAGTCATTCTTGTAGAGTACACACCATTTTCATTTCAATTTCTTTCTCATAAAAAAAAAACGTGAGGCTTCATAAAATAAACATACCATTAAATCAACCAAATCTTTATCACCAACACGCACAGTAAAAAAGTGGATAACCCTCACACTTCAAATACTTCGCAGTTCACGCCAATATACTTACAGTACTTGAATCTCTGCTTATCCCATAATAGAAATCGTGACACACATTACTTCTGTACGTGACTTCGAGCGATATCCAAAATGTTCTCATAACTTCACTTGAGGACCAAATAAAAACATCTTATCTACCATATTTTCTCACATGCAACTTTTGACTGTATTTCCAGGTCCATTAGAGATATATTCGGGTACAATGACACGTTCTACCATGCGTATGTGTCCGCTCAGGGCAACTGGGCTGGATATCATTTGGGAGTGCTGACTGCCTACTTCTATCATAAGGCACAACAGAAGAAATGGGACCTGAGAGAATCTATCGTAAGTTTGATCAATTTTGAACCCTATCGAATTGTCAAAAGGGCCATTCAGTCCTAAAATGCTGCAATTCGGACTCCTAATCCTAAACTAAAATATTATTTAGACATTTTGTTTTTTTTTTTTTTTGCGCTTGGGCTCTGTCTCAAATAGGGTCTTAGCATTATGCCGTTTTGCGTGAATGTGACGCATGTTTACCCCCACTTTTAATTTTTTTTGTGTTTGTTCTTTTTTTTATGCGTCATGTTTGCCGCAAATAAATGTACTTTCTTTCTTTCTTTTAGTTAAGTTAGTAACGGCAACCGACCAAAGTCGTGAGTCATCAATCTTTAAGTAATTGTTGCGCAATTGACTTGAACCCAGTTCGTATTAAGCCTATAATGTTCCCACTGCTGGGACACAGGCCTCTTCGAGAGGGAGTGGGCTATAATCCACCACACGGGCCCAGTGCATTTTGGTAGATCTTGGACATGCTGGTTCCCTCACGCTGTTTTCCTTCGCCGTTTTTTTGAGAGCACTGATGATGAAGTGTTTTACACAAAGTAAAGCGGCTGTCTGGGTTCGAACCCACGTCCTACAGCTCGGTATTTCGGGGGTCGTTACCACTGGGCCACCACTGCTGAACCCAGTTAAAAGCACAGAAATATAATTATTTAGCTAAGTAAAGAAAAAATTAAAAAGTCGACGAAGTGACCGCAAGGACCTCCTTCTTATGTATAATATTATTTTGTTAGTTAGAACAAAACGCAATCACTATTATAATATGCCAATTGACTTCACTTAGCTACCAACTATAATGTAAATCTTCCTGAATGTCTTTGTAAGGCCGATATAGCAGTATCATATTATATTTTACAGGTGATGAAATTTCTCTTCTTGTCCTCAATTCCCATCGCGGCGGGCACAGTACTCATGGGCTGGGACCTTCATCATCGTGAGGCTTCGGCCTTCGAGTCGGCAGTCTTCAACGCTTTGAACCAGAACTTCTTTGCTCTAGCCATCTGTGTCTTCATCATTGGATACTTCTACAAGTGTAACAGTAAGTTAGATAACTTGTAACTAATAAGCAGGAAATTGTGTTTTTGTAATCTTTGTGATGGATAGAAAATTGGCAATTCGGCCTTCTTCTGGTCTTTGCAAAACTGATACTATGTGTAATCTAGGAGGAAATCTGAGTTGTTCATTAAAATTACCAATGTCAAAATTTACCTTAGTCAGATAGCCAAAAGTTGCCTTGGTGAAAACTAGAAATTAGAGCAATGTTGGAACCACGGGCGTAGCCAGATTTGGCATAATTATTATTAACAAAAACTGTGACTTTTCAAATCAAATTATAAAAATGTCTATTTTTCCACAGGAATCTACGTGGGTTCAGTAGAATGGGGACCTCTGCAGCCTCTAGGAAGGATGTCTTACTGCGCCATGTTGCTGCATGCGACCATCTTGAGGACCTACGGAGGTCAAATGAGGAGGTCCTTCTACGCTACCGATTATACTGCTGTGAGTATGAAACTTATGTTTACCTGATCACGGATTTGTCTATATGCGGAATAACAATGAACCTATACTGCATGCAATTTAGTATTCAAAAATGTAAACAAATATGTTTTTAGGAAAATCACTTTAATACATAATGTTCAGTTGAATACACAACTTATGCAATAATTTTTCGGTAGGTACTGGTTATTCTGAAATCAACTTAATTCACAAGACATTGATATAAAGTTTATTTTTGTTTAAGTAAAAATAAAATCAGCGTAATGAAGGTGTCTTGTCTTCTTTATTTATTTATGTTTCATACAAGGGTAAAAATACGGGTACAAAGTTCAATTGAAATACAACAACTTTTACTATGTTATCACCCCAGAAATCGCGACAAAAAATCAACTGCTTCATACATTTATTCTTTACATAACTCATCAAATTCGATTGAACAGCAGTACGATTCTGTAACCATCTCACCGTGAAAAGTTAGGTGAAGTGAGCGTGGAGTGAGCTGTCATTCCAACTAATGCTAGGGATTGACCCTATTGACAGCTCATTCTAAGCTCACTTCACCTAACTTTTCACGGTGAGATTTTTACAGAATCGATCGGCAGATACTGGATCAGACAGCTGCGCTTTTTTTTACGCAGGTCGCGTACCTTATTTTTCTATTATGTACCTTAACTTCGGTCAAACTAAATTTTCTTTCTTTTTTCATTTCTATTACTTATCTAATCAAGTACTTCATCTTCCAGATAATGTTATACGCCGGTATCGTGAGCATGACGTATCTCTTCGCGCTTCCACTTTACCTCTTCGTCGAAGCTCCAGCCTGTCAGCTCCAGAAACTTTTCCTCGGCCCGAAAAGGAGACCCGAAGGAAGGAAAGAGAAGGAAGACGCTAACGCCAATCACGTGAAGCCAGGAATTTCTAATATATCTGTGAATACTGTTTCTACTCATATTTAGATGAGGAAATTGTACATGACGAAAACGTTGATCAGTTTTGGACTTTGTCACATTCAATTTGTCACTCGTCAGTTGATGTCACTGTCTTTGTCACTGTTAGCTCAGGTAGCACGGGCCGTTTTTTTTCTGCGGCGATTTTTTTTCGCGCATTTCATTTTAAACGCACTGGTTAGCGTTGAGAGTTGAAAATCCAACAGTGTGTTTTTTTTTTGACGAGCTGGGATGCGCTCTGTTGGATTCTTAATGCTCGGCTCAACACCGAGAGTTGAAAATACAGTGTGCGATAAAATCCAGCCGCGATATTTTAACGTCAGTCAGAAATTGTCACCTAACCTTGAGCAATTTTTTTTCTTGGTGAAAGCCATCAATTGGTAAATTGAAACCTTGGTGATAGCAAGAAATACGCCATTGTTTCATTAATTTTGATTTGGATATATTTGCATTGTATAATTAAGACAAGGTTCTAAGTATGGTCAATGTTTTCATAGGCCACAGGCCAATTGTACAGTTGAGGCCCAAGAGTCTTTTTCGCTCCTACTTTGTACGTTTTCTAAGGTCTACGAGTATTTCTATTAGTGCTGATTTTTCCAACGCCAGATAATTTTATCCGAATCCGAATAATTCTTGAATATTTGACAGTTCTTCCATATAAAAACTGTCAGACGTCAATTTATTTTATTTCAGGCATAAAAATTATCTGTCGATTGAAAAATCATTATTTTTTAAGGAAGAAGGGGTTCAAACTTGAGATTTTAGGATTTACGATTTGGGACTAGTATTATTATCTAAAAGATGAAACATAAGTCGGTATCGATACTGCATAATGTAAAAATCTAACCTTTGCTCAATTTTAAAATTAGGTCTAATTATTGAGAATTTGGAAAATCTTGGCTACATTTTGTCAACTAAGAGACCATTCTCGTATTTGACAAAATTTAGCCAAGATTTTAACTTTTTACCACAACTGTCAAACTTAACTGGCAACTTTTTTCTCTCCCTCTCTCTTTTTATTTTTCTATTCTTTGACAGTGAAACAAGGCTATAAAAAAATAAACTCTATTTTACTACCTCCGAATAAGCTGCAGTTTACTTATCTGGCAGATAATTTCATTCATATTTTGAATAGATAAATTGCGAAACTTGTTTGTACGATTTTCGTTACTTAGAAAATATTCGTTTCCCCGACAGTTTATTGCTGCGATTCCTTGTTAATATGCGAGCATCGTATTGCCAATTCGGAGACTGAATATTCTTTAAATTTTCCAATATCTCGTCTCATATGGTCACAGCTTGTACCCCATAACTACATCAAGCCTGATGCAAACGCTTGAGTATAATGACGGCGACATTATGGTAATCCTGTACATACGAATATTGGTGTTTCCAACCTTAGGTGTTAAGAAAATGTATTACAATGTTATAACATAAAACAAGACTTTGTACATAGTGTTAAAGTTTAGTACCTACATGATACTTATATTTTTTTAATAAATGTTTTTTTATAAAATAAAATGATGGTTTTTGTTAAATAAATAATTATCAAAGATTTAAATAGTTAGATTCGCAAGACTGTCAAAAAAATGGCACGTTACTGTTTCATTGATAAGGACATTATTCTGAAGTTTCCATTGTCTCGCTTAATATTAAACAAAAAAAATTATCGTTCCATGCGGGGTTCGTGAGCTCACTCTCTTAACCCCGTAACGTGGATTCACGCGATTTTTAATTGTTTCTATAGTTACGGCATTCAATCGGTTTATGTATGTTTTATCGTTAGTCTGTCCATTTAAATCATTTCTATAGATTTATTTCTTTAAACTTTTCACACAAAATGGTACAGACGCCTGCAGGTCAAGCTACCAGAAACTGTCAAATTTTCCCAATCAACCTTGAACCTAAGTAGAAAATCTATTACAACAATTTGACAGATTGTATTAGCTTGATATGCTGGCGTCTGTACAAAGGTATTCTCTACCAGTCAACCAAGGGTGGTGAAGAGATTAGATGGCAGGTGCTGATCATGGTGGTGGTGATGGTGATCGATAAGATTAGATTGAGATTAAACATAATTATATTAATCCGCTTAAATTTGTATGTCACCTATTCTAAAGCACAATTTTCCGACAGATCGAATCCTATATCTGCGTAGGTAGGTATATCGAATTGGGGCAGATTAATTAATCACACAATAGAAGCGAACGGGTTGGAACGAGCGAAGTGCCGGTCATATCGACAACCAATGACATGTCCCGAACTGTGTCAAACATATCAATAATTATTATGTGAAAATTCTGTGAAATCATTAGATATTTGATATGGGCTTATATATCTATCTACGAGTATCTAATCTGCATTCGCGATTTATTTGCCAAAAATATAAACAAATATTGGAAAAATAACTTTAATTGTTACTCAATAAAGTCCAGTTTACGCTACCCCTTTTTTAATAGTGCTAGTCAGTCTGAAATCAACTTAGTTACCATTACAATAAAGTTGATAGTTGTTTAACGTGAGATAACATAAATCGCCAACATAAATTTGAATAGACCTTCCTCATTCAATTAGACCTTATGTATTTAATATTTAGCACGAAGAATTGCCAAACTAAAGTGGCAGTGGGCAGGGCACATTGCTCTCAGAACAGAGCCGATGGGCCCGAAAGGTTCTAGAGAGGCGACCACGTACCGGAAGACGAAGCGTTGGAAGGCCTCCCTTAGGGTGGCCCGACGACCTTGTGAGGGCCGCAGGAACCCGTTGGATGCGAGAAGCACAGAACCGGTCGAAGTGGAGGTGCTTGGAGGAGGTTTATGTCCAGCAATGGACGTCTTGCGGCTGAAATGATGATGAGGTGTTTGATATCGGGACTGGAAGCTTTCTGAACACAATTAATGACTGCCAAAGATCAGGCTGCTTCAACCCCACTTAAAATAATGAGTATACAAGGTGACTGTGTAACCCACTTGCCACAAAATTACGCCACCCCATAAAGCTTAGGCGAAAATTCATAGGATTCAAATGTGTACGTGTGCTCTATGCTCAAATACACGCAAACTACGCGACAAAGTGAACCGTGACCAGTAAATTTATGGTAATAAGGTCATGCGAAAAATTTGAAAATCGCTCCGCGACTTGTGACCCGAGGGACAATTCTCGTAATTTTAAGAACGTTCACAGTCTGATCTCAGTCTCAATCTGTCAAAAAAAACTCTAATGTCCCAACATTTTGACAAGTTTTTGACATTTGTTTGTCGCTGAGATGAGACTGCGACTAGATTTTGAACGTTTTAAATTACTAGAATTGACCTTCGTCATAACAATCTCATCCTCATGTGATGGATTGCTGCGAGGTTAGGAAGTAGTGCGATGGCATGAACCAGTAAATTAATTCCTTAATAACTGTATCTTATTTACAATAACAAAGTTTGGTCACCAACCCACCAGCGTCACCCAATCAAAATGGAACGGTGACATTGGTGAGTTGATTATGGCCACCCTTGTTTTTCAAATCGTGTTGGTCATTTTACTTGATTAAACTTTTCATGGGCTTCCTTTGTAATTATGGCCAGATTACCTTTTTGCTATTATTCTGTGAGGTTTTCAAAAGAGACAGTGTATGCATAACAATGAAATTGCGGATTATAATGGTAATGATCCTAAAAATTGTTGATGTAACATCTAACTAGGGATAAGTACGAAAGATTATCTCCACCTGTAAACAAACGTTTTAAACGTTCGTTTTGGGGGGGGAGGGGAGTTCGTTGCGCCACTTCACCATTCCACAAAAAAAAGTGCACAAGGCCGCTAAAAAAGATTTCACCTCAAAAATTGCTCTTCCATACATTTTGACCGCGTAGGTATTGCACTTTTTTTTTTATAACCGACTATAAATTTCTACGCTAGGGGGTCAAGAATCATGTGCTGAATTCATAGTTACAGTTTGTGCGTCGATGTCCCTGCCACCCTGTATGTAGAAGCATAGATTGGAACACTCTCCTACCCTTATCACACGAACTCTCAAAACTTGTAGAATATTGAAACACGAACTAATTGAACTAGCAACCCTGTTTACATTCCTAGACAATACTTAACTAATTTCCACATCACGGTGATATCAACCATCACTTTATAACGATAAGGTTGAATGTCCAACAGCAAGGTGTCAGGGCTAAACCCGAACACTACATATCGATTATCGGCACACCGATTAAGGATGTCACTTGCATAGGATTTGCCTAATTCATAGTGCATGTGTCGTCGCGTCAATCTGTGACGTAGTGTGTGATACTCGTATGGGCTGCTTTTACACCGAAGCGTTATCTTGAAAAATTATATATTTATTGGGCTTTCTACAATCGTTAAACTGTTCAAAGCGCGATACAAGCCAAGTTTACAATATTGATTTTATTTATTAAAAAAAAATTAAAAGAAGATTTAAAGAAGATTTTTTTCTGTTTTTTTTTTTCTATCATTAGAGGAATTTCCTAATTCAATAGTGTGGCCATAATTACAGTTTTATTATTCACAATAACATATTCTGTACATCGCGTTTTTTGTGAACTCACTCAGAGAACAAGTAAAAAGATCTATGCTGTCCGCTACGTCATTAAGTACACGCAAGGTGCGCGTTACAGAGGCTTTACTCAGTAGATTGGTCCTACTACTGGGCACCACCAATAGACGTGGCTGTCGCCTTCGCAATTCATAATTGTCGGGCACACACAGGTTTATTTCTTTTAATATACCTTGGTTAATAACTGATATATATTATATATAATGTAAGAACATAATAATAGTTAACAAAAGTACAACAATCAATCAACTCAGCCTATCGCAGTCTACTGCTGGACATAGGCCTCTTCCAAGCAAACTCAAACTCAAAGCATTTATTTCAAATAAACCAATTACAGGCACTATTGAATTGTCAATGGGTCGGTCAGTCAGAAAAATTAAGCTAATTGTCAATTCCAAAGTGTAGTATCTTGCCCGTTTTTCTCCAAGGTACCTAACCTTTGGAGAAGAATGAGCAAGAAACTCCACGAACACTCTTTTAAATACTGCGCCACAACACGCTGTCCTCCAGCTTCCGCACCCAGTCTGCCCCAGCCACTTTTTTGAGGTAGTCGGTCCATCTAGCTGGGGGGCGTCACACACTACGCTTGCCGATACGCGGTCTGCACTCCAGGACTCGTCTGCTCCATCGGCCGTCGCTCCTTCGTCAAACATGGCCAGTCCACTTCCACTGAAATTTTATGTAAGTAACATCTTTTGTGTCTACCAGATTTTATGCAAATGAACGATTTTGATTTGATTTGACAGAAGGAATCAAAAGTAAAAAATCAATTCATTAGTAAATCGATCCAACGATGTTGTATTTCGGCAAAGGAGCGGATGAACCGTTTATTCCTGTATAATTTGGTCAGTATCCTGTGAACGTGGAATTAAACAAAAATGAACCTTCACTCAAAGCGTCTTATATCATCATTACTGACGTGCCCCTTGACGATTCAAAAGTGTCTGTAAACATTTTTATTCAATAAAATAATATGCTTTTCTCATACAATCCGGTGTGACAGTCAGCCTCTGTAACCCCACTACATTGTACCACCGACAATCAATCGATCACAGCTGTTGCTACTATATTATCGAGAAGATCCCGTCGCATGGTAGGTTTAGAGGGTTAGATTTCAGGCATGTTAATTGAGTTATCAATTCTCAGCCGGATACAGGCTTAGATTGACAGGGAATCGAAATTCAGTACTGCGGGTTACCCATGTACCCATGCAGTCTTATATCAGCGGGGTAATGGCGTAACACACTACAGTAGCAATGGATTTGAATTTGACAGTTTGATGGCCTGAAACACAGGTTTTTCATAAACCTAGATCAGGCAGGTCTATATTACAGTTAGAATTTAAGTTTCCTCGGTTGTAATTAATGTAAATCATAGTTTTACTTTACTTTATACTTACTTGAATATTTTTTTTTAATTTATTTATTTACAGTTGAACAATATTCATTGCGTTATTTACGTTGTTGCGCAGACATATTTTTCAAACATATGAAGCAATGGATTAGCAATATCCTTCAAAATGATTCAGATTGTGATTGATAGTGTGTTACGCAAATTAGGGTGTAGGTCAATATTGGTCAAAATGAAGGGGTTATGGCTAAGTAATACCAGCGGCAAAGTCGATCGATCAGGTTAACCTGCGCTTGCCGCGGTTGGTCCGTGGATGGGTGACCATCTCCACATACCAAGACCCTTCCGTTTCTCGGAAAGTACGTTAAACCGTTGGGCCCGGCTGTCATTCATGGATCTTTGACAGTCGTTACGGGTCGTCAGAAGTTCGAAAGTCTGACGACCAGTCTTACCAAGGGGTTTTGTATTACCCAGTAACTGGGTTATAGAGGCAGTCGCTCCATGTAAAATACTGGTACCTACTCAGCTGCATCCGGTTAGACTGGAAGCCGATCCCAACATAGTTAGGAAAAGGCTAGGCAGATGATGATTTGACAAAATGTGAAGTGTAAGGCGATTTTGACTCTACTGCGGTGCTATTAAGGTTCGGGTCCATTAGTGCCATTCTGTAAAATTCACTTTGAAGTTTAGAACCTCATTCAAGGGGCCACGCTTAGGGAAAACGGACTCACTTACTTTTATTTAAGTCAATCATCATCGGCCCTAGCACAAACGCCCAAAGTAAACGTAATATAAATTCGAGCGAATTTTGAATCGACCATACAACTATCCTATCACGATTATCAACCTATAATGTCTCCACTGCTACTGCACTACCGCGGTTGCTAATCTAGGCCGTAGGCTTCCTCTCTTGGAGAGGGAGTGGCCATAATCTACCACGCGGGCCCGGTGCCCACAATGCCCACAATTACAATGTGCCGCAGTGCACACAATTAGTAAGACCACGTGGGTCATTTTATTTGTTTTTCTTTCTCAGTTAGTTTTAATGATAATCTGGCAGTTTCAGGGGCTCGTGGATAAGAAATGACAGGCGTTAAGCTACGCTTTCCATAGTTGGTCCGTAGATAGGTGACCATCTTCAAATACCAAAGACCCCTCCATGCCTTTGGATCTTTGAAAGTCGCTACGGGTCATCAGAAGCCCGAAAGTCTGATAACCAGTCTTACCGAGGGGTATCGTGTTACCCAGTAACTGGGTTGTGGAGGTAAAATACTCGAATTCAGCTGCATCCGGTTAAACTAGAAGCCGACCCCAACGTAATTGGGAAAAGCTAGGGATATTTTTATTGCTGTTTGAGTAGTTTACTTTGGAAAACTGTAAATATTTTGCGTAGAAGAACCATAATAACTGCTCCACTTTTCCACTCCCCATGGGGAATGGAAAAGTGGAGCACTTATACAATTTTGAAGTTATTCTTCACTAGTCACAAAAAACAATGATTGTACTAAATGACGCACTCAGACGTTTTTGTCTCATGACGTCAAATGGCAATAGACCATTTTGACGTCACGAGACAAAAACTCCACCGCTATGATGTCTCTGTCTAGCCAAGACTTTAAAACGCTTAAAACTACGCAATTATTTCAGATATTTAAACATTTTTTTTTACTGGGGCTATTAGAACTGGGTTAAAATGGACTTCTTAGATTTTTTAATTATTTAGTTACAAGTAATGCTAATAAAAACGTGTTAAAAAGAGACAAAATAATGATAATCAACTAATCAACATGCGTCATTGAGGGAAACACTGAGATGTTACTTAACCAGTCATGGTTTAAATGCGATGACTTAGAAGCGTGTTGCTGTTTTAATGAATATTTTATAATAATAACTATTATGTCTCTAAGTTAGAGTTTAGTGAAAAATTTCAATACCATATTTTATCAGTACTAAAAATATATTGAAAAAATAACCTACTAATATTTCAGTGTTATTAGTTGTACTAAGTTTTTCATAATAATTCTGTGTTATTTGAGTAACAACGTTTTATAATTGGTTTGTAATAAGTTCGGATTTACTGCGGTGAGTAATATTATATATTTTGTATCTTTTTCCTTTCAATATCTGTCTTACGTTATTAATGACGATATTTCTTTGTTTTTCCTCATCAAACTTAATTATTTGTATAATAAAGTGAATGCAGTATATCTATGTAGATACAGTCAGCAATGAGAATCGATTAAAACTTCAGTTTTTTTTATAATAATTTTGAATTACTGTGGATTTTTTTTAATTTAAATTGGAACAGCAGTAAAATTAACAGAATAGTGACTATTAGCTATTATAATTACGAAAAGCTTAAAAGCATACCTACAGCCAATCTAGCAAGCAAAGCAAAACAACAAAGCAGGCAGCAAGCAGGCAAGCATACAAGAGGGTCAATTCTGGTAATTTTAAGAACGTTCACAGTCTGATCTCAGTCTCAATCTGTCAAAAATACCTCTAATTTCCCAACATTTTGACAAGTTTTGACATTGATTGTCGCTGAGATGAAATTGCGACTAGATTTTGAATCCCTTCAGGCGGTGAATTTTTCGCAATCCTACCTTAGTGCTCACCTTCGTTACAAACGGAACTTTTGTGCAACATTTGAAACTGTGCGTTGTCTGTCAGTGAATGAATGAATTTTGGATTTTTATTAAGTTGATTTTATATCGTGTTCTTGGGTACAGAGGAGTTCATCAAACGTTAGATATTATTGGATTGGTAAGAAGAAAAGGAAATAAAGAAAATACGTTTATTTGCGGTAAACATGACGCAAAGAAAGAACACAAAAAAGAACAAGTTAGGGTAAAATATGCGTCACATCCACGCAAAACGGCCATCGCTCAGCATAATGCTGCGACCCTATGCGAGTCAAAGCCCCAGCGCTGGTTTTTAGTGACAGCCGACGTTGACGTGAGACGTCAACCGGTGCAGCATACGATAAAATAAAAATAACACATTAAGAAATAAAAAAAATACACAATACCTAGTTATGAATGTTTATATAAAAATAATATTTATAAAATGGTAACATTCCGGGCAACGACACTCGCGCCGCCTTTAAGATGAGTTATTTTAAATGACTTCAAAAAAAGAAGAGGTTATGCATTTGGCGATTTTTCTTGTTTGTACCTACACAATTTTTTACTAGCCTAAAGAACCTCTACTCTCTTTCCAGACCATCACAATTCAGAAACAATGATTTGGCTACTACTAATCCTGGTAACACCTGATGAATCAAATCAACTTGGCATAGTAGGAAACCCTTTAGCTCAAAACAATTCATGTGGAGGCAACAACAACTTTGGAATAGCAACAGGAAAAGAGAATCAGTATAATTTGAATATAGGAGAACACAACCAAACTCATTTCCAGATCAATCATTTGAGATTTGATTCTAATGCTACTGTTATTTTGGTAAGTCACTTTTATAGCTTAGTGTTTAATATTGGTGAGAGGATAATGTAGCTATTAAGAAAAAAGTATTAATTTGGATGGTGAATGTCTAAGTATAAGGTACGAGTATTAAATTGATGCTGCACCTGAAAAAAATCATTCCAGCGCTGATTTGCCGGATTCGTTTTCTCCTCTACCTATCATTTTTTCTCATGATAAAGTTTATGAATTAGTATTTATTATTTTTCGAGTTATCTATCCCTTATTTTGCACCTGCCAATCCGCACTGGGCCCGCGTGGTGGATTATGGCCCACTCCCTCTCACCGAGAGGAGGCTTGTGTCCAAGCAGTGGGAACATGACAGGTTGATTAAGGTATGTTGCAGCCGCCATGAATTTCTCTGCATCACCTTAAGGTTGACTGGTAGAAACTGGTAGAAAATGCCTCAAGCATTAAGTCCGTCTTTGTACAGTATTATTTTACTTTTTAATAAAAATTAAATTAAAAAAACAGCCGTTCCCTATATTCTGTCGAATTATGCGAACAAAAATTTAAGGAGCAACTGATTTTTGGGTTGATCCCATAGTAAAAGTTGTTCATAATGATGAGTGCAAGACCCATTTTCAGGTCGAACATTTTTTTTGTTACATCTTAAATGATAAAAGGGGCATACCAGAGATAAGATACATGGATTCTGTGCAAGAAGATATGGGTAGGAAGAGATGACTAAGAGAAAAAAAATGCTGCGCGAACTGTAAATCAATTAGAAAAAAAGCAGAGAGACTAGAGAATGTGACATTCAATCGGTAATAACGATGACAGAACAGTCAAAAATGTATTGGATTAAAATACGAAACGCTTTAAAAGCGATTGTCACTTAACTGACTACTCAAGGATACGATGAACAGCTGTTACTGCATTTTAGACGTAACATATCGAGTATAAGGCAGGGCAGATGTGACAGCGTTTATCGGGGCAGACCAGCGCTGGTTGTCATAATACCGTCGGCGATAAGCGCCGACATGGTCCCTGTATAAATTAGTTGGCGCCGCGCCGGTTCGCAGTGGTTCGCACTGATTTGGCAAAAAGTATAAAAACTACCAGTGCCGACCAGGTAGCGCTTGTAACCGCACCCTTGAAAAGATAAATAATTTATCTACCGATAAACTGGCTTCGTCGAAGTGGAAGTGCTTGGGGGAGGCTTATGTCCAGCAGTGAACGTCTTTAGGCTGAAATGATGGTGATGAAACTGGCTTTGACACACGATAATTCATATTTAGTAATTAGTTCATAAACTTGCTCTTGTCTGTGACTTCGTCCGCGTAAAATTTCTTGTACCCCGGATCCATCCCGTCACATCGCATCGCCTGCCCGCGCTTTAACGTTAGTTCGGTTTTGCGTTCTTTATTACTCTTTTTGCTCGCCTCGTAAGAGTCCTAGCTTTATGTTCAAGAGTTAGGCTATCAAATGCAAAACGAATTTTTCTAATCCAATAAAAAAAAAAATCTAATCCAAGTAGTAGTTTCAGAGATTAGCGCGTACAAACAAACAAAACTCTTCAGCTTTATTATTGGTATAGATTTCGTTCAAAATATCATTGAAACGACCAATTAGGGGTCGTTATAGGCACTAAATTATGAATTTGACATTTAATTAGTGTTACAATTGATTTTCTAGGTGTTCAAAACAATTTCCCGTTCTGCAGTCGACGTGAATACGTTGAATAATGACATTGCTTTACTGAAATGGCAGTCTGAAGCTGTTTTTGATGATTATGTACAATCAACCTGCTCGTGGCAGACGAGTAATAATAAGAAACTTCCTCCGAGCGATGATTTTGAAAAGGTAAGTGATGGATTTCTTTGCCTAAACATCTTGGTTGTTAATAACATTAAGCCTGAGCTCATTACCTCGTGTCTAAAGGCATAGACAGAACAACACAATTCTCGGGCGGTTTTTATTTAATGAAATAATAAACGGCTAATTAATTAAATAATAACTGGCGAAATGCGGGTGTACTTTAGAATGTGGAGATGACAATGCTATATAATAAATGAAAATACTGGCAACATTAATGCCTAGGAGTTGTTTTCATTTCTTATGCTCTGTTTGTTTACGTTTTGTTTAGACGACATAAAGTCGCTTTTATGCTCTAGTGCATAAAGTAAAATGTTTTTTCTAAGACTAAGATAATCAGGCCCAACAGCCACGTGCAAACGTCGCGGATTAAAGTCGTTATTATATTTCATTTGCTTTAATTTATATCAAATGAAAGTAATAAAACCAGATTAAGTAAATAGTTTCTTCATTTATTATTTAAAAACGCAAAGAAATGTTTTTATGACTTGGCAGTATAAAGTACCCAAGTCGAATGATACATGCTGAAAATTAAAGAAAAAAACTTTTATGCCTGTTTAATTTTCTCGCAATCGAAGTGAAAAGCAGAGTGTATTACTCGGACATAAACGAGCCATTTTATGCACTAGTTGTACAATCTACTGTTGGAGCTATCATATAAATCCTGACATTCAAATAAAAAAGTAATGATGACTATGGGATTGGCCAATCTTTGAGTAGCTATAGTGAAAAAACTATAACTTTTGGATATATTTGATTGAATTTTCGTATGCAGAGTAGGATCGGCATTAGATATGTATACGCAGTTTAATTTATCGTCGTCTCCACCTTGTTTAATAGGCGCACGTCTGCCTGAGGCTTCGGAGAATAAAGGTGGTGTTATGATGTTATGTGCAACTTCGATTTATTTTGTGGTGGGTGTGGTCATTCGAAATCATTATATAAATAATGTAATAAAGATTTTATTTTACAGGAAGTAGGGTTGGGATTCGACTACACAGACGTTTTATCATCAACACTACAACAAATGACTATGGTATCAGAATTGACCTCTTTGAACAGTAACCCGCTATTCATCCATACGAAACCTATCACTGACTATGTCTGTGGAGACACTGGTTAGTATGTTCTATAACTATTTTATAATTGACTGTAAACACACAGTCTTATTCATAAAACTTTAATCAATTGCTAAGCAACTGATTAGCAAAATTCTTATTCATAATAGCTATTTAACGCTAAGAGGATGCTAAGCAATTGATTAGTAGCTGTCAAAATTAAACACCACTGGACCACTGCTAAGAGGATGCTAAGAGGGCACATGGCGGATTTTATTTGAATCAGCTGATCGGATCATTGCACTTCGAGGTTATTTTGTTCATGGTATCGAGTAGTGCGTAAATATGGATTTCGACAATCTTTTACTGGATTTCCAAAACGATGTAGCAGAGTAAAATCATTTTGAAACGACGGAGGGAAGTAAAAGGAAGACCTACAAAGCTCATAATAATAGCTCCTAATTTCACCTCTATTTCGTTTCGCAACTAATCACCTGCTAACTAGTCTTTATGAATAAAGAAAAGTTACTAAATAAATGGTTAGCTAAACAGTAGCTAATGAGTGATTAGCGAGATTTTTATGAATAAGGGTGATAATTACCTAGGAGCAGTGGTAAAGGCCTATACCAGCCCACTGTTGAACATAGGCCTCTCCTGTTGCACGCCATATATTCGCATAACTCGACAAAATGTAGTAAATTATTTATTGATGGCAAGATGATTGTTTGGCGATTTCAGAGTCTCATAGTAGAAAGAAGAGATCATCTCATCGAGAAAAATATCATTTGATTGTCTACATTTTGTATTCCATTATACTGTATCAATGTGTAGCTACAATTAAGCACCCAGTCTGTAATTAAGTTTTCACCCTACGCATTGATAAAGAACAAAAATTGTAGACAATGGCGCCGATTCGCTTGTTCACAAACTAAACTAAATTTAAGTTCAGTGCATCTTTTTCTTTTTATTTCATTAAGAAAATGACAGAAGATAAATATTAGTCTAGTCCTGTCAAATTAAAATACTCCATAGACAAATTAGACGTGATTAAAAACATGGCTACTAAAAATACGTCAAATTGACGTCAGGCGCTGACTAATTTGACAGGACTAAACTAATATTTATCTTCTGTCCTTTTCATAATGGAATAGAAAGAAAAAGATGCACTAAACTTAAATTTAGTTTAGTTTGTGAACAAGGAAATTGGCGCCACTGGCGCCGATTCCCTTGTTAAATAGTAAGTATTAAATATCAATAGTCAAATTAGTCAGCGCCGGACGTAAATTGACGTATATTTAGTAGCGAAAATTTTAATCACGAAAAATTTTTACGCAGACAGTTTATGTCTATGGAGTATCTTAATTTGACAGGACTAAACTAATATTTATCTTCTTCTTAATTTTCTTTATCTTGTACAATGCCCCTTTGTCAGGTTCACAGTTATACAGGGTCGCAGGGACATCGACGCGCAACTTGTTCCCATGGATTCAGTACATGATTCTGAATACCCCTGCGTAGAAATTTTTCATCGATTTGATTTAAAAAAACTGTTGTTCCATACATGTTGACCGCATTAGTATTGCACTTTTTTAAGAAACAGCAGTTTTTTTTTTGATAACCGACGAAAAACTTCTGCTCTAGAAGGTCTAGCCTGCCAGCTGCTAGCTGAGCGATAGCTGTTTTGCGTGGATGTGACGCATGTTTCCCCCAGCTAGGGTTACCATATCTCAGGATTTGTCCTGAGATTTCAGGATATATAGGCTGCTAACAGGATTGCGGGCGGATTTTGGAAATCTCAGGATTTTTCGATTTTCACTTAATACCTACAGCAGATTTTTTTTTTTTAATTCTTAGAAAGAAACAACTTATAGAAAACAAAATTGTTTCAATCAATTTCTATCAAAAACATATAGTTAGAATCAACTGATATGCACAAAACCAATAACTGATTTTTCCACAGAGTTTTGAATTACGTATGCGACAAAATCTCAGGACTTTTCTATGGAAATCAGGCTTTTTGTCAGGACTTTTCAATTTTCCATCTGGTAACCCTACCCCCAGCCCACAACGCAAAAAAGAACATAAAATAAAAAAAATAAAATTTTATTCTTTATTTAATGTTCTTTTTTGCGTCATGTTTACCGCAAATAAACGTATTTTCTTTCTTTTGTTTCTAATCATGTGCTGAATTAATGGTTTCCATTCGCGCGTCGATGTCCCTGCCACCCTCAGGTGTACAGTTATGTATGTACGAGTATTACACCTTGTTTTTTATAATTATACCATCAATTTCCTTCTACAGAAAATTCAGTCTGCCGTGGCGACAGTGGCAGTGGACTGTCAATAGTATCTGGCTGGGGTGTCGTGACTACCAGAAAAGTACTGCCTACCAGAAGGTGTCACTGGCCAGCGTTCTGGCTTGTGGTATGCCCGTGGTATGGGATGCAACACTGCCAGTCGAAAATATTATGATGCCGCCCATTTGCAGAAAATGCCAAGGGAATTATTTAATTGATCCTTCAAATACGTATATGACCTTCATGATGTATGCTTCTTTTAATAAATGAGCCTCTTAAAACTTATTAGTCTTTTTATGAAGTACCTACGCTTTTTGTTGTTCTTTTAGGGTCGATTTTTCCATGGATAGATAATTTTTATTCGTGGAATAAAATTGACGTCTGATAGATTTTGTATGGAAGGATTGTCAAAAATTCAAAATTATTCCTCCGATAAAATTATCTGGCGTTGGAAAAATCAGCCCTTATAAAAAATACTATACCTATCATTTAGCATAATCAGCCTATAATGTTCCCTCTGTTGGGACACGGGCCTCCTCTCTAAACCTCTCGGGTTAAAACTTATCGTCAGTATTATTATTATCGATAGCGATAGCTCTAGGAAGGGGTGAAGGGCGACGTTTGAAACGTTGACGTTCAAAAAGTGCTGATTCTAAGCCTAATTTGAATAAATGACTTTTGATTAATTAGACCACCCATTGTGTCAACCCTTGTAACATTTCTACATTTATCATACATTATCATTTCATCGTTCATAACCAAAAGATGGCAGTTTGTGATTTGAATTTACGGAAAATTTGAGTTAGAACAATCACTGTCCTTGATTTAAAAAAAGTTCAAACATCTTTGGCTCAAAATTCAGCTGCGCGAACTTCGCACACTGATGCAGTCATAAGATCATTAAGTGCACAGGTGTCAGCGCAGGATGGAATGTGGATAATTTTTCTTTAATAATAATTTTATTTATTTATTTTATTATTTATGTACACAATATTATTATCAATAACACAATGATATTATTTAACAAACTTTTTTTTAGTGAAGAAAGAGCAAATCCTTTGTGATTAAATTATTTAATTGAGCAAGCCTTGATGAAGGTTAAATAAACATGAGTGACTGATATTTGAAACGATTTGATATATTCATTTCCTGTGTTGTTATTAAACAAAAAATATGGATGCAGAAAATGTTTTCTTTAATAATTTTATGATTGACATATGCACTTTCTCAAAACGAACCGACATGCGACAGTTAGAAATGGTGTGGTGAGATATGGTATGAATTATTTATTAAGTATTTATTTATTTATTAAAATCTCAAATTACTATCATTACAGGTGTATAATTAATGCGATGGCGTGGTCTTAAAATTAACTTACTTACAATTTAAAACTATGAAAAACGTAAAAAACTAGTAGTAGGTACTTGTAAGGAATGGTAATATATGGGAAGATACGGTAATGGTAAACTATTATTATTATATGTTATTTACGTTGTTGAGCATACTTTTCGAATCGAACATAATTATGAAATAATTAATTAGGAATATCAAAGTGATTCAGATTGGCATTGATAGTGTGTTACGCCATTAGGCTCCTGATTTAGAAACATGTGTCATGTTTAGTACTATGGCGCGACTGATCCACGCCTAGTTTACATTCAGCAGTGCCATTCTTTAACCATATCATCGTGAAAACTTAGGTGAAATGAGCGTGGAGTAAGCTGTCATTCCACAACTAATGCCCCTAGCATTAGTTGGATTAACACTATTGATAGCTCACTTTAAGCTCACTTCACCTAACTTTTCACGGTGAGATTTTTACAGAATCGATCGGCAGATGCCGAATGTTACTTGACCACTTGGTCCAGTCTTAAATTGACTTAGAAGTGTCATGTTGTTTGGAAATGTTCATTATTTTAAAGTAGAAATCAATTAGAATATTCAATAAAGTTGAATGTAAATACATTACAGAGTTCTAAGTGTTGTTGTAAGTGTACGTTTTGTGTTTTTATACTACGGTGAGCGAAACGATCATGTTTTGTTTTTTAATCTTAACATATTTTTTCGTCTCAACGTTTGAAATATTTTTCCTCATAAAACCTGAATTTTTGATATCAACAATTTATTGAAAAAAAATCAGCCATCTTGTTACCATAACACAAGCATTAGGTTGCTTAGCTTGGGACAAATGGTGCTGTGTGAAATGTCCTGGGATATTATTATTATTATTTATTATTAACATGACATCATTATAGTTTTTATAATTTAATCGTTTTAAACAGACGTTGTATGAAAGATTACTAGAAAGGTATTTTTTATGTGAAGTGCTGGACCCTGCATACAGAAAAAGGATACCATACATTTTGAGTAGGTATAGGTGCTAATATGTACCTAAATAATGAATACCCTAAATGAGTGAGTGAAATAAAAGAGTATTTCTCAAATACTTCTTACACTGTTAGTTTTTAACAGAACACCTAACTTACACGTATCACACTATCACAGTAAACTTCTCTTTTTCAGGCCTACTTCGATGAATACATCACAGAACAAGATGTGATTGAAGATGAAAAATATAGAGAAGAAATCAATAATCAAATCAATACTCAATACTCAAAACTTTATTGCATTCCATATGTGTCACTTGTATCACTTTGCGTCTTCCGCAAGATTCATATACACTGGGTATATGAATCTTGCGGAAGACGCAAAGTGGTACATACTGAGCTGATAGTCTAAGGACAATCGACCAAGTCTGGAGACTGGCCTTGGCATGTGGCTATATTGCGGAATGAAAAGTCTTCCCTCAGGTACATCTGTGGAGAAACCTTGCTGTGTGAGACTTTAGTTCTGACAGGTAAATAATGTGGTATTTTTTTGTTGCGATAGGAAATCAGAATATGTATATATCCATACTATACATACTTGGCAGTGGGCAGGGCACATTGCTCGCAGAACAGATGGCCGATGGGGCCGAAAGGTTCTGGAGTGGCGACCGCGTACAGGAAGATGTAGCGTTGGAAGGCCTCCCACAAGGTGGACCGACGACCTTGTGAAGGCCGCAGGAACCCGTTGGATGCGAGAACCACAGAATCGGTCGAAGTGGAGGTGCTTGGGAGAGGCCTTTATCCAGCAGTGGACGTCTTTCGGCTGAAATGATGATGATGATGATGATATACATACATACTTATGCTCGTACTATGTGCAACGTGCAAAAGTTATCTTGAGACTTCGCTCAGATGACTTAAGCGCGCGGTATTGAGGCGTCTATAGCGAGAGCGGTAAAAGCGTGGGGGTCGGGAGGGGCCGGGACTGTCTCAATTTAACTTAAATAAATTTAAATCAAATAAACTTAATTAATTCACCTGTTCAACCGTCGAATACTCCTCCCTTATCATTTCTAATTGATCTTATAATGATATTTTTTAGCAATCTCGTGACATCAATAAAGTCAAAATTGACAGGCGGTAATTTTCTTAGTTCCCGAGCAACAAATATGGGAATACACTCCGTTGAAGTACATTCAATGAGGGATATGATATCTTCAAGGTCTCTTTGAACTTTTCCATCCGCTTTCCCTTCTCTTTTCACCTTCTTCTCCTTTGTCTGTACTGACTGACTGACTGACAGAAAGTCCCCAAAACGCCAGCACAGGAGCGTCGTGTTTGCTATGGCCCTGATATAAACACGTTTCATGTTGAATACGTCACTATGACGCGGCCGTAGTGTCTAGCACCCCGCAAAAATGTTACTTGACCACTTCGGCCAGTCTTGAGTCGACTTAGGAGTGTGGTGTGTAGATATGTTCTAAGAATAACATTTATTTGTTTAACTTGAAAGCAATGCTTAACAGAATATGAGAAAAAGATTAAATTCAATAAAACAGTGTCTTGATCTAGTAACTTTTTGTGACTTGTGTTTAATATCTTTGGAATTAACAAAGGTGAGTTTTGTGATCATAATACTAATTCTATCTCAACGATCAAATGTATTACCTTTTGAAACCTGTATTTTTGTATCATTGAATGTTATTCAACATCATTATATCTTTGTTATTCATTCGTTTTTAACTGATGCTATTTAAAGGCTTATTTCTGTCATTTGTGGATCTTTGACAGTCCAGCAGAAGCCCGAAGATCTGACAACCAGTCTTACCAAGGGGTATCGTATTACCAAGTAACTGGGTTGTGGAGGTCAGATACGCAATCGCTCCATGTAAAATACTGGTATTCAGCTGCATCCGGTTAGACTGGAAGCCGACCCAAACATAAGGCAGATGACGATGATGATTAATTTATAAGCTTATTTACTAGATTTGTATTTTATAAAGTTTAGTGCTTGTGAGAGCCTTTCTCAAAAAAAAAATTCGTGTGACACCGCTATCAGGTACCTAATGCCCAATCATTAATGATGTGTACTTATGCATACTACTGCATAATATTGCAAACTTTAACAGAAAACTTGTCCATTTCAGGGCTACTTTGACTGATACATCGAAGTAGATTATAAAGTACTAGAAGATGCAGAGGAAATCGGCCGTAGTCTAGACGAATCTTACGGAAGACGCAAAGCTGTACATACTGAACTAGTTCATGAACAATTGGCTAAGTCTGGAGGCTGGCCCTAGCATGTGGCTTACGGGTTGAAAAGTCTTCCCTCAGGAACCTTGCTGTCTAAGACTGGTTCTGACAGGTAAACAATGTGGTTTTTTTTTCTTGCGATAAGAATCTCATAAATATAAGAAATTATCTTCTCTCTGTGATTTCGTCCATTGAAATACTAGTGCTGTGCCATTCTGGCTACTCATTGCTGATTATTAGTACGACGATCAATGGGCCAAACGTACAACCCAGTGGATCCCGCTTAATGGCAAACGACATCGCGGCAGGCTCAGGCGGGATAAGCTGGACTCCTTTCATGAAGATTGGTCCTTGCAGCTCTGGACAGAGAGAGGTGGGAAGAGAGTAGGGAGGCCTTTGCCCAGCAGTGGGACATTAACGGTCAATAAAAATAAAAAAAAATAAGTATCATGGACGAAGAGCCTTATACAAACAAGATTTGACTTTGTTTTTCTAGGCGTTAGAAATAATTATTCATCCTAAATTAGACTTGAATACAACGGTTGACATTTTTACCGTCTGGACAAAAACATGCTGTTTTAGTGCAGACGGTAAAAAAAGGCAGCCGGTATACTGAATAATGGCAAAACGGACTCACGGGCTCGCGAAAGATGGAAGGAGTGGAGCCTGAGTGGGCCTTTGCCCAGGCGTGGGACAGCGTAGGCTAATTTAAAAAAAAAAACGGTATAACTAGATGTCACGCCTCTGCCTGAGGAAGCTGCACGGTGCGGGAGGGATGTGGATGTGTGTGTCGCGTGTGCCTGCCTTTAAGCGTTAACACCCTATTGGTGCCGTATAGCAACCTCAAGCACCGTCTAAGTCAAACAGTAGGCCTAGAATCACGATATTGACATGTTATCATTCTGTATTTTGATTTTCCTAAACAAGTAATTAGTCATTCGTATTGGTGATGTCTTTCAAAAAGGTCAGGTGCGTAGTACTCACAACCGGCGTGCGTGTATGATCGGCACCCTAATTGCGTAACAAATTATCAATCACAATCTGAATCATTTTGAAGGATATTGCTAATCCATTGCGCCATATGTTCGATAAATATGTCTACTCAACAACGTAAATAACACAATGAATGTTTTTGAACTGTCAAAATGAAAGTGATTGCTACTCTTAGTGTGCTACGCAATTACGATGCAGATGTATGAACGGAAACGAGGTAAAAGGAGTATGGAAGGATTGTAGCAGGTGGCGTTCTGTAGTTTCTGACCCTTCTGTGTATTTCTACCACCATGGGAAGAAAACGTGAGTTTATGTATGTATGTAGTCTGCATTCGCGATAATAATATTTTATTGAATCAAAGCCAACACGGACCAATTATAAAATAAACTAATACAAGGACAATTAAATTAAATTAAATACAATAAAATACAATTTAAATACAATACCATACAATTACAAGTCAAAACAATAAATATATAATAATAGATAAAGATAAGAAAGATAAGTTATGAAAGTTAAGATATAGATTAATTTGCAAGATATAACTTTATTTTTATTTTTATAAATTTTTCAATAGTGTGCTAGTCTACACTCTGAAATCAACTGAATTACCATTACTATTAAGTTGATATTTGTTTAACTTGAAATGGCATCAATTTTAAACATTAGTTTGAATAGACTTTATGTATGTATATGTCAGTGTGGGTAATCAGTTCTCAGAATGTAAATTTAATGTCATAAAAATAATAAATAAAATTCAATTAGAAACAAGTTTGATTATGTCGTGTTAAAATGTCTTGGAGGTGTGATGTTGTTTAAAACATCGTTTAATGACTTATTATTATGAACTCGAACTAGATTAAAAAAACCTAGTTAACGTAAATCAAAAATTATGTTACTTAATACTTACCGACCTCATCTAGTTTTTAAAATATGATTGACGTGTAAGTTACAAACCTAAGTACTTAGGACTGATTTTTCCATCGCCAGATAACTTTTATTCGATGAATAAAATTGACGTTTGACAGTTTTTGTATCAAATAACTGTAAGCATTTCAAAATTATTCATAGAATAAAGTTATCAGATCATTGAAAAATCAGCCCTAAATGATAAATGATTTTATTTAAATATATAATATAATATAATATAATATAGGCTAATTTTTCAATCATCTATGATATTATATCAGTTATTTGATACAAAAACTGTCAAACGTCAATTTTATTTCTCGAATAAAAGGTATCAGGCGATTGAAAAAAACAGCCTTTAATCTTGCTTTCTAATAACTTTCGATTTTAAAAAGGTGAGTGATGTGATAGTCATAGACATGGTACATATTTCTGTCTCAAGAATTGTAATCACCGATCTTGTTGTTTTTCCTGTTACAACTTGCTATACTTGTTCCATTGAATAAAAATTACTTTATTGGTTATGATTTATTCGTTGTAAATGCCAGGTGCCAGTGTAACCCGCGGAGTTTTAAAGTAACGTTTTTTGCAATTTGCTGGACAGTAGCGCTGATTCCCTTGTTCACCAATTAAACTAAATTTAAGTTCAGCGCATCTTTTTCTTTCTATTTCATTAAAAAAAGGACAAGCTAAATAATAATAATAATAATATCCCTGGACATTTCACACAGCACCATTTGTCCCAAGCTAAGCAACCTAATGCTTGTGTTATGGTAACAAGATGGCTGATAAACTACTTATATACATTTTTTTTTTTTTTTGAAAATACATACATGTTATAGATAGAAAAACACCCAGACTCGGAACAAATACAAGTAGGTCATACAAATATTTGTTCCGTGCGGGAATCGAACCCGCGACACGCAGCGCAGCAGTCAATCGCTTAACCACTGCGCCAACCGTGCCGTCACTAATAAATTAATTTTGTCCTGTCCTGTAAACATGTAAAATTGGTTTGTTTGTAAGTTTGTATGTAGGAGGTAATCTCTGGAACTACCAGTCGTATTTGAAAAATTCATTCGGAATTTGATAGCCCAATTCTTGAGGAAGTTTTATGCTATTTGACATCACGCTATGACCTTAAGGAGCAGAGCAAAAAGAAAGAAAGCTAAGCGAAAATGAAGTGATATGACAGGCGGGCGACGCGCAGCGACGCGGTGGGTCGGTTGCCGAAATTTCACGCGGAAGAAGTCGCGGACAGGTGCTAGTCTATTATAACTTGAAATAATTAATTACGTGTACAGACGGCAGCACATCAAGCTACTATAATCTGTCAAATTTCTTTAATAGATTTTCAACTTTATCGCTGAAGCATTAGGTTTAAGGTTGATTGGTTGAAGGGGAAAATTTGACAGTTTCGGGTAGCTTCATTTGCTGGCGTCTGTACATAATACAGAGTGGCGATTAGGTTATCACATTAAATGATACAGTGGTTAAAAGTCTGTTAAAATAATAATTGTTAAGGCATACAGCAAGTTAGATTCACTAAATATCTTGGTATAACAGTAGACCAAAGACTTTCCTGGCACACTAAAAAATATCCATGGCCAGGGTCAGAAAACTTATATAGATTTTTAAAACGTTGCGGCATGTGATGCCAACGATGCTATTTAATAAAATCTACTGCTCTGGCACAATCAGTCATCACATATTTTATACCGATCTGGGGAGGGGCTACCAAGACTAAATTTCTAGACCTAGAAAGGGCTCAAAGGTCTCTCATCAAGGTTATGTATTTTAAGCCCTTTCGGTATCCTACAGACAACCTTTACAAGGTAAACTGCCCTCTGTTAGGAAATTGTACACGTCCTTAAATCTGCACAAGACCCTCTCATTTGTTCCATCAAATCTCGATAGAAGACGTAAAGATAATGCAGCCCATTCCAAATGGGTCCACACGGTTTTCGCCAGGCGTAAGTATAACGCACAATCAACTTGTATTTATAATGAATTGAACCTGAAATTGAATATTTACCCCATGTTGTGGTACGAATGTAAAAATATTCTAACGTAATGTTTAAAGTCACAAACGTACGACGAAATTGAATCTATATTAACCAGAATATGCTAATGAATAACCTGAACCCAATTATAATATACATCAGTTTAACCCTTCATTTGCCGGAACGTAGATCCACGCGAGACACAATGGCTTTTTAATTGTGTCTGTAATTATGGCATTCAACTGGTTAATCAATCATTAAGACACACACACACGCCTACTCACACGCACATACACACATACTTCACATACCTGAACAAGCTACAAAAATTTCGTAACATCCAAGAAACTAAACTTTTCTTTTCTTTTTTTGTTTTATTAATTATGTCTCAACATTGTAGATAGTAACCCATGGGAAGTTGCGAGGTAACCCCATCACAAGTATCCTTATAACTTACTGGGGCTGCCTCAGTGTTGTACTGTAGAACAATTGTATGAGAAAAAATAAAAACTTTTTATTTATTTATTTTTTTCTGTTAAATTCTTACATCGGACTTTTCACTCTTTTTTTACCATTTTTTTTTATTTTATTCTTATTTGTTTTTATCTGATAAATTATCTAATGAGGGGCTTGTGGCTAAGTAATAACAGCCATAAGGGTCGATCGATCAGGTTAAGCTACGCTTGCCGCGGTTGGTCCGTGGACGGATGACCATCTTTATATACCCAGACATTTGCATAAAGGCATATAAGCAGTGCCTACCTCGAAAAATCACCATAATCCTGTCAATTACATTTTAGTGTGTGTGCCACCATTAGGAAACTCACTAAATTATCATACCTAAAAAAAAAATCTTCATACAAACACGCGCGGCAGTATGCAGTCGCCAGATGGCTTACTCGGCTCCCGTACTATTCGCACATTGTCATTGGTCTTTACTCGTTCAAGTTAATACGACAAAATTAAATTCCTGCCTACCTATTCTGAAAACCAATGCAAGCCACTGCCAAGACCCCTTCGTGTCTCGGAAAACACGTTAATCTGTTGGTCCCGGCTGTCATTCGTGGATCTTTGACATTCGTTACGGGTCGTCACAAGTACGAAAGTCTGACACCCAGTCCTACCAAGGGGAATCGTATTACCCAGTAACTGGGTTGTGGAGATCAGATGGCAGTCGCTCCATGTAAAATACTGGTATTCAGCTACATTCGGTTAGACTGGAAGCCGACCCCAATATAATTGGGAAAAAGCTAGGCAGATGACAATGATTTGTTTGTATCTGATGTACCTCCTAATGTGTACTACTGATGTATTACTGGTTGCCTTTTAGTCTGTGTTAAATAAATGTATTTTCTTTCTACTAAACAGTCTTCAATTTATTTCCAGTGTAACACCACCACATAAGCAATGATTTGGCTGCTTCTAATCCTTTTAACACCAACTGATGGACAAGCTCAGACTATTCTAGGAACGCTCACTGTTTGTGATGATACCCTAGATTTGTCAGCTTTGTTTGATAGAACATTAAGCCCTAAAAACCAGTACACATTAACATATCTCGGAGATAGAGAAATTCAGGCTGAATCCCAGATGATTTTGAGATTCGATTCGGAAGTTTCACTCAAGTTGGTAAGTTACTTTTAAAATAAGAGCTCGTAAATTCTAAATTTCACCCTCACTTCCCGACGTCATCGTTGTATCGCGTTTACACTGTCAAACTGTTTCGTGTAGGGTGAAACTACATACTATTCATGTACGTACCCATGCTTGGTAATGGGGGGCTTGTGGCTAAGTAATAACAGCCGCACGGGTCGATCGATCAGGTTAAGCTACGCTTGCCGCGGTTGGTCCGTGGATGGGTGACCATTTTCACATACCAAGACGCCTCCGTGCCTCGGAAAGCACGTTAAGCCGTTGGTCCCGGCTGTCATTTGTGGATCTTTGACAGTCGTTACGGGTCGTCAGTAGCCCAAAAGTCTGACAACCAGTCTTACCAAGGGGTATCGTATTACCCAGTAACTGGGTTGTGGAGGTCATATAGGCAGTCGCTTCATGTAAAATACTGTTGCTCAGCTGCATCTGGTTAGACTGGAAGCCGACCCCAACGTAGTTGGGAAAAGGCTAGGCAAATGATGACCTATGCTTGGTAATAAATTATTAAAGCAAATATTTTATTATATAAACGATTGTGTCCCACTAAACGCACGACGCCATCGCGGCAGGCCAGGACGAAGATGGCGGGACGGGCTTCACTCCTACCGTAGGAACTGGCTGGCACTCGTAAAAGACAGAATTTTGTGGAAAAAGGAGAGGGATTCCTTTGCCCTGCAGATGCAGTGGGACAATACAGGGTGGTTAGATTAGATTTCCGAAAATATATTGTAAATTAATTTTAAAATGTGCTATTAGAGCCGAGGTTTTCTGAAAAGACAACTGAAAATATTTTGAATGTTTTAAATATTTAGCTTTGGGTAAAGTCCAATGAAACCTGCCTTATACATAGTTTGATTACCCTGCAAAGTTTTATGATGACATTTGTTTTATTATCCATTTATTGTATGGTTTAGAGTTTACTATGAGGTAGAGAAAATTTAAAGGTTATTCCGTTTATCTACCCCAAAAAAACCACCCGAAGGTGAATATACGAAAACGCATGTCCAAATATATACGATAAGTCTATAAATTCCGTAACGAAAAAAAAAACGGAATAAACAAAATTTTATACAATCGTGATTTCGCCACAGTTAGTAGGTACTTAATAGTACTCATCTTTATAATACATTAATAACAAAGCGTATGCTGCAGTACCGAGAAGTAATTCATGCTACGACAGTTTTAGCTATATGATGTAGTGCGATATGATTTAACTCGGTTCATGAGTTAGCTTGATCCGCTCACTAGCATGTAGCATAGTCGCCGATGGTTTTTGCGTTTCTCCACCTCAAAAATCCACCATAAGGTGGATATCTGGTAACGCATGTTCAAGAATCCACAATAAATTCCGTTTATCCAACTAAGCCTAGTGTGGATTCTCGGAAATGCGTTACCGGGTATCCATTTTGGGGCGGATAATATAATAACCCGTAGCCAATTTCGGCAAGCGTTTCTTATCCTTGAATCCTTGAAGATCGTCCCGTGCAGCTGTTATTTATTGAGCCACGAGCTTCTCAGAAATATTTTCCCCAATAGTTCAATAATTAATGAGATTAGTTTAGAGGTATGAGGAACAGGGTGTAAAGTTCACTCATACTCCATAGAAAAGGGAGGATCCTCCGACCAGACGAGTGTTGTGTCTGGCGGGCAATTGCCCCACGACTGATATCGGAAAGTTTGTGTGTATGATTGCGCGGTAAACTCTGCTTGCGAGATGCAGGATTTGCGTGACGTCAGTATGACGAATTGTTCGCACGTGGCGTTGTAGATACCGCTACATTAGTATTTGGGTTTCAGAAAGATCCAAGAAGCGCTCTCATCTCGAAGTTAGCCGACGATTATCAGTTCATTGTAACGTTTTCTGACAGAACTTCTTTTCTTCGCATTCAAGTCTTTGGTCCACCTTCTGGATACAGTATACCTTACGTCCAAAGCGTGATTCTGAACGGTAAGCAGCTTTGTGAAGAACCAAAAACTGTAAGTATACTTTCGTATCGATAACGACTTTGTTTCCATCAGGTTTCTCTTTTTAACACCAAATATTCGCTTTCTTTCTCTTTCTACACTTCTATATCTTTACTTTCTATATCTATGTATACTTATATTACAAAGAGGTATTTGTTTTTTTTTATGTAGGGGGCAATCTTCGGAGCTGATCTCCGGAATGATCCAATAAAAAAAAAATTGTGCTAGCAAGGTTTAGTATTCCAGAGTGCATAATAGGCTAGGCTGTAAATTATATTTATGTCTTGCATTTTTGCTAAGCTATCACAACTTTTATATAGAGCTAGTCGGAAAGACATACCTCTTAAAACAGAATTATTTGCATGCGCTGCCTAAACAGTTGGACATAGTAAAAAAAAACAATGTATGCCATTTGGTCCGCCTTAATTAATTCTACAAAAAAGTCCGGGACACCATATTTCTATATTTTATCATTTAATACCTCTTTTATGTTTAATTTTTTTTTTTTTTGACACACATTTATTTTATTTTATTACTTTTAGGGAAACTTACTAGTTACACACATTTTAATATCTAGTACAATGTGTAAACGATGGCCAATTACAAACTTCCACTAACTAATAATGTGAGTAACATTAACAAATACGCGAAAACAGCGACGTAAGACATACGCACATGAATTATCACAAGCTCAAAATGTACAATAACAAAAGAAGAGAAAAAGAAATGGTTATACATCGAGGAAACAATTATTCAAACTTTGCTTTACTTCCTTAACACTACTAGTAAATAAATCTAAATCTACCTATATCCTGACTATCTACCTAAATCGCGGTGTTAAGATTTTCCGCGGATTGATGAACCTCTGGATTTATTATTGCAAAACTTTCGTCGTTGTCGGTAATTGAGTGATATTTATATTGTTAGAACAATTGGATGTATTTCTATTGAATTCTATCGGTTATTTTTTGGTAACATAAATACCTCGTTAATTCACCTCTTCGTAACTCTTGTACGATTGTTCCTAAACTATTTAACTATCTCAAGCTGAGTAATTGAGTTGAGGTAATCTATATTACTAATAATAAATCTGAATAGTTTTGCTTGTTTGTTTGTTTGAACGCGCTAAGCTCTAGAACTAGCTGTCAGTATCAGTTAAAAAAATCTTATTTTGTTTTGCATTTGGTAGTCCAATTCTTTGGGAAGGCTATAGACTACTCAACATCACGCTACGGCTCTTCGGAGCGGAGTAGAAAGAATGCTTAGCGAAAACGAAGTACTAGCGCAGGCAGGCGACGCTATGCGACGGGTAGGGTCGAGGGAACCCAAAATACCACGCAGACGAATTCGCGGGCAGAACAGATCAGATGGTTAGAGATATTTTTTGACGGCACGGTTGGCGCAGTGGTTAAGCGATTGACTGCTGCGCTGCGTGTCGCGGGTTCGATTCCCGCACGGAACAAATATTTGTAATGACCTACATGTATTTGTTCCGAGTCTGGGTGTTTTGCTATCTATAATAAGTATGTATTTACAAAAAAAAAAAAATTATATAAGTAGTTTATCAGCCATCTTGTTACCATAACACAAGCATTAGGTTGCTTAGCTTGGGACAAATGGTGCTGTGTGAAATGTCCAGGGATATTATTATTATTATTATTTTACAAGTAGCCAATAACCCCTCAGCTGTTACGTCTCTTTCACGCCGATCCACGCAGCCGTCACGGTGCTCCCTTGTCGAAGTCACCCTAAGAGGAATGGAGAGGGCTATATAACAGTTTTTCTTTCTTTCATTTCAGGGGTATCTCTTCTATGCGACTGAAAAACCCCCACAAGCTACAACACTCAGCCGAAAGACCGTAGAAGCACCTAAAATAGAAGATACAACAGAAACCAGGCCCATTCTAGACGAATCTTGCGGTAGACGCAAATTGTTACATACTGCGTTGATAGTCCATGGAGAGCCGACACAGCCTGGAGACTGGCCCTGGCATGCAGCCATACTAAAGCTTGAAGGGTTCTCTCTTAAGTTTAGGTGTGGAGGAACCTTGCTTTCCAAGACTTTGGTTTTAACAGGTAAAAGACATACATAATTTTTTTTTCATTTGTTAACGTTTGTTTCTTGTTGTTTGTTTGTTTCGTTTGTTGCTAACCTGCCTGTTATCCATAGGTTGTGTTGGCAATATTAATATATTTACTTATACAAGAGGTGGTGCCCAGGAACCAAAAGCGATTGATATCGTTGATGACATTGAACTTACCTAGGAAAAGAACGCGATATCTGCGCGTCGCTGATTAATAACACGCCTATTACCACGCACATCCTATTATAACAATCACTTTTTCATCCTGTGCATCACAAGAAATCTATAAAATCGGTACAGAAACGAAAACGCGCCGATCCAGTGAGGGAGGCGCCTAAAACTATCCTTTACCCATAAATACCCTTTTATTCGAACGTGATTTTGAAGCTATACCACAAAGGTTCTATTTCCTTTTTCTTCGATTATCCAAAAATAATCTGCTGTTTCATAGAAAGTGTAAATGTATGGAACAAGATTTTTTTTAAAATAACCAGCAAAAAAATTTTAACGCATGGGTTTCAGAATCATGTATTGAATCCATGGTTGCGCGTCGATGTCCCTGCCATCCTGTATATTCATCGTGAAAATCTGGGGAGCTATTATTATTAGCGAAAATCTGGGACGATTTTGGAATCCATATCAATGTGAAATATCACCCGACCTATTTGGCTGATTATTTTTTTGTTGTGTTCATAATTTTATTGTCAGGACAACAACTGAGGGGCAATTCTCGTAATTTTAAGAACGTTCACCGTCTGTTCTCAGTCTCAATCTGTCAAAAATACATAACCTCAAACGACTGACATCGTTTTTGTCCCGATGAAATGTATTTATGTCATTTAGGTGATGTGACCTAAAATAGTTATTTACAATACACACAAAGAGGATTTAGTACACGTTTATAGAAAAAAATATAATCTCGTAGACATAACGAATAACTATAAATTAGCGTCTGGAAGTAATATAAGTAAGGGTTACTTTTTCAATTAGCTGATAACTTTATTGGAGGAATAATTTTGAATTTTTGACAGTTATTTCATACAAAAACTGTCAAACGTCCATTTTATTCCTCGAATGAAAGTTATCTGGCGATGGAAAAGTCAGCCCTTAGTATAATGGAACTAGTTTTACCATTTTCTTTTTATAAAATATTTTTTAATCGTCATTTTTTTGAGTCAATCAGTATTGAATTAATTAACTTTTGATTGTTTTGAATTAGCCGTGACTGCGTGACACACTATCAATCACAATCTGAATCATTTTGAAGCATATTGCTTTTCCATTGCTTCATAATATATTATGTTCGAAAAATTTGTCTCTACAACGTAAATAACGCAATGAATGTTGTGAATAAATGAAGGTCATTGCTAGTGTTAGTTTGTTACGCAATTCTTGCACGGGTCTTAGGCCCTCTTGCACCAAAAATCATAAAACGCATTTAGCGTTAAACGTATTTAAAACATACAGTGGCTTCCAAAATTTAGTTGACTTTTTTCTACTTCACATTTGACACTCCACATTATGATTAAAAATTGTAGTGATGCGAAAGTTTGAACTGCTATAACGTTTTATTAACTAATTCCTAAATCTTTGACTTATCATAACAAAATCATCAAGATCTCTGAGGATAACCTGATGTTTTTTTTTTTATTTTAAATCATAAACGCAGCTAAAGTGGAATAATGTTAACTAACTTTTGGAGGCCGCTGTAATTCTGTCTCTATCATCTTCAAACGATTGACAGAAACAGAGCATTGTTTAAAATACGTTTAGCGGTAAACGTATTCAACGCTTTGTGCTGTAAGTGGGACTTAGTTTCTGAACTATTTTCGTTTTCACCTTTCAGCTGCCCATTGTGCTACTACAGAAGGTAATCCTATTCTACAATACTCTTTAACCGTTTTTCTTGGCAAGTACAATATCGTCGGTGGAGACATAGCATCACAGGAAAGAGGGGTTGGTATTCCAATGTTTGTTTATTAGAGGCTTACCGCTTAACTGAGTGGGGAGCCTCGTGGCTAAATAATAACATGTGCATGGGTCGAGCGAAGATTAAGCTACGCTTGGTGCGATCAGTTCATGGATCGGTAACTATCCATAGTATATATCGACACCCCTTCGTGCCTCAGAAAACACATTAACGCACGGCAGTTATATGTAGATCTTTGATAGTCGTTACGGATAGTCAGAACCCCAAAAGCCGAGTCCTGTTAAACAGTAACTGGGTTGTGGAAGTCAGATAGGCAGTGGCTCCGTCTAAAAACCGGTGGTGTATAGCTGCATCTGGTTGGACTGGAAGCCGACCCCAACATAGTTGGCAAAAGCTTAGGCACTCAGTAACTCGTCTGAGACGGTGCCTGACGTACCTGCGCGGTACTGGAACGGCGTGGTGACGTATGTCGATATATCAGTCATTGCCCTGTTGACGGACGCCAACACTCCTCCCGCCCAAACCGAAACTACCTCCTCTGTCTTACTCTTAGGTATACTCTCATTTATGAGGTAGGCCAGTAGACACAACTGCTTTCTACGTGAGGCACTAAAGAGCTGGATGCAGGTACGCCAGACCTACCCATTTGCACGTTGTTATAGCGGCGGTAAGACCCGTCATGGAGGCGTGGATTGAGAGACGGTATGGTGCCCTCAGCTTGCGGTTGACGAGGCACTCTCTGGTCACGGCTGCTTAATTTAGTCAGTAGAGTAAGTTTTTGTTGAGATATGGCTCATAGCGGGTTTTACAAAATGTCTGAATTGAGTTATCCCCACTTTGAGCAATAACTGGAGACCCTTGAGAGTGACAAATCTTTTACTTTGGGCTATGAGTTTTGAATATTTTTGACTAAATGTACAATCACATTTTGTCACGAAATAAAAAAAAGATCACTCAATCCAAATGCACATGACGTCCTCCCATAATCTCTTTAGCATAGACAACCTTAATAACTCGTTTTATGCCGCATCAAAAACGTGATTTCAACTGCAGAAATAACTTTGTTTTTCACATTTTTTTAAGAAATACTATTAATTAATACATATTTATTTTTGCTGTCGATAAAACCAATGTTGTGATAGTGCTGTACGTCAGTAGAACCATATTTTTTTTTACTTTTAAGCTTGTATTAACTTTCGCTGTAGCACCATGAACATTAGGCTACAGAAGCTAGTGCGAATCTTGGGGTTCATTCGATTAATCGTGTCTGGTCAAACCACACTGGGATCGGTGCAATTCATTCATTCATTCATTAAGCTTGTATTAACTTTAAGTAATATTATGTAAGTGAATACTAAACTCACATAATATTTATTATAATATTACATTTGATTTCCAGGTGTACCAGGTAATTGTTCATACTGAATTTGACGGGAAAACATTGAATAATGACATAGCTTTACTAAGATTGAACGCTGAAGCGGTTTTTGATGATTATGTACAACCAGCCTGCTTGTGGCACCCGGCACTGCCTACTAATGATGAGGTGTATGGGAAGGTATGTAGTTCGTGTTCTCACCTATTTTCCTTTTTTATTGCAGCGCTATTAACCTCTTTAACTTGTTAGGGCTCCATAGCCGAAAAAAGAACATAACCGGCACAAACCGGCAAAAACGGAACCCTTATAATTTCGCAACAAATGACTTATGTTTACTGGAACAGGAGGAAAAGTCATAAAAATGATTAAAGTTTTCGTGCAAACTGGACTTTATCTGTTGATATTAAAGTTGTTTTTTCCAAACACACATATTTGTTTACAAAACTGGAAACTAAATTGCGAGCGCAGGTTACGTGCTTCACTGTCGTATATTGTTATGTTTATACATTTCACAGGTGGTAGGTTGGGGATTAAACCATCTAGACAAACTGTCCCTGACTCTGCAGCTAACAACCGTCCCTATAGTATCAGAGTTGAAGTGTTTGAAGAGTAACCCAATATTCTTTACTAAAAGACTGAACCGTAACAAGTTTTGTGGTGGATTTGCTAACGGTAAGCATGCATGATACATACAAGGTGTAAATAAAATAATGTTGAACCTAAAAATTGGGTTCAGTGTAGGTACATTAGAGTTGCTAGAATGAACCCTTTTCAGAAAAAATAGTTCATAATTATGTTTTTTTTTCCCCACGGAACCAAAGGACAAATCGCCAAAAAAATCAGCTGCTCCATACATTTATGTTCGCATTTATTTAAAAATTTGATTTTATGTACTTCAATTATTCAATTAAAACAGTAAAAGTTGTTTATAGTGACGGAGTACAATATAACCCCTGAAGTTTTCAATTAGTTCACGGCAACTCTAAGGGGACGATCCAGCCTACATTTTCTTACAAAACGCAACTAAAAACAGAGATCCTAAGAAAAGTATGCGCATCGGAAATCATCGACTATCTTCGGAAATACGAACTCGCGATGATAAGATCTAATAGAGCTGTTATAACCATGAAATATTTGCCTATTTCGTATTACCATGATTACAAAATTATAGATTAACAGCTCTATGTAATCCCAAAAGTCTTTTCCAAATAACTAAGAGTCAAATGACGATCTGCATTTGAGAGGAAACTTCATACAAGCGCACTATGATACTCTTAGGTGCCCAAAGCGCGGCAGTACTTAACTTACGTCACTTAAAAATATTTACCTCTGTGTGGTTACTCTATGGCGCGACGTTCGTGTTAATTCGGAATCACGAAGATTACCGAAACACATGACCTATGACCATATCTTTTTAGGGTCACCAGTACACGTGCCTAGCTTAGTTGTGGCTGCTGTAGAGCGGCGCCTATATTAAACCGTGGAGCGCAACAAGTAAAATATGAACTATTATCTTCTCCTTTCAGGTACGTCAGTCTGCAACGGTGACAGCGGTGGTGGTCTCGTGATCTTTGTACCAGACAGAACAGGCGTCACTGGCAAGGTGACAGGCGCGTGGTACGTCCGTGGCATAGTTTCTCTTGCTTCCCAGAGAAACGAAATGGATAAAATCTGTGATCCATTTATGTACACACTCTTCACGGATGTAGCCGAGTATCGGGGTTGGGTGTTGAAGCATTGGAGTTAAATCTGCTACCGGTATAATTATAATAAATAATTTCTAATTGTAAAAAGTGTTTTATTTACTGCATCTTTATTACTTTATAGAATTCAGCATTATTATTGAATTTCTATCCATCGTTTCTTTGGTCTTCATCCGGCATCGACGTTCATACTCGTGAGGAGAGTCTTGAGTATGAATGTCGATGGCTATACGAGTAAGGGAAGACCAAAGAAACGATGGATGGACTGTGTGAATAATGATAAATAGTTAGGAAGGGGGTAACTACCGAGATGACGACTAATACAGATGGCAGAAAAAGACATGTTGTGCCGACTTCAAATAAATCGGGATAAGGACGGGAGAGTGATGATGATTGGCTTCTACTAATAACCGAATGCTGCTGAAAACCAGTATCATACAAGGAGCGACTGCCTAGCTTACCCAACAATCCAGTTCATGGGTAGCACATAACCTCTTGGTTAGAGGTTGCGAGTTGGGGCCTTTAGGCTTTTAGTTGGGTTGACTTATACGAAACCTATTTAATCACTGTAATACAGCTAAATGCAGCCACAAGAGTATTATATACTCATATAGTAGGTATTATATATTATTTTATATATCGTATTATATACTAAGACGGAGGACATCATGGAGTACCTACGTGCGCCAGAAAACGAGGTACTCGCCGAGGGTGCAGTTACTGTAGTCGCACCGCAACGTCAACTTCAAGGCGTTCTTGGTGCGTGTACCGAATTGTTATCTGCCCGTCGTCGTGGAAGAAGACTTCTGGCCGCAAGACGTGGTGCTCCGTCGCTTCCGCGGACAAGTACCACAGAACAGCACAAGAACTAGCTAGTGAAGTACTATTTATTTTTTAAAATAAAACTATCATGTTTAAAAAGTTAAGGCCTGGGTCGCCTGAAATAAATGAATAAAATAGTTTTATAAAAAAATATTCGGTTTAGTTATTACATGAATAAAGAGTGAGCCATACATCGTTGTTTGTACACATTAACATTAAATATTGATAAACGCCTGCTCAAATTGTTATAGCAAAGTAGTCGATCGTAATGAATTTACTGAATAATGTATGAAGGCGTCTTCTTTACAAATATTAGCATTTTGCCAGCCTGTTGCTAGTGGGTTGTTTGCTAAAAATATAAGGTACACAGAAATGATAAAATGTATTTGCATGATTTTCTTGAAGATAGACTCAGCTTTATTTATATCCCTATTCCAATTACTAATTAATTTAATTTAAGATTTGTCCTCCTACCGCTAAATATTAATATTAAAAAAATATTTACCCGTCGACCAGCGAACTTGCTCCTTTTTTCGTCGGTTAAATAATAACTACTATAAAAACATGGATCACTGCGTTTGACTTAACTAAATTATTATTATTTTTACGTCTTTTGATATATTTTTTCTCGGGTCCTTGGGATCCCGGACCTTTGGAAGGCGTACGAGGGTCCGAAGCCAACTCGCAGAGGCCCGTTAGACGTTTTTAATAATTAAATAAGGCATCAACCGACGATTATCCCTGTTTGTACTATGCATGTGCACTCAAGGACATGGTTTGGGTGGCAATGTGAACTGATTATTTAGGACTATGGATAGTCTATAGTCCCTGCCTGAATAATGTTTTATATAAATTACACAGGTAAAATGGCAGGAAGTAACTTGCACACTCAATAATGTGTGTAATGTGTACGACACGGGGGCCGTGTCGTACCACAAAGGGGCAACATATCCTGAGGTGCTTATGAGGAGTGGACAGGTATTTCACGGCTATAAGGACAATCCCGAAAGTACGGTCAAGTTACCCAACCAGCATCTTACTGGAATACTATTTTTCTCTGAGCACGTTTGCTCTTGTGAATCTCCACTCAAGTCAGCTACTAGAGGTAAGAATGATGTGGGACCTCTGTTCTTCGTCATTGTTCACTCCAGCCGGTCAATAAAAGCAAGCCAGAGGTGAGGAACAAGACTTCTTCCGGGAGATAGGGTCCGTGGGGTCCCTACTGCCCAACAGCTCGCCACATGCTGCCCTGTGGGTTTCTGTATCTCTCTTTATCTGGCTCCACACGCTAGACCTGCTCCGGGAAAGTAAACTCTTCCGGCACAGGCTTATAGGTCGGAGCTCGCAAGCCCCACCACGACGTCAACGTAGAGATACGGCAGTGGGCTTATTAGTATTAAAAATAGCTACGCCATTTTAAAAATTTCAATGCGACTGTAGAGCCTCATCACAAACAATGCCTCACCTTTGCTCTCTGTGAAATAAGAAGAACCCTTACGAGACCAACGCTAACGCTGTCCGTGTGGCTGAAATCAGCAATCCATTTGCGTAGAACTAGGTATCAATCTCAATTCGAAACAATTTGAAGGATTTTCGGTCTCGATAGACCGAGCGACTGCAACTGCTTTGATGCTGCATACCATTCTGATGAATAAATACGTGTGGTCAGTCGGAGTGCGACCAGGCGTTACCTACTTACTGTGTTGAAATCTAAAAATATCATACCTTACCATATCATACCATACCTTAGCACACCTGCAATCCAAGAGAAAGGCGAGTAAAAACACTGTAAGTATTTATTAATAATATTTTTTATTTTACTATTCCCAGAGTAGGTTCAATGCTAATAATCCATCACCCAATCCCGATACTTCTCTACATCTGTGAAGATTGTATACTGATTAGGATCACAGATATTTGCATCAGTTCTACTTGGAGAAAGAGAAACTATGCCGCGGACGTACCACGCGCCTGTCTCCTTGCTAGTGTCGCCTGCCCTGTCTGGTACAAAGATCACGAGACCACCACCGCTGTCACCGTTGCAGGGTGAGGTGCCTGAAAGAAAAACATGATAGTTCATATTTTAAGGCGCTCTACAACAGCCCACCGCTAAGCTATGCACGTGTACTTAACTTCGACTTATAATAAAATGTAGGCAAATGGGGAAATGGAAAAAGATTTTGCGATTTGTGGCTTTTTTATTTGGACCTTAGTTGGTCTAGGGCCCCAATTTTGTATGGTAATTAATATTCCCCACGTAATCTTACCACGTGCAAACCAAGTCAATATCGTGTCTTGTAGAAACCCCTGTAACGGCAAGGAATCGAAATGTCAACCCTACGGACAACATGTATTCTGAAAGTTCAAACCACGACAACTTTTTCGTTCATCACAACGGTTTCGTTCATTGTGTCTTAGAGAATACTGTTGCGCGCCATGATTAATGCCTGATACATGGTGACATTAGTTACCACTAGCGCCATCTAGTATCAAGTAGCAAAACTAATAGTCATCTATTTATCGAGTGACAGAACTAATTTACCACTAGCGCCATCTAGTATCAAGTAGCAGAACAAATAGATCCTTTTAGAAATTTCGATTCTAGAACTATCGACAGAGGTCAGTCGGGGCCGGTATATACCCGAACATTCTAGATGTTTCTACAATAGAAGGTACTAGAACAATCTGCCGCACTATATAAGGCCGGGAATAACCGCGATTCGACACAGTGTGTTGGAAGCGATACATGCGAATACATCTAAAGCGATCTTCAAGTGCGACTTAAGTGTAATAATTGTGTTTTATAATTAGTGTGTTTGTGTTGATTAATTAATGTGTAATTTTGGGTAATTTAAATCGGCAGTTTTATTGTCACGAACCCGCAGCTCGTAACAATACGTTAATAGCAGATGTCGTGATTATCTAAGGAATTGAAAGGAATCATTATATGTACATAGTGAAGTATGGCCCAGAAGACTATTTTAGTCTTATAATCCCTTACACAAAACTGATTGATTGACATCATAAAAAAGATAACGTGAGGATAGACGCTTTCCTAGCTGACAGTATTTTTCCAAAATCTGTGAATATAGTTAAAAAGTTAAGGACAGTCTCCTAAGATTATTTTCGTGTAAAATCAAATCAAAATCAAACTCATTTATTCAAATTAGGCTGAGAATCAGCACTTTTTGAACGTCAAAATTACAAAAGACAGTCCCCCAAAAACGCCCGCCCTTCACCACTTCCTAGTGCTATCGCTGGGAAGAAGAAGTGGCGCAACAAACTCCCCAGCAGCACAGCTGTCTATTCGATTAAAAAAAATACTTGATGTATACAATACTAGGTGCTTATGTTCGGTAATTAACATTACAAAACCAGAACATAAAATTTAATTATTTGCCATAATATGTCAGCTAGCCACGCCAATATACCAACAAATATAATAAAAACTATACGTACTCAAGCTAAAAAATAATTAATTAAAATGTAAATAAAAAAATAAAAAATAAACTTACTACCCAAATAAAAGCCTCCAGGCATAAAGGGCGTGACAGCTTACACATTTATGCATTGCTGGGTTCTAAGACCTGGCAGTAAGCTAATTCTGGAGAAGGAACATAAACATTGTCTTGCGTTAAACTAGGGTGACCAACTATTCTTATCGTCTAAGTAGTCGTTGATGGAATAGTATGCCTTTGAACAAAGGTTGGATTTTAGTTGAGCTTTAAACGCATTAAAAGGCAAGTCTAGAAAAGAAGAGGGTATCTTGTTATAAAAGGTTATACCAAGCCCAACAAATGAGTTATGAACCTTATGAAGCCGGTGAAAGGGGGCACGTAGTTTGTCCTTATTTCTAGTGTTAACATTTCTAGTGTACGTATAACAGATAAGGTACTGTTTACTTAATGTGAATAAAACTTAAATGTGTTAAGTTTTCATTACCAAATGTACCTCAAGTGGTTCTTTTAAAACTTGATGGCAAGAAACTAGGTGCTATTACGGAAACTTTAGGTACTAGATTTCTATAAAATGACGCCGATTACCTTGTTCACAAACTAAATTAAAAAGTTCAGTGCATCTTTTTCTTTCTATTTCATTAAGAAAAGGACAGAAGATAAATATTAGTTTAGTCCTGTCAAATTAAGATACTCTATAGCAAGTTTAGACGTGATTAAAAACATGGCCATCTTGTATTTTCATTTTGAACTTAGTTCCTTTTTTACCATCGACGAACAATTCCTACTCTGCCTGAGTTTGTAATTCATGATAACAGTTTCCGCGTTGGCGTCCCTGACACCGTGTATAATATGGAAATGATAACAGTTTAACAGCTTTACCCCGGGATGCATGCCGTATTTGACAATTGCTTAGCCATTTCTTTCCGCAGAGCCCCTTTTTAAAAAGGGGCTCTTTATAACGCAAACAATGTAATCCAAAGTTGATACATTTTTCAAAACAGGTACATTGTTAAGTAAACGCTTTGCTTCAGCAAACTCTTGAAGAGTAATGATGCCACATTAAAAGTTTTACGCTGAAATATATTAGTTGAACGCGAGTTTTGTTTTCTATTTTTGGGCCCATTCACGAAGAGCGAAGCCGCGGGCAAAAGTTAACGGTCATATAAAAATAAGAATAAATGAATACCTTAACAAACTATTTCATTCATCAACTAAACATACTAGGGCTTATCAAACCAGTTGCCCTAATAGTAATTGTATGAGCTAAAAAAAAAGAAAGAAAGAAAATACATTTATTTGCGGCAAAAATGACGCATAAAAAAGAACATAAACACACAAAAAAAAAACAAGTTGGGGGTAAACATGCGTCACATTCACGCAAAACGGCCATCGCTCAGCATAATGTTAAGACCCTATACGTGATAGAGCCCCAGCGCTGGTTTTCAGCGGCAGCCGGCGTTGACGTGATGACGTCAACCAGTGCAGCAACTCAACCGTCAACTCATACTGTCTGTGATACAGGTTTATCTTTATAGACAGGTATTTCTTTTTTTTTCTTTTTCTTTTTTTCAGGTTTTTTTTTGAAGAGCTTGTAGCTAAGTATGTAAGTAATAACAACCGCATGGGTCGATCAACCAGGTTAAGTTACGCTTGCCGCAGTTGTTCCGTGGATGGGTGACCAATTACATAACAAGACCCCTCCGTGCCTCGGAAAGCACGTAAAGCCATTGGTCCCAGCTGTTATTCATGGATCTTTGACCGTCGTTACGGGTCTTTAGAAACCCGAAAGTCTGACAACCAGTCTTACCAAGGGGTGTCGTATTACTCAGTGACTGTGGGGATCAGATAGGCAGTCGCTTCATGTAAAATACTGGTATTCAGCTGCATCCGGTTACACTTGGAACCGACCCCAACATAGTTGGGAAAAGGCTAGGTACATGCGCACATGGCATAGTATAAAGAGGAAAGTAAGTTATCTTCATACAAATGCGTCGCCGCACGCACACTTAAACAAAATCTCGACCCGTTTCGGTTTCTCAGTTCGCCAGTCGGGGCTAACACCACACGAGGTTCGCGCGTCACGGCTTTTCAGCACCGCTAAATGAATGAAAAATGTGTGATAATCGCAGGAGAACATATTGCTGTGTGTTTGGGTGTCTTAATAATTCATCGATTCCAGAATTCTCTTCTCTCTTCTCCTTCCTTAGCCCTTTCTGTTCCAGGGCAGCGGTGACCCTTTCGGCCGATCCCGCTACCCTGGCAGTCTATGCATTTCTATTGAAATTTACCCGGAGAAACTTAAAACATCTTTTGTTATTCCACTCCATAAAAAAGATGACAAACAAAATATGGGAAATTATAGTCCGACAGCTTTGATCCCCATCTTCTCAAAATTATTTGAAAAAAGTATTATACGAGTAGTCGACTATACAACTTTTTAGTAAAATATGATATTTTGGTTAACGAACAAAAAGGATTTCGCAAGGGCAAATCTATTAACATTGCTATACACGACCTAATCAAAACTGTTTTGACTAATATGGACAAAAAAAAACCAATATGTGCTATCTTCATGGACCTGTTCAAAGCATTTGACAGTGTTGACCACAAAGTATTGCTCCAAAAATTAAACATGCACGGCATAAGAGGTAAAGCACTCTACCTCATTTCTCCATATTATATTTCTAACAGAAAACAAGTGACAGAAATTACACGAATATGCCAGAGAACCCGAAATGAGATGAAATATAGATCCCATGCTAGAACTATAGAATTTGGAGTTCCACAAGGTACTGCTTTAGGTCCCATAATCTTTCTAGCATACATTAATGATCTTCCTAGACACGTCAAGCAACCAATGTTTGTTGTTGTCGTTTGTTGTTGTTTGCAGACGATAGCACAGTAATAATAAAATATGACAAACCAAATGACTATGAAGATGAAATCAGTCAAACATTAAGTACAATAATTTATATTTGATCTTTATTTTTTTTTTTTGTTTTGTTATCGGTGTATTGTGTGTGTTTTAGTCTGTGCTAAATAAATGTATTTTCTTTCTTTATTCAGCTGTATTCGGTTAGAGTGAAAAAAACAATCTGTAAGGTAATGAAAATGCAATAAATAAAACACTTTTTTACGAAAGGCAATTATTTTATTACAACTGCAGCAGATTTATTCCAAATACTCCATCACCCAATTCCGATACTTCTCTACATCTGTGAAGATTGTATACTGATAAGGATCACAGATTCCTACATCGGTTCTACTGGGAGCAAGGGAAAATATGCCGCGGACGTACCACGCACCTGTCGCCTTGCCATTGACGCCTGCACTGTCTGGTACAAAGATCATGAGACCACCACCGCTGTGACCGTTGCAGGCTGACGTGCCTGAAAGAAGAAGATAATTGTTCATATTTTACTTATTGCGCTCCACGGTTTAATCAAATGCGACGCTTTACAGCCGTCCACTGCTAAGCTACGCACGACAGGTGAACAAAGAGTGAGGTGTTAGACTAAGAGGGGCGCGCGACGTCTAAGAGGGGCGCGCGTGGAACATTACGCGCCGCCACCTCGGGTCCTGATGTGTGGGGGGCAACGGACGTCCCCGAGTGCGTCGCGGAAGAGGGCGTCGTCCGCCCTCCGCCGACGCCTGGTGCACCTGCTGCGGGCCGGGTGAGTGGACGAGATCTCCCTCTCCCTTTCCGCAGCCTCCTTCTGCGAGACGACCGTTTCGCAGAAGGGACAGGCCGGATCGAATTAGTATTGTTAGTGCTTTGATGAGCACGGCGTTTCCTAGGACTATCTCTGAGAAGCAAGGCCGAAACAAACTCAGACTAGCTGGGGCTCAGGGGGTCTACTCCGAAGTAGTATCGGCCGATTGTTCGGCCGTTTTCTGCTACGAAGTTACTATTTGGTTCGGTCGGTTCCGATCGTACACTCCTACACTCTTTCGAATATTGACTTTGGTCCCGACCCAACTGAGCCGATCTTTGCAACTGAGCCTTTTTTCAGTAATATTAGGTTCGGCCATGTGTCAGTCCAATCCGAACATTCGCACTTTGCACTGCGGAGTAGACCCCCAGGCTTCTATAGGCACCGAGGGACTCGTCCGCGTGTGCGGCGCGGCGGGGAGGAAGCGGACGGTCGCTCAACCCGCGCCGGAGTGTTGTCGTTGCGACGTTGTTGTTGTGGTGTTACAGTATGTGTTTCGGTAATCTTCGTGATCCCGAATTAGCACGAACGTCGCGCCATAGAGTAACCACACAGAGGTAAATTTTAAGTTGTTGTAGAGTTTTTAAGTGACGTAAGTTAAATACTGCCGCGCTTTGGGCACTTAAGAGTATCATAGTGCGCTTGTATGAAGTTTTCTCTCAGTTGCAGATCGTCATCTGACTCTCAGTTGTTTGGACTCTTACCTTTGGAATTACATAGAGCTGTTAATCTATAATTTTCCAATCATGGTAATACGAAATAGGCATATACTTCAGGGTTATAACATCTCTATTAGATCTCATCATCGCACGTTCGTATTTCCGAAGAAAGCCGATGATTTCCGATGCGAATACTTTTCTTAGGATGTCTGTTTTTAGTTTCGTTTTGTAAGAAAATGTAAGCTGGATCGTCCCGGTCTTCCGGATTGGCTTCTTACTTTAATTCCTATGTTTAAGTTAACAACTTAAAATCCCTATATTTTGTAAAAATTAAGAAAAATTGTGAATATAAAAAAAAAATTATCTATGTTTTCACCATTGACACGAATCACACAATCACAGCGATTTGGCATGCTTAAAATCAGTTCATCAAAATCACTTTGAGGAATGGCCGACCACGTTCTTTCTAACAAGTCAAAAAGTTGTTGTGGGGTATGCACGGCATCCAAACTCGGCAGAGCCATACTTCTTTGTAGCATATCCCATGCGTGCTCAATTGGGTTGAGGTCTAGAGATTGAGCAGGCCATGGCTGAACGTTGATGCGAGCATCGGCAAGAGTGCGTGTTACGACTCTAGCCGTGTATGCACGTGCATTATCGTGCATTAGTCGAAACGAATCACCCAACCGGCTTCACAAAGGGATGATTATTTATTTATTATTTATTTATTTATGTATCAATTGCTTGCTTGCATGCTTGCTAGCTTGATTATGTCTGAAACAATCCTCTACGCATAAATCTGAGCATTGAGGTTGCCCCTGATCCAAATGAGATCGGTTCTTCCAGCGATCCAAATACCGGCCTAAACCATTATTGTTCCTCCTCCATATAAATGAAGTTCCTGACAAAATTTCAAACGTTCTTGACGTCCAGAGGTCCTCAAAACTCGAGTACGTCTTGTTTCCGGCCTCATACCGAAACAAGATTCATTGGAAAGGCAAACACAACGCCAGTCATCTTCCTCCCAATTTATGTGCTCGCGAGCCCATTGTAAACGGGCCCTACTACTGCGGGGTGCTATAGGTGAAGCTCTCAGCGACCTTCAGGAACGCAGACCCACTTCACCTAAAAGATTTCGGATGGTTTGTTCGCTTATCAGCAAGCCTGAAGAGCTGTGGAGCCTCGTAGCCAACATCACGGCGGTCATGGTACGATTCCGTCGAGCAGAATTTTGGATGTACCGGTCCTGTCTGCTAGTGGTGATGCGAGATCGTCCTTCATGTCGCTCGGCCACGCTACCCGTGATGCGATAGTGTGCCCAAAGGCAGCTTATGACGCTCTGTGTAGTGCCAAGAGCGACAGCCACAGTACGTTGCCTGGACCCAGCTTGCAACATTCCAACGGCGCTCATCATCTCCTCTCCTGTCAAATGATGTCGTCGCTCCATATCGTTGCAATTTTTTTCGGTTCCGATGCATAAATTGTAATGGTTTACGAACATAAATGTATGGAGCAGCTGAATTTTTTGGCGATTCCATAGTAAAAAAAAAAAACACAATTAAGTATGAACATTTTTTTCTGAAAAAGGTTCAGCCCATTTCAGGTTCAACGTTATTTTATTTACACCTTGTATATAATATGTATAATGCATGCTTACCGTTAGCAAATCCACCACAAAACTTGTTAAGGTTCAGTCTATTACCAAAGAATATTGGGTTACTCTTCAAACACTTCAACTCTGATACTATAGGAACGGTAGTTAGCTGCAGAGTGTGGGACAGCATGCCTTGTTGGTTTAATCCCCAACCTACCACCTGTGAAATGTATAAACATAACAATATGACAGTGAAGCACGTAACCTGTGCTCTCTATTTAGTTTCCAGTTTTTTAAACAAATATGTGTTTGATAAAACAACTTTAATATCAGCAAATAAAGTCCAGTTTGCACGACAACTTTAACCGTTTTTATGACTTTTTCCTCCTGTTCCACTAAACACACGTCATCTGTTGCGAAATTATAAGGGTTCCGTTTTTGCCGTCTTGTGTAAGGTTCTTTATTCAGCTATGGAGCCCTAACAAGATAAAGAGGTTAATAGCGCTGAAGTAAAAAAGGAATAAAGGTGAGAAAAACAACTACATACCTTCCCATCCACCTCATCATGAGTAGGCAGTGCCGGGTGCCACAAGCAGGCTGGTTGTACATAATCATCAAAAACCGCTTCAGCGTTCAATCTTAGTAAAGCTATGTCATTATTCAATGTTTTCCCGTCAAATTCAGAATGAACAATTACCTTGTACACCTAGAAATTAATTGTAATATTACAATAAATATTATGTAAGTTTAGTATTTACTTAGTAGTTTTGTGATCGGACTGGGGGCCCGCTAGGCATGGTGGGGTGATACTAGTCGGGGTTGCGGTAATTGTACAAGTAATTTCCACTTAATATGGTAGTAGTAGGAACAGTGGGGTGATGAGGATGAGGGTATGAGGACCATCCCTGAGGACCATACATGAGGATCTACCCACGAAAAAAACGGAATTTCTTTATGTAACGTTTTTTTCAATTTAAACCTTATCGCCCGCTTGCACCACAAATCACGAAATACGTTTAGTGCTAATTTAATTTAAAAAACCGTTTTGTTTCTCTCCATCATTTTTGAAAATGACAGAGAACGAATGATGTTTTAGAATAAGTTTAGTGTTAAGGCGCTGCCTAAAACGTAATAGGACATAGTAAACTGCTCAGATTTTTGTTGCACAGTTAGGTGTATCTATTGGTTTATATTACAAGCCAGAGTGTATTGTCAAATGTTCAAAACTTATTCAAAAATATTTCATAAAAATAGAATAGTATCATGATAAAACAATAAAATAATTTAGTGATATGTGATGCAGGTGGTCCTCAGAAATGCTCAGAGGTGAGTGATTTTGTGCCCATGACCGATGACGTTGAAAATGTACCAAAATTCTATTTTGAATAAATGCGAAGGCCTTTTTTTTGCTGCAAGGTGGCAATCCTCCTGGACTTCCTCCATCGTGGGGGTAACAGAGGGGTATCTCGGGACTCTTGGTGGCTAAAACCACCGCGGTGCGAGTTCGCATAAACATTCAATGCTCCCCCGACAGCCGTCAACACGCTGCTCCTCAGCGGGTCCCACCTCCCCGTGCGGCCATTCCTACAATGGTCGCACCCATTCTCGAGTGGCGCGCGTGGAACACCGCTGCGCCAACTCGGGCCTGTCTGGTCGGACGACAGACGCCCCTAGTCCGCCGCCCGCAGGCCACCTCCCATGGAGGTTTCAGATCGTTTAGCACCCTTCTCGGGCGCCCGGAGCGTCTCCTGCGGGAGGGGAGAGAGGGTAAGGTTTCTCTCTCTCGCTCGGCCGCCTCCTTTGCAGACATGACATCCTCGCAAAAGGAGACAATACCGTCTCATGCGCTCCCGCTCTCGACAATCGATTGAACGACGGCCGGGAGCGAGAGATCGCTCCTGCCTATTGCCGCGATGAGGTCGCAGTGCAACCCTGTCCAAACTGGGCACTCCTTCAACGTATAACCGGTGTCTGCTCCCGACCTATATGACATTATGTAGTTCCCAAAGCAGCCGTGGCCAGAGAGTACTTCGTCAGCAGAAAGTTGAGGTCGCCATACCGCCTCTCAATCCACGCCTTCATGACGGGGCTTACCGCCGCTATAACGGCGTGCAAATGGGTAGGTCTGGTTTGCATCCAGCCCTTTAGAGCCTAACGTGGAAAGCAGTTGTGTCTACTGGCCTACCTCATAAATCGTACGAGAGAGAAGGTAGGTTCAGGCACCGTCTCAGACGAGTTACTGAGTGTCTATCTGCCTAAACTTTTGCCAACTATGTGTGTTGGAGTCGGCTTCCAGTCCAGCCAGATGTATCTGAATACACCACCAGTTTTATACGGAGTGACTGTCTATCTGACCTTAACCCAGTTACTGTTGAACACGATTCCCCTTGGTTAGACTGGTCAGATTTTTTGGGCTTCTGACTATCCGTAACGACTGTCAAAGATCCACGAATAACTGCCGGGACCAACGGCTTAGTGTGTTTTCTGAGGCACGAAGGGGTGTCGATATATACTATGGATGGTCACCCATCCATGAACTGATCGCAAAAAGCGTAGCATAGTCTTTGCTCGACCCATGCGCCTGTTATTATTTAGCTACTAGCCTCTCCATTTACTTAAGCGTTAAGCCGCTATTAGAAAACAAACATTGGAATACCAACCCCTCTTTCCTGTGATGATAAGTCTTCACCGAAGAGATTGTACTTGCCAAGAAAAACGGTTAAAACGTTTGGTAGAATAGGATTACTTTTTGTAGTAGCACAATGGGCAGCTGAAAGGTGAAAACGAAAATAGTTCAGAAACTAAGGCCCACTTGCAACACAAAGCGATGAATACGTTCACCGCTAAACATATTTTAACAACGCTCTGTTTCTATCAATCGTTTGAAGATGATAGAGACAATTACAGCGGCCTCCAAAAGTTAGTTAACATTATTTCACTTTAGCTGTGATGCCACATTATGATTTAAAATAAAAAAATAACCAGGTTTCCTCATGATGTTTTCCTTCACTATTTATAGAGCAGTGGTGATTAAATAATTTACACAAAGTAAAGCGGCTGTTTGGGTTCGAACCTACGACCTACAACACGTTAATCGCGGTCGTTACCTCTTGGCTACCACTATCCGTGCAGTATAGCTGAAGAAGGAGTAATATGGCCTCTTTTATTTAAGAAAGAGATAAATTATTGTTTTCATACATGCACGCGAACGAAGTTGCGCGCACCGCTATAGGCCAACCGCTTAACTGAGACGTTGTTTGAGGTAGCGGTGCGGGAGGGGTGTGGTGACGTGATGCAATAGCTCAGTGATTCCTCAACTTGTGACAACTATCACGCCTCCACACCGCGCTGCTAACTCAGGCAACGTCTCAGTTAAGCAGTCGGCCTTTAGTTAGGTACATTATTATTGCCATCTCGCCCTATGTATAACAAGCTGATGCAAAACATTTAAGAAAAGATCACTTCTTTTACCTGTTAAAACCAAAGTCTTGTCAGCAAGGTTCCTCCACACCTATACTTAAGAGAGATCCCATCAAGCTTTAATATGGCTGCATGCCAGGGCCAGTCTCCAGGCTGAGTCGATTCTCCATGGGTTATCAGCGAAGTATGTAACAATTTGCGTCTACCGCAAGATTCATCTATAAGGCTGGTTTCTGTAGTTTTTTTTTCGAATTTAGTTGAAATATCTTTGACTTCAGATGAAATTTCTTCGAATTTTCCGATTTGAAAAATGATTCTGATCTGAAAAGAAAAATGGTTATATTTTGTACAAGTAAGATACATTCCAGAAACGGAGAAGTTTTGTATTGGAGCAGCAAGACTGCTGTTCATGTTGTGACTGTCTGTCACTTACTCCTAATTTAATAACAAAATATCTTATGCTAAATTCTTATTTTAACATTGTCCCACGATATCGGCCCGCTTAGAGGCGCATTAAATCTCAATTTTATGGTCTGACAGTTCGACATGTTACACTAATAAATAACTAAATATCCTTTTTCTTTAAAATAGTAAAACAATATTGAAACTCTTAGAAAGCCATTCCATTTATATTTTATGGGAAACAGACCGGCAATTATAGCCAGTCATCAATAGAAAGCGATATTCTACGTCACTTAAGATGCAATATTTTGTACGAATTCTAAGAATGCCGAGACGCTAACATGCAATGGACAATACGAGTCCCACATCTGTTTCCCATTAGTAGGGATCGTAGGCTGTGGGAATGAACCCTCGAAACAATTGAGAAAACGGACAAAAAAGGGACAGACGGAGGCTGGGCTAAGCGTGGTATTTTGAGGAGGAATTGTGAGAAGGCTGAGGTGATAACTCAAGGCAGTCGGTGTCCAACCGCTATAGGAGACGGACTTCCTAGTCCAGGCTAGTTAAGTTAGGAGATTTAAAGAACATCAGGAGGCTACGTCCGAGTGGGCTGTCGCGTAATAGCGCGTATTAGTTATTAAGTTAAATATAGTTGGGTTGGAGCCCAGATCAAGCTAATCTAGTATTTAAAGTGGTGTGTGTGTGTTTGTTGGTGTGACTGGGTGAGTCCTTCATTATAATAATTATCCTAGGCTGATAGGGTTATTAAAGTTCTTATAACTAATCAGACAGAGAAGTGTTGCTGGGGAGTTTGTTGCGCCACTTCTTCTCTCCAGCCCAAAACACTAGGAAGTGGTGAAGGGTCTGTCTATAGACCTTTAAGATAGTTGATCCACGACTCTATTAATTAATAATTCCTAATTTTTGACTGTGTTCTATTATCTACTAAACCCTAGTACCATAATTCTTGAACGCTATGTTCTTTGCCTCCGGCCAATAATAGTGCCTTAAGAGAGATTATTCAATACTCTATTAAATTATGGTTCTCGGGTATCGAATCTCAACTCTATTGTCTAGAAGTTCCTAAATGTTGTATTCGTTATCTCAGACCATTAATTCGGTCAGACTGACATGAACACGTGTCTTGCAAGTATGCTTGTTGTGCGAAGGGTGAACTTCCAGGGGTTTGGGTGACCATATCTATCTAATATTCAGTCCAAGGACTGATAGGGACCATGTCTCCTTATGAGCATGATGCCGACGCAATGCCGCTGGAACTAGCCGCTCCATAGTCAGACAAGGACAGTCGCTTGGTTGCCGCAGGAAAAGCCGCTTCGTCACGTTTATCAGTTCGAAAGAGCTGCTAGGGACCATGTCTCCAAAAGAGCATGATGCCGACGCAACGCCGCTGAAAAGCCGCTTGCGTCACTATATGGAAGTGTTGCTCTGAGTATTCCGAGTATAGATGTGAGGTATCGTGTGAGTAATGACTGATCAAGTACCTACTACGCTAGCGTATGGGTTACTCACGATTTAATAATAATAATAGACTTTGCATCCCTCTATTATTACTAGCTTTCTAAAACCACTTTCAATCTATGTTCATAACTATGAATTCCTAAGTTTTATTTAACATTTCTTTCAATCCTTTCCTTGGTCTATTGATGAGACAAGGCATCGGACTTCTTCATATTCGGAATTCATTTAATCTATATAGGTGGGAGGGTGTCCAGTCTGGAGACGAGCCCTACAGAACAGCACGGCGGAGGGGTGCTGTTCTCCCCCGCAAGGGGGACCTACCCCATTTTCCTGACAGTTCCACATAATTAGGAAAATCGAAAATTTTATCAGCCTAGGGTAATTTAGGAACAGTCACATGTGGTGCCGTGACCAGGATTCTCGTCATTAAATGTACTGATTCACTTCAGTGCAACGAGAAAGAACGAAATATGGGTTACTACGAAAATAACACAACGTATGTACACGAAAATAACACAACGTAATTTTATGGTTCTATTAATTGTTAGCGACGGCAAGCGTTACAACGGTTACAATACCTGTTTGTAAGTTACGGTACGATAATGGCGGTTGAATTCTTCAACTACTGGTAGCGGGTTCAATCCCCGCATGATTTAATTGCTGATATGCTTAGATTCCATTGTCATGGAGCTTGGGTTCGAATCCCGCCTGATGTTATTGGTTGATACAATAACTTGTGTTTAATTAAGTCACGGTTGATAATGATGATTGAATTATGTAAGTACTCGTGGTGGGCTCGATTGCCACCTGATGTTCTTGGCTTATAAGCGTTTGATTTCCATTACCATGTATATTGGGTTCGATTCCCGTAAGATGTATTGTTTTTATGATTTTTCGGAATTCCTGTGTCATGGCTTGTGGGTTCAACTCCCGCATCAATTGTAGGGTTTTGGTTCCGACGCTACTGTAGGTAATGGTACGATTGTTGCTTGGGTGCCTGTGTACTACTGTAATAATAGGTTCGACTCTCTGCAAACGAGAGTTTAGTATCTGACATTATGTCAATATCTGTATTAATAGGTTCGACGCTCTGCAAATGTGAGTTTGGTATTTAACAGTATGTAAATACCTGTAATAATAGGTTCAGCTCTCTGCAAACGAGAGTTTAGTATCTGACAGTATGTCAATATCTGTTATTAATAGGTTCGACGCTCTGCAAATGTGAGTTTGGTATCTGACCGTATGTGAATACCTGAAATAATAGGCTTGACTCTCTGCAAATGTGAGTTTAGTATTTGACAGTATGTGTGTTGTACCTGTAATAATAGGTTCAGCTCTCTGAAAACGTGAGTTTAGTATCTGACAGTATGTCAATAACTGTAATAATAGGTTCGACTCTCTGCAAACGTGAGTTTAGTGTCTGACAGTATGTGAATACCTGTAATAATAGGTTCGACTCTCTGCAAATGCGAGTCTAGTATCTGATAGTATGTAGATATGAATATGTGCTTGTGCGTTTGCGATTTATACTGTGTGTGTATTTGGAATGGGTTTAGGTATAAGACACGCCCTTATTACGGGTAAATCTAATATTATTAGCAAGTAAGACCTACGGAGCGTGAAGCTTATAAAATAACAATAAATTTACCAAGAAGGTACATTAACTATCGTCATGAGAAGTAAACATAAATCTTTCCAGCTCTGCAGTCAACGACGTATGTCGTATAATTGAATAGATACTCGTTTGGCCTTATTTCAAATTCCAGGATATTTAAGTCTTCACTTGGCTGCCACTACGCTATGTCTGAACCTTTGGTTTGTGAGTTGCGCTTGGTTTGAAGTCCCTTCAGAATCAGCTGACAGCGGCTGACTCCAATAGCAGTAGCTGTGGTTTGGCTCCTGTTGCGAAGCTAAGTTTTACTTTTATTACACACTTCAGTTACCCGTAGTTACGTGGTATGATTTCTGTTATCTCATGAAATATTAAAAGTTTATGTTTTAGGGCAATGGTACCTACTATAGTTATCAGTTCAAATCTTCAAATATACCATAGAATGTTCTTGTCAACCTCTTCATAAAATGAAGGAATAGTAATCAGCATTGTGTGCTAGTAAGCCAAAAATTGGTTGCACAGTCTAGGATTCCTATGTTTTCTAAGCAGTATAAATTCCCAAATCTTAATAGAACTCAAAGCTGTTCTAACCTCTTAGAATCAGAGGGGGGCGTATAAGTGGAATCAAATCTAATATGTTTATGTGCGGACTATTTCAGCTATTCTTGGATACGACTGCGGGCAGCTGATTATGCTGGCTCAGCATTGAGGTGCCTAAGGAGAGGCCTCTGTCCAGCGGCAACTGCGACAGGCTGAGTTTAGAACGAGGGAGCACCGTAGGTAGCGTGGCTAAATGGCATAAATACTCATAAGAGAGTCCCTGGTATGTAAAATTAAATTATAAGCATGCACAGGTTTATTGAACTTGACTGAGGCGCGGTTATGTTATTGAAAATATCATGGAAAGAGTAGTTGCAAGAACATTAATAGTTAAAATATTAAAGAGCAAACATGAATGTATCGATCGAAGATGCTTCTGCGATACAGTATTACAATATAGCAGACATTGCATCTTATTGGGATCTTATTGGATTGATACCAGAATACTTCCGTATTCTAGTAGGTATTTGATGAAATAAATACATCAGATAAGTATAGGTCTATATTCTGAGACACTTTCAAGGAAAAGCAGAGTTCATCCTATTGTGAAAGCTCATACGCTGTACTGCGTCACGCGTTTGATTTTCAGAGGGGGGAATGTGACTGTCTGTCACTTACTCCTAATTTAATAACAAAATATCTTATGCTAAATTCTTATTTTAACATTGTCCCACGATATCGGCCCGCTTAGAGGCGCATTAAATCTCAATTTTATGGTCTGACAGTTCGACATGTTACACTAATAAATAACTAAATATCCTTTTTCTTTAAAATAGTAAAACAATATTGAAACTCTTAGAAAGCCATTCCATTTATATTTTATGGGAAACAGACCGGCAATTATAGCCAGTCATCAATAGAAAGCGATATTCTACGTCACTTAAGATGCAATATTTTGTACGAATTCTAAGAATGCCGAGACGCTAACATGCAATGGACAATACGAGTCCCACATCTGTTTCCCATTAGTAGGGATCGTAGGCTGTGGGAATGAACCCTCGAAACAATTGAGAAAACGGACAAAAAAGGGACAGACGGAGGCTGGGCTAAGCGTGGTATTTTGAGGAGGAATTGTGAGAAGGCTGAGGTGATAACTCAAGGCAGTCGGTGTCCAACCGCTATAGGAGACGGACTTCCTAGTCCAGGCTAGTTAAGTTAGGAGATTTAAAGAACATCAGGAGGCTACGTCCGAGTGGGCTGTCGCGTAATAGCGCGTATTAGTTATTAAGTTAAATATAGTTGGGTTGGAGCCCAGATCAAGCTAATCTAGTATTTAAAGTGGTGTGTGTGTGTTTGTTGGTGTGACTGGGTGAGTCCTTCATTATAATAATTATCCTAGGCTGATAGGGTTATTAAAGTTCTTATAACTAATCAGACAGAGAAGTGTTGCTGGGGAGTTTGTTGCGCCACTTCTTCTCTCCAGCCCAAAACACTAGGAAGTGGTGAAGGGTCTGTCTATAGACCTTTAAGATAGTTGATCCACGACTCTATTAATTAATAATTCCTAATTTTTGACTGTGTTCTATTATCTACTAAACCCTAGTACCATAATTCTTGAACGCTATGTTCTTTGCCTCCGGCCAATAATAGTGCCTTAAGAGAGATTATTCAATACTCTATTAAATTATGGTTCTCGGGTATCGAATCTCAACTCTATTGTCTAGAAGTTCCTAAATGTTGTATTCGTTATCTCAGACCATTAATTCGGTCAGACTGACATGAACACGTGTCTTGCAAGTATGCTTGTTGTGCGAAGGGTGAACTTCCAGGGGTTTGGGTGACCATATCTATCTAATATTCAGTCCAAGGACTGATAGGGACCATGTCTCCTTATGAGCATGATGCCGACGCAATGCCGCTGGAACTAGCCGCTCCATAGTCAGACAAGGACAGTCGCTTGGTTGCCGCAGGAAAAGCCGCTTCGTCACGTTTATCAGTTCGAAAGAGCTGCTAGGGACCATGTCTCCAAAAGAGCATGATGCCGACGCAACGCCGCTGAAAAGCCGCTTGCGTCACTATATGGAAGTGTTGCTCTGAGTATTCCGAGTATAGATGTGAGGTATCGTGTGAGTAATGACTGATCAAGTACCTACTACGCTAGCGTATGGGTTACTCACGATTTAATAATAATAATAGACTTTGCATCCCTCTATTATTACTAGCTTTCTAAAACCACTTTCAATCTATGTTCATAACTATGAATTCCTAAGTTTTATTTAACATTTCTTTCAATCCTTTCCTTGGTCTATTGATGAGACAAGGCATCGGACTTCTTCATATTCGGAATTCATTTAATCTATATAGGTGGGAGGGTGTCCAGTCTGGAGACGAGCCCTACAGAACAGCACGGCGGAGGGGTGCTGTTCTCCCCCGCAAGGGGGACCTACCCCATTTTCCTGACAGTTCCACATAATTAGGAAAATCGAAAATTTTATCAGCCTAGGGTAATTTAGGAACAGTCACATGTGGTGCCGTGACCAGGATTCTCGTCATTAAATGTACTGATTCACTTCAGTGCAACGAGAAAGAACGAAATATGGGTTACTACGAAAATAACACAACGTATGTACACGAAAATAACACAACGTAATTTTATGGTTCTATTAATTGTTAGCGACGGCAAGCGTTACAACGGTTACAATACCTGTTTGTAAGTTACGGTACGATAATGGCGGTTGAATTCTTCAACTACTGGTAGCGGGTTCAATCCCCGCATGATTTAATTGCTGATATGCTTAGATTCCATTGTCATGGAGCTTGGGTTCGAATCCCGCCTGATGTTATTGGTTGATACAATAACTTGTGTTTAATTAAGTCACGGTTGATAATGATGATTGAATTATGTAAGTACTCGTGGTGGGCTCGATTGCCACCTGATGTTCTTGGCTTATAAGCGTTTGATTTCCATTACCATGTATATTGGGTTCGATTCCCGTAAGATGTATTGTTTTTATGATTTTTCGGAATTCCTGTGTCATGGCTTGTGGGTTCAACTCCCGCATCAATTGTAGGGTTTTGGTTCCGACGCTACTGTAGGTAATGGTACGATTGTTGCTTGGGTGCCTGTGTACTACTGTAATAATAGGTTCGACTCTCTGCAAACGAGAGTTTAGTATCTGACATTATGTCAATATCTGTATTAATAGGTTCGACGCTCTGCAAATGTGAGTTTGGTATTTAACAGTATGTAAATACCTGTAATAATAGGTTCAGCTCTCTGCAAACGAGAGTTTAGTATCTGACAGTATGTCAATATCTGTTATTAATAGGTTCGACGCTCTGCAAATGTGAGTTTGGTATCTGACCGTATGTGAATACCTGAAATAATAGGCTTGACTCTCTGCAAATGTGAGTTTAGTATTTGACAGTATGTGTGTTGTACCTGTAATAATAGGTTCAGCTCTCTGAAAACGTGAGTTTAGTATCTGACAGTATGTCAATAACTGTAATAATAGGTTCGACTCTCTGCAAACGTGAGTTTAGTGTCTGACAGTATGTGAATACCTGTAATAATAGGTTCGACTCTCTGCAAATGCGAGTCTAGTATCTGATAGTATGTAGATATGAATATGTGCTTGTGCGTTTGCGATTTATACTGTGTGTGTATTTGGAATGGGTTTAGGTATAAGACACGCCCTTATTACGGGTAAATCTAATATTATTAGCAAGTAAGACCTACGGAGCGTGAAGCTTATAAAATAACAATAAATTTACCAAGAAGGTACATTAACTATCGTCATGAGAAGTAAACATAAATCTTTCCAGCTCTGCAGTCAACGACGTATGTCGTATAATTGAATAGATACTCGTTTGGCCTTATTTCAAATTCCAGGATATTTAAGTCTTCACTTGGCTGCCACTACGCTATGTCTGAACCTTTGGTTTGTGAGTTGCGCTTGGTTTGAAGTCCCTTCAGAATCAGCTGACAGCGGCTGACTCCAATAGCAGTAGCTGTGGTTTGGCTCCTGTTGCGAAGCTAAGTTTTACTTTTATTACACACTTCAGTTACCCGTAGTTACGTGGTATGATTTCTGTTATCTCATGAAATATTAAAAGTTTATGTTTTAGGGCAATGGTACCTACTATAGTTATCAGTTCAAATCTTCAAATATACCATAGAATGTTCTTGTCAACCTCTTCATAAAATGAAGGAATAGTAATCAGCATTGTGTGCTAGTAAGCCAAAAATTGGTTGCACAGTCTAGGATTCCTATGTTTTCTAAGCAGTATAAATTCCCAAATCTTAATAGAACTCAAAGCTGTTCTAACCTCTTAGAATCAGAGGGGGGCGTATAAGTGGAATCAAATCTAATATGTTTATGTGCGGACTATTTCAGCTATTCTTGGATACGACTGCGGGCAGCTGATTATGCTGGCTCAGCATTGAGGTGCCTAAGGAGAGGCCTCTGTCCAGCGGCAACTGCGACAGGCTGAGTTTAGAACGAGGGAGCACCGTAGGTAGCGTGGCTAAATGGCATAAATACTCATAAGAGAGTCCCTGGTATGTAAAATTAAATTATAAGCATGCACAGGTTTATTGAACTTGACTGAGGCGCGGTTATGTTATTGAAAATATCATGGAAAGAGTAGTTGCAAGAACATTAATAGTTAAAATATTAAAGAGCAAACATGAATGTATCGATCGAAGATGCTTCTGCGATACAGTATTACAATATAGCAGACATTGCATCTTATTGGGATCTTATTGGATTGATACCAGAATACTTCCGTATTCTAGTAGGTATTTGATGAAATAAATACATCAGATAAGTATAGGTCTATATTCTGAGACACTTTCAAGGAAAAGCAGAGTTCATCCTATTGTGAAAGCTCATACGCTGTACTGCGTCACGCGTTTGATTTTCAGAGGGGGGAATGTGACTGTCTGTCACTTACTCCTAATTTAATAACAAAATATCTTATGCTAAATTCTTATTTTAACATTGTCCCACGATATCGGCCCGCTTAGAGGCGCATTAAATCTCAATTTTATGGTCTGACAGTTCGACATGTTACACTAATAAATAACTAAATATCCTTTTTCTTTAAAATAGTAAAACAATATTGAAACTCTTAGAAAGCCATTCCATTTATATTTTATGGGAAACAGACCGGCAATTATAGCCAGTCATCAATAGAAAGCGATATTCTACGTCACTTAAGATGCAATATTTTGTACGAATTCTAAGAATGCCGAGACGCTAACATGCAATGGACAATACGAGTCCCACATCTGTTTCCCATTAGTAGGGATCGTAGGCTGTGGGAATGAACCCTCGAAACAATTGAGAAAACGGACAAAAAAGGGACAGACGGAGGCTGGGCTAAGCGTGGTATTTTGAGGAGGAATTGTGAGAAGGCTGAGGTGATAACTCAAGGCAGTCGGTGTCCAACCGCTATAGGAGACGGACTTCCTAGTCCAGGCTAGTTAAGTTAGGAGATTTAAAGAACATCAGGAGGCTACGTCCGAGTGGGCTGTCGCGTAATAGCGCGTATTAGTTATTAAGTTAAATATAGTTGGGTTGGAGCCCAGATCAAGCTAATCTAGTATTTAAAGTGGTGTGTGTGTGTTTGTTGGTGTGACTGGGTGAGTCCTTCATTATAATAATTATCCTAGGCTGATAGGGTTATTAAAGTTCTTATAACTAATCAGACAGAGAAGTGTTGCTGGGGAGTTTGTTGCGCCACTTCTTCTCTCCAGCCCAAAACACTAGGAAGTGGTGAAGGGTCTGTCTATAGACCTTTAAGATAGTTGATCCACGACTCTATTAATTAATAATTCCTAATTTTTGACTGTGTTCTATTATCTACTAAACCCTAGTACCATAATTCTTGAACGCTATGTTCTTTGCCTCCGGCCAATAATAGTGCCTTAAGAGAGATTATTCAATACTCTATTAAATTATGGTTCTCGGGTATCGAATCTCAACTCTATTGTCTAGAAGTTCCTAAATGTTGTATTCGTTATCTCAGACCATTAATTCGGTCAGACTGACATGAACACGTGTCTTGCAAGTATGCTTGTTGTGCGAAGGGTGAACTTCCAGGGGTTTGGGTGACCATATCTATCTAATATTCAGTCCAAGGACTGATAGGGACCATGTCTCCTTATGAGCATGATGCCGACGCAATGCCGCTGGAACTAGCCGCTCCATAGTCAGACAAGGACAGTCGCTTGGTTGCCGCAGGAAAAGCCGCTTCGTCACGTTTATCAGTTCGAAAGAGCTGCTAGGGACCATGTCTCCAAAAGAGCATGATGCCGACGCAACGCCGCTGAAAAGCCGCTTGCGTCACTATATGGAAGTGTTGCTCTGAGTATTCCGAGTATAGATGTGAGGTATCGTGTGAGTAATGACTGATCAAGTACCTACTACGCTAGCGTATGGGTTACTCACGATTTAATAATAATAATAGACTTTGCATCCCTCTATTATTACTAGCTTTCTAAAACCACTTTCAATCTATGTTCATAACTATGAATTCCTAAGTTTTATTTAACATTTCTTTCAATCCTTTCCTTGGTCTATTGATGAGACAAGGCATCGGACTTCTTCATATTCGGAATTCATTTAATCTATATAGGTGGGAGGGTGTCCAGTCTGGAGACGAGCCCTACAGAACAGCACGGCGGAGGGGTGCTGTTCTCCCCCGCAAGGGGGACCTACCCCATTTTCCTGACAGTTCCACATAATTAGGAAAATCGAAAATTTTATCAGCCTAGGGTAATTTAGGAACAGTCACATGTGGTGCCGTGACCAGGATTCTCGTCATTAAATGTACTGATTCACTTCAGTGCAACGAGAAAGAACGAAATATGGGTTACTACGAAAATAACACAACGTATGTACACGAAAATAACACAACGTAATTTTATGGTTCTATTAATTGTTAGCGACGGCAAGCGTTACAACGGTTACAATACCTGTTTGTAAGTTACGGTACGATAATGGCGGTTGAATTCTTCAACTACTGGTAGCGGGTTCAATCCCCGCATGATTTAATTGCTGATATGCTTAGATTCCATTGTCATGGAGCTTGGGTTCGAATCCCGCCTGATGTTATTGGTTGATACAATAACTTGTGTTTAATTAAGTCACGGTTGATAATGATGATTGAATTATGTAAGTACTCGTGGTGGGCTCGATTGCCACCTGATGTTCTTGGCTTATAAGCGTTTGATTTCCATTACCATGTATATTGGGTTCGATTCCCGTAAGATGTATTGTTTTTATGATTTTTCGGAATTCCTGTGTCATGGCTTGTGGGTTCAACTCCCGCATCAATTGTAGGGTTTTGGTTCCGACGCTACTGTAGGTAATGGTACGATTGTTGCTTGGGTGCCTGTGTACTACTGTAATAATAGGTTCGACTCTCTGCAAACGAGAGTTTAGTATCTGACATTATGTCAATATCTGTATTAATAGGTTCGACGCTCTGCAAATGTGAGTTTGGTATTTAACAGTATGTAAATACCTGTAATAATAGGTTCAGCTCTCTGCAAACGAGAGTTTAGTATCTGACAGTATGTCAATATCTGTTATTAATAGGTTCGACGCTCTGCAAATGTGAGTTTGGTATCTGACCGTATGTGAATACCTGAAATAATAGGCTTGACTCTCTGCAAATGTGAGTTTAGTATTTGACAGTATGTGTGTTGTACCTGTAATAATAGGTTCAGCTCTCTGAAAACGTGAGTTTAGTATCTGACAGTATGTCAATAACTGTAATAATAGGTTCGACTCTCTGCAAACGTGAGTTTAGTGTCTGACAGTATGTGAATACCTGTAATAATAGGTTCGACTCTCTGCAAATGCGAGTCTAGTATCTGATAGTATGTAGATATGAATATGTGCTTGTGCGTTTGCGATTTATACTGTGTGTGTATTTGGAATGGGTTTAGGTATAAGACACGCCCTTATTACGGGTAAATCTAATATTATTAGCAAGTAAGACCTACGGAGCGTGAAGCTTATAAAATAACAATAAATTTACCAAGAAGGTACATTAACTATCGTCATGAGAAGTAAACATAAATCTTTCCAGCTCTGCAGTCAACGACGTATGTCGTATAATTGAATAGATACTCGTTTGGCCTTATTTCAAATTCCAGGATATTTAAGTCTTCACTTGGCTGCCACTACGCTATGTCTGAACCTTTGGTTTGTGAGTTGCGCTTGGTTTGAAGTCCCTTCAGAATCAGCTGACAGCGGCTGACTCCAATAGCAGTAGCTGTGGTTTGGCTCCTGTTGCGAAGCTAAGTTTTACTTTTATTACACACTTCAGTTACCCGTAGTTACGTGGTATGATTTCTGTTATCTCATGAAATATTAAAAGTTTATGTTTTAGGGCAATGGTACCTACTATAGTTATCAGTTCAAATCTTCAAATATACCATAGAATGTTCTTGTCAACCTCTTCATAAAATGAAGGAATAGTAATCAGCATTGTGTGCTAGTAAGCCAAAAATTGGTTGCACAGTCTAGGATTCCTATGTTTTCTAAGCAGTATAAATTCCCAAATCTTAATAGAACTCAAAGCTGTTCTAACCTCTTAGAATCAGAGGGGGGCGTATAAGTGGAATCAAATCTAATATGTTTATGTGCGGACTATTTCAGCTATTCTTGGATACGACTGCGGGCAGCTGATTATGCTGGCTCAGCATTGAGGTGCCTAAGGAGAGGCCTCTGTCCAGCGGCAACTGCGACAGGCTGAGTTTAGAACGAGGGAGCACCGTAGGTAGCGTGGCTAAATGGCATAAATACTCATAAGAGAGTCCCTGGTATGTAAAATTAAATTATAAGCATGCACAGGTTTATTGAACTTGACTGAGGCGCGGTTATGTTATTGAAAATATCATGGAAAGAGTAGTTGCAAGAACATTAATAGTTAAAATATTAAAGAGCAAACATGAATGTATCGATCGAAGATGCTTCTGCGATACAGTATTACAATATAGCAGACATTGCATCTTATTGGGATCTTATTGGATTGATACCAGAATACTTCCGTATTCTAGTAGGTATTTGATGAAATAAATACATCAGATAAGTATAGGTCTATATTCTGAGACACTTTCAAGGAAAAGCAGAGTTCATCCTATTGTGAAAGCTCATACGCTGTACTGCGTCACGCGTTTGATTTTCAGAGGGGGGAATGTGACTGTCTGTCACTTACTCCTAATTTAATAACAAAATATCTTATGCTAAATTCTTATTTTAACATTGTCCCACGATATCGGCCCGCTTAGAGGCGCATTAAATCTCAATTTTATGGTCTGACAGTTCGACATGTTACACTAATAAATAACTAAATATCCTTTTTCTTTAAAATAGTAAAACAATATTGAAACTCTTAGAAAGCCATTCCATTTATATTTTATGGGAAACAGACCGGCAATTATAGCCAGTCATCAATAGAAAGCGATATTCTACGTCACTTAAGATGCAATATTTTGTACGAATTCTAAGAATGCCGAGACGCTAACATGCAATGGACAATACGAGTCCCACATCTGTTTCCCATTAGTAGGGATCGTAGGCTGTGGGAATGAACCCTCGAAACAATTGAGAAAACGGACAAAAAAGGGACAGACGGAGGCTGGGCTAAGCGTGGTATTTTGAGGAGGAATTGTGAGAAGGCTGAGGTGATAACTCAAGGCAGTCGGTGTCCAACCGCTATAGGAGACGGACTTCCTAGTCCAGGCTAGTTAAGTTAGGAGATTTAAAGAACATCAGGAGGCTACGTCCGAGTGGGCTGTCGCGTAATAGCGCGTATTAGTTATTAAGTTAAATATAGTTGGGTTGGAGCCCAGATCAAGCTAATCTAGTATTTAAAGTGGTGTGTGTGTGTTTGTTGGTGTGACTGGGTGAGTCCTTCATTATAATAATTATCCTAGGCTGATAGGGTTATTAAAGTTCTTATAACTAATCAGACAGAGAAGTGTTGCTGGGGAGTTTGTTGCGCCACTTCTTCTCTCCAGCCCAAAACACTAGGAAGTGGTGAAGGGTCTGTCTATAGACCTTTAAGATAGTTGATCCACGACTCTATTAATTAATAATTCCTAATTTTTGACTGTGTTCTATTATCTACTAAACCCTAGTACCATAATTCTTGAACGCTATGTTCTTTGCCTCCGGCCAATAATAGTGCCTTAAGAGAGATTATTCAATACTCTATTAAATTATGGTTCTCGGGTATCGAATCTCAACTCTATTGTCTAGAAGTTCCTAAATGTTGTATTCGTTATCTCAGACCATTAATTCGGTCAGACTGACATGAACACGTGTCTTGCAAGTATGCTTGTTGTGCGAAGGGTGAACTTCCAGGGGTTTGGGTGACCATATCTATCTAATATTCAGTCCAAGGACTGATAGGGACCATGTCTCCTTATGAGCATGATGCCGACGCAATGCCGCTGGAACTAGCCGCTCCATAGTCAGACAAGGACAGTCGCTTGGTTGCCGCAGGAAAAGCCGCTTCGTCACGTTTATCAGTTCGAAAGAGCTGCTAGGGACCATGTCTCCAAAAGAGCATGATGCCGACGCAACGCCGCTGAAAAGCCGCTTGCGTCACTATATGGAAGTGTTGCTCTGAGTATTCCGAGTATAGATGTGAGGTATCGTGTGAGTAATGACTGATCAAGTACCTACTACGCTAGCGTATGGGTTACTCACGATTTAATAATAATAATAGACTTTGCATCCCTCTATTATTACTAGCTTTCTAAAACCACTTTCAATCTATGTTCATAACTATGAATTCCTAAGTTTTATTTAACATTTCTTTCAATCCTTTCCTTGGTCTATTGATGAGACAAGGCATCGGACTTCTTCATATTCGGAATTCATTTAATCTATATAGGTGGGAGGGTGTCCAGTCTGGAGACGAGCCCTACAGAACAGCACGGCGGAGGGGTGCTGTTCTCCCCCGCAAGGGGGACCTACCCCATTTTCCTGACAGTTCCACATAATTAGGAAAATCGAAAATTTTATCAGCCTAGGGTAATTTAGGAACAGTCACATGTGGTGCCGTGACCAGGATTCTCGTCATTAAATGTACTGATTCACTTCAGTGCAACGAGAAAGAACGAAATATGGGTTACTACGAAAATAACACAACGTATGTACACGAAAATAACACAACGTAATTTTATGGTTCTATTAATTGTTAGCGACGGCAAGCGTTACAACGGTTACAATACCTGTTTGTAAGTTACGGTACGATAATGGCGGTTGAATTCTTCAACTACTGGTAGCGGGTTCAATCCCCGCATGATTTAATTGCTGATATGCTTAGATTCCATTGTCATGGAGCTTGGGTTCGAATCCCGCCTGATGTTATTGGTTGATACAATAACTTGTGTTTAATTAAGTCACGGTTGATAATGATGATTGAATTATGTAAGTACTCGTGGTGGGCTCGATTGCCACCTGATGTTCTTGGCTTATAAGCGTTTGATTTCCATTACCATGTATATTGGGTTCGATTCCCGTAAGATGTATTGTTTTTATGATTTTTCGGAATTCCTGTGTCATGGCTTGTGGGTTCAACTCCCGCATCAATTGTAGGGTTTTGGTTCCGACGCTACTGTAGGTAATGGTACGATTGTTGCTTGGGTGCCTGTGTACTACTGTAATAATAGGTTCGACTCTCTGCAAACGAGAGTTTAGTATCTGACATTATGTCAATATCTGTATTAATAGGTTCGACGCTCTGCAAATGTGAGTTTGGTATTTAACAGTATGTAAATACCTGTAATAATAGGTTCAGCTCTCTGCAAACGAGAGTTTAGTATCTGACAGTATGTCAATATCTGTTATTAATAGGTTCGACGCTCTGCAAATGTGAGTTTGGTATCTGACCGTATGTGAATACCTGAAATAATAGGCTTGACTCTCTGCAAATGTGAGTTTAGTATTTGACAGTATGTGTGTTGTACCTGTAATAATAGGTTCAGCTCTCTGAAAACGTGAGTTTAGTATCTGACAGTATGTCAATAACTGTAATAATAGGTTCGACTCTCTGCAAACGTGAGTTTAGTGTCTGACAGTATGTGAATACCTGTAATAATAGGTTCGACTCTCTGCAAATGCGAGTCTAGTATCTGATAGTATGTAGATATGAATATGTGCTTGTGCGTTTGCGATTTATACTGTGTGTGTATTTGGAATGGGTTTAGGTATAAGACACGCCCTTATTACGGGTAAATCTAATATTATTAGCAAGTAAGACCTACGGAGCGTGAAGCTTATAAAATAACAATAAATTTACCAAGAAGGTACATTAACTATCGTCATGAGAAGTAAACATAAATCTTTCCAGCTCTGCAGTCAACGACGTATGTCGTATAATTGAATAGATACTCGTTTGGCCTTATTTCAAATTCCAGGATATTTAAGTCTTCACTTGGCTGCCACTACGCTATGTCTGAACCTTTGGTTTGTGAGTTGCGCTTGGTTTGAAGTCCCTTCAGAATCAGCTGACAGCGGCTGACTCCAATAGCAGTAGCTGTGGTTTGGCTCCTGTTGCGAAGCTAAGTTTTACTTTTATTACACACTTCAGTTACCCGTAGTTACGTGGTATGATTTCTGTTATCTCATGAAATATTAAAAGTTTATGTTTTAGGGCAATGGTACCTACTATAGTTATCAGTTCAAATCTTCAAATATACCATAGAATGTTCTTGTCAACCTCTTCATAAAATGAAGGAATAGTAATCAGCATTGTGTGCTAGTAAGCCAAAAATTGGTTGCACAGTCTAGGATTCCTATGTTTTCTAAGCAGTATAAATTCCCAAATCTTAATAGAACTCAAAGCTGTTCTAACCTCTTAGAATCAGAGGGGGGCGTATAAGTGGAATCAAATCTAATATGTTTATGTGCGGACTATTTCAGCTATTCTTGGATACGACTGCGGGCAGCTGATTATGCTGGCTCAGCATTGAGGTGCCTAAGGAGAGGCCTCTGTCCAGCGGCAACTGCGACAGGCTGAGTTTAGAACGAGGGAGCACCGTAGGTAGCGTGGCTAAATGGCATAAATACTCATAAGAGAGTCCCTGGTATGTAAAATTAAATTATAAGCATGCACAGGTTTATTGAACTTGACTGAGGCGCGGTTATGTTATTGAAAATATCATGGAAAGAGTAGTTGCAAGAACATTAATAGTTAAAATATTAAAGAGCAAACATGAATGTATCGATCGAAGATGCTTCTGCGATACAGTATTACAATATAGCAGACATTGCATCTTATTGGGATCTTATTGGATTGATACCAGAATACTTCCGTATTCTAGTAGGTATTTGATGAAATAAATACATCAGATAAGTATAGGTCTATATTCTGAGACACTTTCAAGGAAAAGCAGAGTTCATCCTATTGTGAAAGCTCATACGCTGTACTGCGTCACGCGTTTGATTTTCAGAGGGGGGAATGTGACTGTCTGTCACTTACTCCTAATTTAATAACAAAATATCTTATGCTAAATTCTTATTTTAACATTGTCCCACGATATCGGCCCGCTTAGAGGCGCATTAAATCTCAATTTTATGGTCTGACAGTTCGACATGTTACACTAATAAATAACTAAATATCCTTTTTCTTTAAAATAGTAAAACAATATTGAAACTCTTAGAAAGCCATTCCATTTATATTTTATGGGAAACAGACCGGCAATTATAGCCAGTCATCAATAGAAAGCGATATTCTACGTCACTTAAGATGCAATATTTTGTACGAATTCTAAGAATGCCGAGACGCTAACATGCAATGGACAATACGAGTCCCACATCTGTTTCCCATTAGTAGGGATCGTAGGCTGTGGGAATGAACCCTCGAAACAATTGAGAAAACGGACAAAAAAGGGACAGACGGAGGCTGGGCTAAGCGTGGTATTTTGAGGAGGAATTGTGAGAAGGCTGAGGTGATAACTCAAGGCAGTCGGTGTCCAACCGCTATAGGAGACGGACTTCCTAGTCCAGGCTAGTTAAGTTAGGAGATTTAAAGAACATCAGGAGGCTACGTCCGAGTGGGCTGTCGCGTAATAGCGCGTATTAGTTATTAAGTTAAATATAGTTGGGTTGGAGCCCAGATCAAGCTAATCTAGTATTTAAAGTGGTGTGTGTGTGTTTGTTGGTGTGACTGGGTGAGTCCTTCATTATAATAATTATCCTAGGCTGATAGGGTTATTAAAGTTCTTATAACTAATCAGACAGAGAAGTGTTGCTGGGGAGTTTGTTGCGCCACTTCTTCTCTCCAGCCCAAAACACTAGGAAGTGGTGAAGGGTCTGTCTATAGACCTTTAAGATAGTTGATCCACGACTCTATTAATTAATAATTCCTAATTTTTGACTGTGTTCTATTATCTACTAAACCCTAGTACCATAATTCTTGAACGCTATGTTCTTTGCCTCCGGCCAATAATAGTGCCTTAAGAGAGATTATTCAATACTCTATTAAATTATGGTTCTCGGGTATCGAATCTCAACTCTATTGTCTAGAAGTTCCTAAATGTTGTATTCGTTATCTCAGACCATTAATTCGGTCAGACTGACATGAACACGTGTCTTGCAAGTATGCTTGTTGTGCGAAGGGTGAACTTCCAGGGGTTTGGGTGACCATATCTATCTAATATTCAGTCCAAGGACTGATAGGGACCATGTCTCCTTATGAGCATGATGCCGACGCAATGCCGCTGGAACTAGCCGCTCCATAGTCAGACAAGGACAGTCGCTTGGTTGCCGCAGGAAAAGCCGCTTCGTCACGTTTATCAGTTCGAAAGAGCTGCTAGGGACCATGTCTCCAAAAGAGCATGATGCCGACGCAACGCCGCTGAAAAGCCGCTTGCGTCACTATATGGAAGTGTTGCTCTGAGTATTCCGAGTATAGATGTGAGGTATCGTGTGAGTAATGACTGATCAAGTACCTACTACGCTAGCGTATGGGTTACTCACGATTTAATAATAATAATAGACTTTGCATCCCTCTATTATTACTAGCTTTCTAAAACCACTTTCAATCTATGTTCATAACTATGAATTCCTAAGTTTTATTTAACATTTCTTTCAATCCTTTCCTTGGTCTATTGATGAGACAAGGCATCGGACTTCTTCATATTCGGAATTCATTTAATCTATATAGGTGGGAGGGTGTCCAGTCTGGAGACGAGCCCTACAGAACAGCACGGCGGAGGGGTGCTGTTCTCCCCCGCAAGGGGGACCTACCCCATTTTCCTGACAGTTCCACATAATTAGGAAAATCGAAAATTTTATCAGCCTAGGGTAATTTAGGAACAGTCACAATGTATATCAACCAGTCGATATTGATCGTCGCTAAACATATTCGATATCACGTCGAACCATGATCGAACCTCCATCGAACGATCGACGAATATTCGATCAATGAACGGCTGACAAACACTAAGGATCTTTGCTAGTGAATGCATTCTAACGCTGCACCTACCGGTTCGTAGTCAATACTACAGAACTTTTCGGTCTCGCCGGTAGTCAATTCTGAGAGCGATGAACCCTGGTGTGGAAAATCCTCATGGATGTCCGCCGCCCTGGGGTGGAAGGCGGAGTTTGTCAGACTCTTACTGACTAAAACCACCCCGGTGTTTCATATCACGCCTAGGCCGGGGGTCGCGAGAACGTACGATCCTTCCGCAACCCCAGACTGGTGCCGGCCCAAAACTGCGAACCTAATCGGGTCGGGGAGTGACGAGTTTGACTCCCTCGCGACGACTAAGAGGGGCGCGCGTGGAACACTACGCGCCGTCGTCTCGGGTCCTGACGTGTGGGGGGCGACAGACGTAGAGCGATGTACCCTGCCCTATGTTGGTTACCTTGGTTTTCCTACGGATCTCTTCATTTCTGATTCGATCACGAAGGGCAAGGCATAGAATAGTTTAAAATAGAATATTTTATTTGACAGAAACAAGGTGTTTACGAGTACATATAGGTGTTCATAACATTGCGTAGTGTTACATATCTCACCGCTTTAACGGAATGCAAAATCAATTTACATACAATTAAATGAAGTTCTTACATACATTTTCAATTGACATTATTTACATTACATTAATTTTAAAATTTAAATATTATTTCAATTATTGTATTCTATACCTATACAGGGTAGCAGGGACATCGACGCGCAAACTGTAACCATGGATTTAGCACATGAGTTTAGACCCCAAAGAGTCGAAATATTTCGTCGGTTATTAAAAAAAAATATTGCTGTTCCATACATTTTGACCGCGTAGGTATTGCGCTTTTCTATGAAACAGAAGTTTTTTTTTTTGATAACCGACCAAAAATTTCGACGCTATGGGGTCTAAAGTCATGTGCTGAATTCATGGTTACAGTTTGCGCGTCGATGTCCCTGCCACCCTGTATACTAGGTACACACTTCCATTTATACCATATTTTTAAACAAAACAATGCATTTAACATAATTATTATCACTTAATTTAAAAATTAGTATTTTGATGCCATATCAAGAGGAAAAAAAAAATTACAGGGCTATTTTCCAAAAAACTCGTGAATTGAGTAAAAACATTCCTGCAACAACCCCGTTGTGCCGAACAACATTTTTTGAAGGGTAGTTGGGTAATTAAATTCGGCAAATCAATATAAATTAAGGGAGCCATGTAGATACAACTCTTTCGGAAGAGTTGCAACTTACGAAAATCGAAATGTCGAAATCTAAATGCGCAGCTTTCCTCTTATTTGTTTTATCCCTTCGTTCAAATAATGCACGACTGGATCTCAGAAACTTGGCAACTTCAAAGATATGTATATCGACCATAGACCTCTCCATTGCTTTTCGGGTGACTGTGACACTAATTTTTGGCAACATGTAAAATATTTCTAATAGAGAAAGAAAGAGAATCATCATCATCATGTCTTGCCTTTTCTCAACTACATAATTATGCTGGGGTTGGCTTCCAGTCTAACCGGATGCAGCTGAATACCAGTATTTTACATGGAACAACTGCCTATCTGACCTCCACACCCCAATAGCTGGGTAACACGATACCCCTTGGTAAGACTGGTTGTCAGACTTTCGGGCTTCTGACTACCCGTAACGACTGTCAAAGATTAACAAATGATAGCCGGGATCAACGGCTATCCAAAGAAGTGATTTCCGAAGCACGGAGGGGTCTCGATATGTTATGAATGGCCACCCATCCACGGACCGACTGCGGCTAGCATAGCTTAACCTTCGATGGATCCGTGTTGCTTTTATTATGTAGCCACGAGTACTGAAGAAAGAAAGTGAATATGGAGTTTTAAAAAAAGAGACCTGATGAAATCAATGTAGTGTTAACAATTTAAAAGTATACTCACATATTTCGGACGTGTACAGACCTCCACATCGTTCAAGATAATGCTTAGGACGTAAGGTATATTGTGTCCAGAAGCAGGACCAAATACTTGAATGCCAAGAGTAGAAGTTTTGTCAGCAAACGTTACAATGTACTGATAACTGTGGTGGCTAGGGCCAGGGAACTTCGAGATTTGAGCGTCCGTTGGTTCTATCTAAATCAAAAATAATAATCTCATTAATAATTGTTGTATTTGAGCAGGTAAATTACGATTTATGATAAAATAGTAACTTACCAAAGTGAGTGAAACTTCAGAATCGAATCTCAAAATCATCCGTGAAAAAGAATGTATTTCCCTGAAAACCTTTAATGTATACTGGTTTTGAGGCTCCAATGGTAGTTCAAAAAAAGCTTTAATATCTCTACTATCAGCACAAATGGGTAAAGAAGTGCTTGACATCTGGCCATCAGCTGATGTTAAAAAGATTAGCAGCAGCCAAATCATTGTTTATGTGATTTTGTTACACTGAAAATAAATAGGAGACTGGTTATTAGAGGTTCCTTTATAATGGAACTAGATTTCCCATCGGGAAAAATGACGAACTTCCATACAAACTTTCATCCCCTATTTGCCCCATTAGGGCGTGAATTCTCAAAAATGCTTTCTTTGTGCTCACTTTCGCTTTCTATGAAACTTTTGTACGAAATACCATGCATCTAGACCCAGCGGTTTAGCTGTGCGTTGTCTCGAATGAATTTCGGATTTATTTAATTATTTAGTAGCAGGACCCGCGGTTTCACCCGCATAAGTCTCGATCCCGTGGAAGTATCGGGATACAAAATATCATATTTTTTTTTTTTTTTTTTTTTTTTTTATTGACAATGGGCTCACTCTTGACCTCAATCCAGCCCAGAGGCAGGGATGAGATCTACGGTGGAACGAGCTTGCCCAGAAGAAGCCTATTCACTCTCGCCCTGAAGAGATTAGGGTTGTATGAACTCGGGAATGCAGACGCAGGCAGACAATTCCACTCCTTTGCAGTGCGCATCAGAAAAGATGATGAGAAGCGCTTAGTGCGTATATGGGGTATATTAACCAAATAGGGGTGGTATCCCGGAGTGCGTCTGGACTCTCGATGGTAAAAAGGTGAAGGCGGGATGAGCTCATGTAGCTCTTGGGCACACTCCCCGAGGTACAGTCTGTAGAAGACGGACAGACAGGCAACACTTCGCCGGTGAGCCAAACTGTGAAGTTTTGCCTCCACCAGCTTTTTATCGCCAATGAGTCTCTTAGCTCTGCGCTCGACTGAGTCTAAAGTGGCAAGTTGGTATTTAGCTGACCCATCCCACAGGTGACTGCAGTACTCCATACACGATCGGACTTGTGCTTTGTAAAGGGTTAAAAGCTGACCCGGTGTGAAGTACCGCTTAACCTTGTTCAGGATGCCCAGCTTTTTGGCCGCCGTTTGTGCTTTAGACTCAATGTTTTCGCCGAAATTGAGATTTGCTGTCAATTTCATGCCTAGAAGCTCGAGGCTGTCCGTCACAGGTACAGCTGCACCCCGGAAAGTAGGAGCCAGATCAAAAGGGCTCCTTTTCGCGCTAAACAGACAAGCCTGTGTTTTGGTGGTGTTGAAACTGACCAGATTGTTGTCACCCCACTGGGAGACAAGACTTAAGGTCGCATTCATTCGGTCCACCAGGGCCTCTCTTAACGAACTGACTTCTTCCCCTCCAGCCCTTGCGCTGGACAGATATGTCTCTACGACGGTGCTGTCATCTGCATACCCAACAATACCTGGTATCAGTAGGTCATTGATGTGCAGCAGGAAAAGAGTCGCAGAGAGAACAGACCCCTGAGGAACGCCAGAATCAATCGCCATGAGGTCAGAGGAGCAGCCGTCAATGACTACTCTGATTGACCGTTTACTCAGGAAGTCAGATATCCAGCAACAAAAGTCAGCTGGGATTCCATAGGCTGGAAGCTTGCTCAGCAGACTTGCGTGCCAAACCCTGTCGAAGGCCTTCGAGATATCAAGAGACACGGCCAGAGCCTCGCCGTGTTTCTCGATGGCCTCGCCCCAGCAATGTGTGACATACACCAGAAGATCCCCAGTGGAGCGCCCGCGGCGAAAGCCATATTGGCTGTCACTCAGGAGATCATTCTGCTCAAGATATGTCAGCAGCTTGCTGTTAATAACCTTTTCCATTACTTTGGAGAGAATGGAGGTGATGGCGATCGGTCGGTAGTTGCAGGGATCGGCACGACTACCCTTCTTGGGTACTGGTTGCACATTTGCAAGCTTCCAGCATATGGGGACAGTTCGAGTTTTCAGAGAGAGGCGGTAGAGGCGAGTCAGTACAGGAGACAACTCAGGCGCACAACACCTCAGCACTCTCGCAGGAATGCCATCAGGCCCACTAGCCTTGCCCACATCCAGACACTGAAGCACCTTTCGAACCTCTTTGTTATGCACTGTGATCTCCGGCATGGAAGAATCACATCGAGGCAGAGTTGGAGGGTGCTTGGAGCCAGTGTCTAGACGCGAGTTCTCCGCAAATAGGGAAGCAAATAAATTTGCCTTTTCAGTAGCAGAGTGAGCCAGTGAACCATCAGGTTTCTGCATAGGAGGCAGCTTGGGACGGCAGAAGTTGGTTTCGACCGATTTGGACAAGGACCAGAACTGCTTACTACCCGAAGGGTAGGATGCAAGCCTGGTCCCTATGCGTCTGACATGGTCGAAACGTGCCCTTCGGAGAACCTTTTTGCAAGACTTGGCAGCAGAGTTAAAGGCTCTCTTCTTAGCTCGAACCCTCCGAGCCCGGAGTCTAAGGTCGCGAGCTTGTACCCAGGCTTGGTAGGCAGACTCCTTTCGGGCATCAGCCCGAGCACAGTCCGCATTGTACCAAGGTCGGGCTTTATGACCGAGCGGAATGTCGGAGAATGGGATAAAGTATTCCATTCCCTGCCGGATCACGTCAGCGACCGCATCCGCGGAGCTGGAGGGCTCATCAGAAGAGAAGCATACCCGCTGCCAAGGATAAGACGCAAAGAAGTGCCGCATCTCATCCCAGTCTGCCGACTCGTAACGCCATATTCGCCTCGTGCCTCTAGGGCTATCATCAGGAGGAGAGCAGATCGATACGGATTTCACCAGACAGTGATCAGATGATCCCAGCGGGGCTGAGACCGATACTGAATGCCGGTCCGGATCTGTTGTCAGAAGCAGGTCTAGGCAATTGGGTGTTTGTCCGTCAACGTCAGGTACCCGTGTTGCTTGATTCACCAGCTGGGTGAGATCTAGCGATATCGCAAGCTTGCGCGCCTCTCTACCAGCGTGGTCAGTTTTCTGGTATGGGAACAGCCACTCGCAATGGTGAGCATTGAAGTCCCCCAGAAAAACAAGTTCCGCTGACGGGTACCTCGTTTGGGCCAGATCTGCCGTCTCGGTGAGGTAGTCTAAGAGCCTGGTCGTCTCCTGATCACCGCTGTGTGACCGGTAGACACTAGCATAGACAATTTTATCTATTCCAGTGTCCACCAAAAGCCACAACACGGAAAACCCAGAATCTTCAAAGCAACGGAGACGCCGACAGCAAATATCATCGCGAACGTACACACAGACCCCGGCCCGCTTCTTAAACTTATGCTCAAGAGAGTAGCCCGGGTAGTTGAGGTACGACACGTCCGACGGAGTTGCTATCTGCGTCTCCGTTAAAAAGAGCAGGTGCGGCTTCTCGGTCTCAAGATGGTGGTGGACCGGGTCGATGTTTGAGTGCAACCCTCGGATGTTCGTGAGGTGCACTTTGACTGGCAGGAAGTGCAGCCGTTGAGAAACCTTTTTTCTTTTTGTACTTCGATTCATGGTGGGAGTGTGGTGGGGAATTGAACAAAGTCCAGGCGCTACTCTTTTGCCCTTATGGACCTCTTAAGCTCAGCTGACTTATGGGGAACTCATTTGGAGACTGCGGGGACGCCCGAACCCCCCTGAAATCGCCACCGGGTCCTGCCTTCCAGTCGCCAACTGGCACGGTGGAGCAATCCCAGGATTTTTCGCTAGTTGGCGGGGCAGCCTTTTGCACGTGGCTGGTGCACTACTTGGGCCCCCTACTACCTGCGGTCGGCCAACGGCTAAGACCGTGCTTCGGATCCCGCTACCCTTCAGAATGAGTTACCCGGCACAGCGTTGCTTGGAGGCCAAGACCGGCCAAGAGCTGCGCAACAAACTTCGTTCTTCTTCCCCAAAGGCACTGGCACTCCCGCTCATCGGCGGAACGCAGCAAGCTGCTTGGCGCCGAACTCCGGCGGGAGGGTGGTCGCGAGCCAGGCGGTCCCTTGTGGAACCTACCACCGCAAATTGGTTGTTCTTTAGCACTACCCAGGGGTCACGTGTAGGGTATCTAGAGTCGAAGCCTACGGACGCGAACAGCATTGACCCCCAAAAATCATATGTGTTAATCCCGGTTATACTATCTGTGTGCCAAATTTCATCCAAATCCGTTTAGCAGTTTTTGCGTGAAAGAGTAACAAACATCCATCCATCCATACAAACTTTCACGTTAATAATATTAATATTACGCAATTAGGGGTCTGTAAATTGCAAAAAACGTGATAAAATTTAAATTTTGCAGGCTACTGCACTATCACTTTGGCATTTCAAACGAATGAATCCTAAATATAAAGTCATATTATTATTTAATAGAACAAGAAAAGCAAGTTATAAGAGGAAAAATAACAAGGTTGGTCATCGAAATTCTTGAAGTAATAATTGGTCATCGCTCGCCCGTGCTAATATGTACATCGTTTGCCCTTAGCGTTCTTTGTGACATTTTTTTATTTTTGTTCGACTCCTAAGGGTCGTAGCGTGATGTTAAAATCAAAATCAAAAGTCATTTATTCAAATTAGGCTGAGAATCAGCACTTTTTGAACGTCAAAATTACAAAAGACAGTCCCCCAAAAACGCCCGCCCTTCACCACTTCCTAGTGCTATCGCTGGGAAGAAGAAGTGGCGCAACAAACTCCCCAGCAGCACAGCTGTCTGTTCAATTAAAAAGCCTATAATCTTCCTCAAGAATTAGGCTATAGAATACAATAATATTTTTAAATCCAACAGGTAGTTCCGGAGATTACCTCCTAACATACAAACAAACTTTTACCTCTTTATTATTTATTTATTTATTTATTTAGTTATTTATTTATTTGTTTTTTTATTTATTTAAGGAAAAACAAACAGTAGCACAATAAGAAGCAGTCATAAAATCTTAAATATAACATTTCAAAACAATTATACTACCCACTATGTTCTCCACAGATTACAATTTAAAGTACTTAAAACTAGACTCATAGATCTACCTTTTTAAAGGGGTTCGAAGGTACGTGGCATACGGTCTACTAGATTTATCATTTGAATTGCAATACGCGGCAACATAAGCCAAATTAGGACCATTTCTTACTGCATACCTGAATTAAATTTCATTAAATTAAATTACAAATATCTTTGTAACGAAGCCTTTTTAATTACAACTTCCTGTGTTAGATTTGATTTGTAAAAGCTATAAAATGTTCGCCAAAGTTTATGGATAACGTGAAGACCATATGGATAAGTTGAGGCTTGCGCATGGAGAAGTGAATTTATTTTGTCTCGTCGGCATTTATTGTTAGTAAATTGCTTTGAAGCCAATTAGTGACAGTATTGAAACCTAGTTGAACGATTTCGGACATTTCGCTACTTAATAGCTCATTTATTTATTTTATACTGCACGCATATACATGTACAGACGCCAGCACATCAAGCTACTACAATCTGTCAAATTTCTTTAATAGGTTTTCAACTTTATCGCTAAAGTATTAAGGTTCAAGGTTGATTGGGAAAATTGGACAGTTTCGGGTAGCTTCACCTGGCTGGCGTCTGTACAACACGGACTTAATGCCACAGGCATTTTCTACCAGTCAACCTTTGGATGATGCAGAGAGAAACAATGGTAGGTGCAATCATGAAAATTGAGGAATCAATATTTTAAATATAAAGATACGCTTAGACCTATTTTTTTTTTTGTATAATTATTTATAGTTTTATATATTTATTAATTTACCTAATTAATAAAAAATAATAATAATAATAATACAACAACTACAACAACAACAACAACAATTACATATAAATTAAAGTACAAATCAATATACATTTATACATGAGTATACTAAAAAGAAATAAGACACCCACTCGTCTCATGCACTTCATAAACACTCACCTACACGGTACTGTTGACGCTGATACGTCGGGTGCTCAGTTCCAGGAGCGAATAAATAAAATACGAGGACTGTACAATCTGATGTAATGCAACAATACAAATTTAAAGAGACGCAGTGTCTTCGTCGTGGTAAGAATTTGAGTGAGGCGGGTGGCACTCGGAGCGGGAAGACCGCGCAAGCGCACGCGCCGCCCGCGCGCCCGCTCAGCCAACGCGCGCCTCCAACCCGTCGTAGGCATGCCATGCATAGACAGTACAATGCTTACATGGTGCTAGCAGTAATTCACTTCACTCTGTAGGTATGTTTGTTTCTGCTGCATATATTGAATAGCTATTAAATTGTAAATCCGTAATTGGCTGCAATACTAGTTTATATATTTTAAGATAAAACTTCACAGAGCTGTGGATTTTGGGAAATAAGGCAAACAATGAGAAAATATTACCGTTGTGATGATACTGCCAGATTTTTGCGAATGTGCTCGCGAACAAACACTGATTGACTATACTAAGCAAACAGGTTATTGTGAAAAAATGATGAACGTTAGAAACCTGCCAAATGTCAGTTAGACCCAAGTAGTTTGTTGAAGGTCGCAGTAAATAACAAGTATTCTGTAAAATTAAGAACAGGAAATAAAAAAAACAAAATCACAGGTAATTTATTCAAACTAGGCTGAGAATCAGCAATTTTAAACGTCAATATGACATAAGAGAGTCGCCCGCCTTTTACCGCTGCCTAGTGCTTTAGCTGGGAAGATTACAGTTTAAAAAATATAGGTCTAAGCTGTGTTAGACAGCTTAGTATAGGGTCCTATTTTCACTCTTAAGAACCCTTAAAACAAATTGACTGTGACATAATTCAAACAATCTCTCTAGCCTTTTCCCTACTATGGTGGGGTCGGCTTCCAGTCTAACCGGATACAGCTGAATACCAGTATTTTACATGGAGCGACTGCCTATCTGACCTCCACAACTCAGTTACTGGGTAATACGATACCCCTTGGTAAGACTGGTTGTCAGACTTTCGGGCTTCTGACGACCCGTAATGACTATCAAAGATCTACGAATGACAGCCGGGACCAACGGCTTAACGTGCTTTCCAAGGCACGGGGGGTCTTGGTATGTAAAGATGGTCACCCATCCACAGACCAACCGCGGCAAGCGTAGCTTAACCTGATCGACCGACCCGTGTGGCTGTTGGTACTTAGCCACATACCTGTAGGATTATATTATTTACTAGCGACCACAGCCTGCTTCTCACAGTTTCTACGGTTTGACAAAACATCGAGATTTCTTTATTAAAAATTATGAATGTTTTGAGGAAGCAGTGGTGGCCCAGTAGTATCTAACGGCCACGACATTTCTATGGCCAGGACTTGCCGAGTCGTAGGTCGTGGGTTCGAATCCAGGCAGGCGCTTTACTTTGTGGATATAATTTCATCACCACTGCTCTCAAAACGGTAAAGGAAAATTCGTGAAGAAACCGGCATATCCTTAAATGACGAGTCAAAAACAAAACCCTGGTGTGTAGAGTTAGGGGCTTGGCTCTACATTAAACCTGATAACTTTTTAACAGTGAAATCGTTATGAAAGTCTCGACAACCTACTTTACATGATTTTTTTTTGGTGGGTAACATATTTATCGTCCAGAACCCTCTCTACGCGAGATCAACTCGCACTTGACCGGTTTTTTTGTGTGTGTGTTGTGTTATTCACATAGCGTGTAGGTCAAATTCATCTGTTGCAACTACTACTAAAAAACATTGATTTTAATATATACTATATGAGTTATACCTAATTAAAGTATGTGCATTTTCTCGCGGGCAATGAATTTTTTTGCAAATCTGAAATACAGTTCACAGAGGAATGTCATCTGTATAGGCTTACGTTTAGCGACTATTTTCGTAAATACATAATATAGAGCAATTATTGAGTGGAAGATCATGCAAGCGAAGGAGAACTGCCCCGGCTCAATCTTCATAATATTACAATGAACAATGCATACATTCCTTCCCTTCCCATTATACTCTTCTGTACTCACACCAAATTTCCTCGAACCTAACTTTTTCAAAAACCCCTAGTACCCCCGCTCATCCCTTGATAAAGTGCGGGACATAAAACTGGGGCATAACGACTGTACTGTCAAGAGCAAGGGGGCAATTTATATTTTTTTTCACCCCTCCCGGGTTGTCCTGAGAAAAATTACGGCCTCTCTTTATTAGAAGTGAGTAATTTTTGACGTTGAAATGTCACCAAGTGAGATATTTGTTGGAGAATTAATTTGCTGCGTGTCCGTTTTTTTTTTTTTTTGAAGTGATTTTTTTTCTTTTCTGGGGGTGAAAAGGGGTGTAAGAATTATTTGAAAGATGTTAAGGATAATTTCCACCAAACGGCTCGCATCGCATCGGATCGGAAAGGATACGATCGGTTCCGTACCGTCGCTTGCGAACGTATCCGTTTCTGCGCCTAGTCAGATAGTTTTTTAATTCCTACCGTGTTGATGTGTTCTAATGCCGAAAGGATTCGATCGGATGCGATGACAAGTGAACGAAGCCGATCGCGCGTCGTCGTTTGTTTTGTTTTGTAGATTTGTAGTGTTCTAGATTAAGATCTACTAGACACACTTTTTATTGTTCTCCTTTGTCTCTAATATTTTTTAAGTTAAATGTCATGCATACCTGTTATTTGCATGGTTACTGTAATGCTAATTTTAGATGATATTTAATTTGAATTTTAAGTGACTGTGCTGTTGGTGTGCTTATTAATATAAATAAATAAATATTAAAAAAATGATTCATGTGTTAAGCCAATCATCTGCTTAGCAAAGGCTAGGCAGATGATTGGTTTGATTCAGCTGCATCCTGACCCCAACATAGTTGAGACTTTTCCCCCCAGAAAACCCAATACCAGAAACCAGAATACGAGTATTTTATATGAAGTGACTGCCTCTCTGTCCTTCACAACCCAGTTACTGAGTAATACGATACCCCTTGCATAGACTGGTTGTCACCCTTTCGGGCTTCTAGCGACCAGTAACGACAGCCAAAGATCCAGGAATGACAGCCGGTACCAACGATGTATCGTGCTTTCCGAGGCAAGGAGGGTTTTATATGTAAAGATGGTCACCAATCCAAGGACCAACTGTGGCAACGTAGCTTAACCTGATCGATCGACCCGTAAATCTGTTATTACTTAGCCACAAGCCCCTCTTGTATGTTAAACCAATCACATCATCACTTAAATACACCAACTAGATGATTAAAAAAATAACCTTGCAAAACACTATTTGTTTAGGTATCATATGTATAGGGAGTGACTCATTCAGCGTTTTCTACACATATGTAAACATTAAATATTGATAAACGCCTGCTCAAATTGTTATAGCAAACTGTTGTAAACGATCGTAATGAATTTATTGAATAATGCATGAAGGCGTTTTCTTTACGAATATTAGCATTTTTCCAGCCTGTTGCTAGGGGTTCGCTTGCTAAAAATACTGTGTGCACAGAAATGTCTACATTATTTATATGGATTTATTCAAGATAGCCTCAGTCTCATTACCTAGTCAGTAAAAATAATGGAGCTTTTCTTGCCTCACCACTTCAACTGGTAGTCCCGAGCCCAGAGGGTTTTTAGAAAACAATCGCAGAGCGAAAAGTTGATAGCTGAGTAGGTGCGGCATCATGAGAAAACACCGAAAATATATTTAAAAAGTTCCAAAAAGAGCCAAAAATAAAGTGATCTTCAGAGCCGTTGATTTTGATATGATCGTGCGCGACCTAACCCATAATTACATAAATAGGCAAATCTGATGAAGAAATGTGGACATTCCCTAAATCTGATGACTTTGAAAACCCAGATTTGGACCGTAATATGGATAGTGAATATATGTACAAATATCTGACTGATTAATGGAGCCTTTTGGCAAATTTTACAAAATTTCATTGATTCACAAAAGTACCCACAAGTAGTAATATTTTTGCATATATAAGATAAGCAGAGGTCGGAATTAGGTAGAGTTATTTATGTACTTACACTGATTTTATACAGCGAAAGAATAAAGTGGATATGCCTCAAATCCCGAGATTAATTTTAAAGAGCAGAAAAATCCCGTGATTTATTAAATAAAAAAATTATTTACTTTTACACAATTTAAACCACTGCAAACGAGACGTTGCCAAATTTACATCAACAACATCGGATGTCCGAAGTTGCAAAATTCCAATGCGCACACGCGTGATGTTACCACATTTGTAGTTCGCACAACATAGCTTGTGAGAACAAAAGAAAACAATAGCGGAAATGCGGAGAATCCCGGGAAGATCCATATAAATATCAACATTTCGACGCAAGTACATAGATAACTCTACCTTATTCCGACCTCTGCTGATAAAGCTAAGGGTCGATAATTTTCCAACCCCAGATAATTTTATCTGGCTGGTATTAGCTGGATGAGAGCTGCGAAAATCGAGTTGAATGGCGTGCAATATGACAAGCCTATGTCCAGCAGTGGACTGCTATGGTGATGATGATAATGAGATAATTTTATCCGAGTAATAATTTTTAATTTTTAACAGTTCTTCCATACAAAAACTGTCAGACGTCAATTTTATACGACGATTAAAAAATATCTGTCGATTGAAAAAAATCTGCCGTAAGTCAACAAACCAAATAGCTTTTATTGCTATTTGTATTTCAAGCTGACTTTTTTGTAAAGATTTGACCGATAGACACACGGTTTAGTTTTTAAAACAGTTTCCTCTTTTTTCCGCGACGTGAGAAAAACCAGTCAGAAGTCTGATCACCAGTATTACCAAGGGGTATCATGTTACCCAGTAACTGGGTTGTGGAGGTCAGATAGGCTGTCAATCTATTTATAATATTATAATATTCAGGTGTATCCTGTTAGACTGGAAGCCGAACCCAACATAGTTGGGAAAAGGCTTGGCAGATTTATTGTAAGAAAAACAACAGGAAAATGATAATGATGATGAGTGATAGTACCCCATGAAATGCACGAAACAGGCCCAAGTGTATAAGCAAAATGCTGCCTTTGCGTCTTATTTTGTTTTCTTTTTTAGGGTTCCGTACCCAAAGGTTAAAAACGGGACCCTATTACTAAGTCTTCGCTGTCTGTCCATCCGTCTGTCTGTCATCAGGCTGTATGCTATCGCGGTTACCGAGATACTTGAGATAGCGGCAACAGAAATACATCATTTGTGAAAATTCCAACTGTAGACAGTTGAAATTTTCACAAATTATGTATTTCTGTGGTCGTTATAACAACAAATACTAAAAACAAAATAAAATGAATATTTAAGGGGGGCTCCCATACAACAAACGCGATTTTATTGCCCTTTTTTGCTCGATATCAATAATGGCAACAGGTAGGCACTTGAAACATTCACAAAATACTCAGTTATATTTTTACTTTAATAATAAATAATGAAATTAAAATAAAATAAATATTTAAGGGGGGCTCCCATACAACAGACGTAATTTTTATAGATAATGGTACGGAATCCTTCGTGCGCGAGTCCGACAAGCACTTTGCCGGTTTTAAAGTAAACCTAGCTATTCAAATTAAAAAAGTTAAAAAGCTAATAAGGAAACGTAAACAGTGTTTTTGGCAAATAAACATTGGCGCCGATTCCCTTGTTCACAAACTAAACTAAATTTAAGTTCAGTGCATCTTTTTCTTCCTATTTCATTAAGAAAAGGACAAAATCAAAATCAAAAGTCGTTTATTCAAATTAGGCTGAGAATCAGCACTTTTTGAACGTCAAAATTACAAAAGACAGTCCCCCAAAAACGCCCGCCCTGTCAAATTAGTCAGCGCCTGATGTAAATTGACGTAGTTTTATAGTAGCCTATTTTTTAATCACGTCTAACTTGTCTATGGAGTATCTTAATTTGACAGGACTAATCTAATATTTATCTTCTGTCCTTTTCTTAATGAAATAGAAAAAAGAAAAAGACTCACTGAACTTAAATTCAGTTTAGTTTGTAAACAATTCCCGTACACACATTATTAATTAAGCTAACAAAACTCTCATGTGTCATGTTTTCATTTAATTCAAAACCCATTAAAATGATAATTATAAAGTTAAAAATAAACAGCCTACGTAAAGGAACCCTTCCTATATTTTGGGGTTTCAATGAAAAATAAACAAAATTAATGCACTGAAAAACAGTTGGTATATTATTCGTACATTTTTTGTTTATTTTTAATTAAAGGTTTGTATAATGGAGAACAGAATGTTTAAAACTTTCTCGAGTAGGCGATGTTTTTTTTATTTTTAACTCTTAGTTATAAATATAATACATAATATATATCCTTTTAGGTGTTAACTAAAAGGGTTTTAATGAGACTGTGATATTTTTAGGGTTCCGTGCTGTTCCGTGCCTTAAAAAGAAATAACGGAACCCTCATAGGATCAGCTGGTTCTCCGTCCGTCCGTCCGTCTGTCTGTATGTCAGTCTGGCAAGATCCTATTTTTCAGGAATGCGTGAAGTTATCAATTTAAGATTAATATCGAAAAAGTAGGTCACAGGCCTCCTCTCGGTGGGAGGGAGTGGGCCGTAATCCACCACGCGGGCCCGTGCAGTTTATAGCAGTCCACCTTTGGACACAGTTCATAAACAATCCTATGCAATTTGCAAACGCTCATGTGGGGCCATTTGAATACAGCTCTGGCTAAGCTGAAGTGAGTCCCGTGCTGTATGCGGGACAAAATTCGCTCTGGCCGGTTGTATCAACTAGCTTAGAGAGCGAATTTTGCGTAATTCGCGCGCGATTGTGTGATTTTTTCCATACAAATGGAGGTGGTCTGGCGTGGATAATCGCGTGACTCGCGTGCGCAGTCACATCTTGCATCCCGCGCAGGATTCACCTCAGTGTTGCCAGAGCTTAAGGTACCTATGCATAGAAAAAAACCGGTCAAGCACGAGTCGGGCTCCGTAAAAATTGGTAGTTATGTGAATAGTTTATCACGGGAATCCTGTCTCGAATATTTTTCCCGTTTTTTTTTTGTAATGTAACTACAAATTTACGGTCTTCGGATTTTTTCCATTATTTGTGCTACATGACATTACTTCTTGCCAAATTTCAAGATTCTAGGTCAACGAGAAGTACCCTATAGGTTTTGATTGCCTTGCGAGTGTCAAAATATGCGGCATAAACGCCCGTATCTTTTGATTTCGTTGACTTTGAAGTTTGATTTTTTCACTGCTTCGAGGGATTGCACCCTTGAGTATTTGATATTAATTTCAACTTGATAACTCCACGCTTTCCTGAGAAAAAGGGTCTTGACAGATGGGCAGACAGACGGACAACGAAGTGATCTTATAAGGGTTCAGTTTTTCCTGTTGAGGTACGGATCCCTAAAAATATAATAATGGAATAGAATACTCTTTTTTATGTGCTGCACCATATAAATTACAGACATAAATATATAAATTTTACAAAGGGTGACACAATGGGCGGTCTTATCGCTAAGAGCGATCTTTTAAAGACAAAATTTGGATGGATTTAAAAGGGGGAGGAGAGACAAATACTAATACTACAACAACTACAATAGGACTACTACTACTTTATTAGGGTAGTCTGTGGTGTACCATTTACATAATACAATAAATACATACATAGGTAAAGTATATTAAAGTTATCTAAATAAAGTTTTATTGTATTCTATTTTCTGTTCTAAAGTATCTAGTTCTAGTATTCTATTTCATTATCATATTGTTATGGGAAAAGTCACTGTCAAGCTATCGCAAGGAGGGGGTGACAGACAGCAGCCACCACACGCCTATATAAGCCGCTGCACGCTCATTTTCGGCCCGTTTCTCCGTGGAGTCAACATGCTAGGAAGAATCTCTGCCCGTTTGGATAGCCAATTTCGCCTAATTTAATTTTGTTCTGTATATTTAGTTTTTGTGTTACTGTGAAATTTAATTGTAAAAATAAACAGTCTGTGATTTTTTTTAAATCTGTTTCATGCTATTTTGTAAGAATATATATAAATATATATCAATCTTTTATTTTTTAAACATAGGTATGGTAACAGATATTATATAATAATAATAATAGTATTTATTCGTATCAACAATACAGCTATATTAACTTTACATACTTATGACTTAATTGTGGATATTATAGCACTAGAAATTGTCGTAACTTGCACCCTTGCTAAGTTATCAGGATAACTTGTATTAAGGACACAAGTCCCAACCCTTGGTTCATATGTATTAAGGCATTGCAAAGATACAATAAAAGCAAATAATGGTCACTTTTACATAGAACTTGAGTAAAATAAAATTATGAACTAAGAGAAAAAAAAAAAAAAAAAAAAGATGCCAAAGTACAACGAGAGGGTGTGTAGTGTGGGGGTGTGAGGTGTAAGTTATGTGTGTGAAGTGTGTGTGTTGTGTATGAGAGGGAAAGTTGCACTTAGTAGAACCTTTCTCCAGAAAGAAGAAGCCGTTCTGTGTCAGTATAATTTTGTTCAAGTAGTCAATTTGTTACAGTTTTTTTTAAGGTATTACTTGGATAGGAGTAGAATTGCAGATATTTATTGAGTCTGTTATATAAACGTGGGCCTTGAAAGCAAAAGAATCTTTTAGTGAAAACGAACTTACAACTATGCGGCTGACAGACCGTGTCTTTACGTCTTCTGGTAATTATGGCGTAAGGGGTGTCGAGATGCTGTAGCACTACGGTATGGAGGACAAAGAGCTGTCTCACGGAGAGAACTCCACAGCTTTTGTATAGCTCATGTGTTGGGAAAAGAAGGGGACGGAAGGTGCTTACCTTTAGTACGGCTCTCTGGGCTCTCTCCAACTTTAGAAGTATGGTTTTTGGCGCCCCGCCCCACCTAGAAATACAATAAGTTAAGAGAGATTGGCAAAGAGCTAGGTAGACTCTCCTGACAATTCCTCCCTCAGCGACATGGCGGAGCGTTTTAAAGACATAGATCAGTTTCCTGATTCTTGAGTTAACAAGTCTATGTGTAAGGAGAACGTAAGACTATTATCGAGTATTACCCCAAGATACTTTATAGAGAGTACTCGTTGGATCACAGGACAACAGCACGCAACGGACTCCGGCGAATGACAAGAATGTGCCACAATTGCAAAGGATATATAACTCAAAGGTGACTGACTGACTGACATAGTGATCTATCAACGCACAGCCCAAACCACTGGACGGATCGGGCTGAAATTTGGCATGCAGGTAGATGTTATGACGTAGACATCTGCTAAGAAAGGATTTTGATCAATTCTACCCCCAAGGGGATAAAATAGGGGATGAAAGTTTGTATGAAACTTTGTCAAACTACACTTCTTAACGCAAGCGAAGCCGCGGGCAAAAGCTAGTAAAATATAATGATGATGTTTAAGGAGAGAGGAAGTGCTTTTGATCATAATTTTAAAAGTGTGCAAAAATTGAGCACGCCTTACTGACACCGGGCACGGTCCGAGGGGAGGGGGGGGGGGTCGTGGGGGTCAGGACGCCCCCCAAAGTCATTCAAGCTGTCGAGAGTCTGCATGATTTCCTTGCCTTACTAACTTAAATTACTAACTTAACTTAAATTACTAACTTAACTTAAATTACTAACTTACCACTTGGTGACCCCCCCAAAATCTTGGGGCTGCGACCGCGCATGACTGACACAGGCAAGTCATTCCATAACCGTACTGCTTGAACAGTAAAAGTTTTGTCATAGAAACTGGTGGAATGCATCTCTAGTCTCAGGTTTCAATGACCTAACATATCTATTATGTGTGCCAGGAAGGAACTTGAAACGTTCTTTATGATAAGAGGGGGTTTTAGGATTAAACAAAATACTGTAGAGCTGAAACAAGATATGAGAATTCCGGCAAAGACGTCTGGGAAGCCACTTGAGCTTTGTACGAAATTCAGATGTGATCATATTTGGGCAGGCCAAAATATACCACTTAATTTTATGTTTTCGAACCTACCGACTATTCAAACTCATCACTCTCCTGCCCTTATCTCAATTTATTTGGGGTCAGCGCAACATGTCTTTTTCTTCCATACTCCTCTATTAGCCGCCATCTCGACAGTCACCCCCTTTCTAACCATATCATCATTCACACAGTCCATCCATCGTTTCTTTGGTCTTCCCCTACTCTTATAGCCATCGACATTCATACTCAAAACTTTTTTTACTGAAAAGCAGAAACGTTTTAAACTAGAAAACCAATAAATGATTACTCGACCAACAAGATATTGCTTCGCTAGCCGCCGATTTGTTGAGTATGCTTCAAATTATGGAGAAGAGAATATTATTACAGTTCGTCATCTGGCAAGCCTTCTCCCAACCATGGTGGGATCGGTTCCCAACCTAAGTTTTCACGGTGAGATGGTTACTCGGAATCGCACTGCTGTAACCATCTCACCGTGAAAACAAAGGTGGAGTGAGCGTGGAGTGAGCTGTCATTCCAACTAATGCCCTAGCATTAGTTGGAATGACGGCGAATTGACACTATTGACAGCACACTCTAATCTCACTCCACCTAACTTTTCACGGTGAGATGTATACAGAATCGATCGGCTGGTTTTTACCTAGTTTAGAGGTCAGGGTGTTTTTTACTGTGAATCACTTAGCTTAAGCCATTTTATTATTTGTTTCTTGTTCATTGTAATAATCGTGATTTCTGGGAGTAATAAAAGACTTATTTATTTATTTATATGTAGGTATAGCTAGATGGCTAGCTTATCTTATTATTTAACTTATTTTCAAACAATGCGACATCCCCCTCGACAGCCCCCTTTGCCGTAAAGAGGGCTGCCGCATTGTTTGAAAATAGACGTAATGTCAATTATTTAAGTTCAGTGAGTAAAGACGAGATTATAATAAAAAAAAATCACTCCATACTGTGTTACCTACCACATCGTCAAGGATTGCCAATAAGGAAATATTCAAATTAGACGCCGCAGCCACTGGCAACTGTCACGACAAGTATTGATTACTTTTTGTACTTATCTGTAAACGTGGACGGGGGTTATAATCATTTTTCTATCGGATTAAACATACTTTACACTCTTTCAATATGAAACCTCCACAGAAACAATCTCGACAAATCCAGTAATATCGACAAGTCACATCCGAGTGAAGATTCACAGTTTGATAAATTATTTTATTTTTATAAATAGGTTTGTACTTTTCCACGTCAATCATTATTTTCTAAAAAAATAAATAATTTAAAAAATTGAACTAAAAATAAACTAAATACGGTAAAGTGGAAAATTCATTGCAGTCGGGGGACGGTTCCTTGGGAAAGTTCATTAAAGGTCGACTTCGCTAAAAATATTGATTTTCAGTTTTCCACTTTATCGTATTCACCCGCGACTCACGAGTCATACATAGGTCCTGAGTTCAGACCCAAACAGGCACTTTACATTTTGTAATTCATTTCATTACCACTACTCTCGAAATGGTGAAGGAAAACATCGGCAGAAAACCGGCATGTCCTAGAACTATACATTCGAAGACATTTGACCTTTACCAACGCGCACTGGCCCGCGTGGCGGATCACCCCCGCTCACAGAGAGGAGGCCTGTTTTCCAGCACTGGGAACGTTATAGGCTAATTAAGTGCTCCCTAAGATAAAGCCAAAATATGTAACCAATATTATTAATTAACCCTTCGTATCGAACGAACCGAACGAACACGAACTCGTTCTTCGAACGTAGATCCTCGGGAGACACAATGGCTTTTTAATTGTGTCTGTAATTACGGCATTCAACGGGTTAAAAGAGTGTCCCTGGAGTATCTTGCCCGTTCTTCTCCATAGGTACCTACTACGCTGTGGAATGGGCAACGAGCTTCATCTTTCTGACTGGCTCACCCCTTGACAATTCAAAAGTGCCTGTAATTGGTTTATTTGAAATAAATGGTTTGAGTTAAAGAAAATTTCCCATTGTTCCATTTCAATTTCTTCATCGTTTTAATTAAATATAAATAAATAAATGACTTGTTTTATTTTTAATTTAAAATGTTTGCTGACAGATTGGACTATCTTCATGTGGTTCACTGCTGTCAATTGCATGTGTCACCGTATTGTGTTTATTACATAAATTAGAGACAAGTATAATGGTTCCTATACACATATAAAAACTCAGGTAATATCGTGAGAGTCCACCACGTGTAGTACAGACACTTATCCCTAATGCGCCTGTTCGAGCCATTAACTCTTTACCTGTTACATGAATGTTAAATACTGGATCTGCCATCATTTTCTGTAGAGTTGTTGATAAAATCAAAATCAAAAGTCATTTATTCAAATTAGGCTGAGAATCAGCACTTTTTGAACGTCAAAATTACAAAAGACAGTCCCCCAAAAACGCCCGCCCCCACCACTTCCTAGTGCTATCGCTGGGAAGAAGAAGTGGCGCAACAAACTCCCCAGCAGCACAGCTGTCTGTTCAATTAAAAAAAAATACTTGATTGTATACAACGTTACAAAACCAGAACATAAAATTTAATTATTTGCCATAATATGTCAGCTAGCCACGCCAATATACCTACAAATATAATAAAAAATACGTACTCAAGCTAAAAAATAATTAATTAAAATGTAAATAAAAAAACTTACTACCCAAATAAAAGCCTCCAGGCATAAAGGGCGTGACAGCTTAGCGTGATAGTGTTGAAAGATGAAGGATAGAGGTTGGTATATTTCCTTTCAATGTTAATGAGATCTTCACAAACCATATTTATGGGTTCAATTGATCAATATTAAATAGTCTATATAATTAGTATTAGAGGGGCTTGTGACTAAGTAATAACATCCGCATTTGTCAATCTGCCTTTGCCGCGGCTGGTCCGTGGATGAGTGACCATCTTTTCATAATAAGACCCCGTTTCTCGGATAGCACGTTAAACTATTGGTCCCCGTAATTCGTGGATATTTGACAGTCGTTGCGGGTCGTCAGTAGCTTAAAAATCTGACAACCAGTCTTACCAAGGGGTATCGTATTACCCAATAACTGAGTTGTAGAGGTCAGATAGGCAGTCGATTCATGTTAAGTACTGGTATTCAGCTGCATCCGGTTAGATTGGAAGCCGACCCCAACATAGTTAGAAAAGACTGGGCAATGGTCATCAGCAATAAATTCCAAAATAATTTCCAAATTCAAAAAAAGTTCAAATTTCAAACAATTTACTGTCAGCAAGATCGTTGAAAACAATATTTTTCTACCCTAGTGAATTCCCATAAGCATTTTCTTCTTTCGATACCTTAACAATTAGGAAATCTCACAACTCAATTTACAAATTAAATCATTGACAAATTCAATCTCTTGCAACAAAACACTTTGAAAATTTCACGGAAATTATGTCAAGGTCCCCAATTTATTATTTCGTTGGACAATTCCGGAGGGGTGCTGAGGGTGTTCTTCCGAAAGCCTAGCGGAAAATTTTTGTAACAATCTCCCGAATTTTATTCTGAAGAAGTTTTTTTCCGATTGGGTAAAAAATTAACGATTTGTCTGATGTTTTTGAACATTAGAGTCATCTTCGAACCTATAAACACCGTAACTGAGTCATATTATTTAGATTTCCACAAAAATTGACAGTCGCTTATTTACTATATTAAAGGCCCAAAAAATACTAGTGCAGTTTAGTGGAACTAAGAGAACACACACAGAAACGAAAAGCGACTTTACATAATCAGTATATAATGTTCCCGCTGCCGGGATACAGATCTCCCCTTGGTAAGAGGGAGTGGGCCGTTATCCACCACGCGGGCCCAGGTCGGGTTGGTAGATGTCAAATTTCTTCGAAAAATGGTATAAACCAAAGTTACTCTTCGGAGCACTGGTATCGACCGCGTCTTACGAGTTGTAAGTCCTAAGTTTGCAGGCACTTTACTTTGTGTTATTAATTTCATCACCACTGCTATTAAAACGGTGACGGAAAACATCGTGAGGAAACCGACATGCCCGAGAACCAAAAATACGAAGACATATGGCGTCCACCAACCCGCACTGGCATCGCGTGGGGAATTATGGCACACTCCCTCTCGCAAAGAGGAGCCATTTCATTTATTTGCATACCATAATGTGAATTAAGTTGTTAAAATAGGCTTAAAGCTAAGATACAGTTATGGACCCTGTGAGTACATACGCAACATAAGTAAGGATAAATAAAGTAAAAATATTAAAAATAAATTAAGTAATAGCATTTAGAACATTAATAATTCTTAATTAAATTAAATGTATTTAGATTATAATAATTATACAATACTAGAGCTTAGATTAGAGTAGAATTAAAATTGAATTAGTTATTTATTATTTATTTATTTTATATGCGCGAATGTAATTGGCAAATGTAGAAGTAATGTCAATTAGATATTAAAATTTTATTGCTATTCCAGTCACAGTTTATCATTTATGTATTCATTTATATTATAGCAGCTTTTGTTTATTAGAAATAGCTTCAATTTATTAGTAAACATATTATATTTATTTATAATATTCTTAAGATGTTCCGGTAGTTTATTATATATTTTTATTGACATTACATACCTATGTACTTGATGAATGCATTTTGAGTCGTGATGTTGGAATGTTTAGTCTGTTTTTGTGGCTTAGAGTAAATCTATTCTGTATGTGTTTTCGAGTCATGTATCCCAGCCCAGCAGTGGGAACATTTTAGACTGATTATGCTTATGCTTGAGCACATGAGCGACGCGACGACGACAGGAGCAACCGCAACCGTCGCCCACAACATATCACTTGTGTATTTTAGCATCATACTCAAATAAAGGAGTGGCACGTTGTCGGCGACGTATGCAGTTGCCTCTGTCGCAGACAAGTGTCGCTTGTGTGTATGCACACTTCCATCATCATCTGCTTAACCTTTTCCCAACTATGTTGGGGTCAGCTTCCAGTCTAAACAGATGCAGCTGAATACCAGCATTTCACATGGAACGACTGCCTATCTGACCTCCACAACCCAGCTACTGGGTAATACGATACCCCTTGGTAAGACTGGCTGTCAGACTTTCAGGCTTCTGATGACCCGTAACGACTGTCAAAGATCCACGAATGACCGCCGGGACCAACGGCTTAGCGTGCTTTCCGAGGCACGGAGGGGTCTTGGTATGTGAAGATGGTTACATATCCACGGACCAACCATAGCAAGCGTAGCTTAACCTGATTGATCGATCCGTGCGGCTGTTATTACTTAGCCACAAGCCTCTCACGGGTGTATGCACACTTAGCAGTTGTAATATCAAGTTTGAAAGAAAGAAAGAAAAAGTATTTATTGCGACTCGTACAGAAAGATCATAAAACTAAACTGAACTAAACACAATCAAAAATAAAAAAAAATAAAAAAATTTTATACAAAAAAAAGTAACAAAACCAAATTATATAAAAAAGAAGTAACAAAAAGAAAAATGAAACAAAAAGTCCTGTACGAGGCCAAAAGGCTCCTATCTCAGCATAATGCTACGACATTTAAAAAATAAAGTTTAAAATAAAGGTTAAAGTTTCAACTAACCAGCCATATCCAGTAAGTACATTAACATCTACGTCAAAGTCTCGAAGCTCTCTTTCTCATTAGGTACTTCAGTCTATAATCAGACAGCTACAAAACGGGGCACTTTCGGATCTCTTAATTCCTATTTCTTAGTGCCCCTTGCTGCTGTTAAAGAGTTTTAATCTAGCTTTAATTCCTTCATTAGTTCAGGATTCCAGGATTTTCTTGAGGAAAACTGTTGTGTTGGTCGGATAGGGTGAATTTTCTTTAGAAGGATTATATAACACACTAACAGTAGCAATGCTTTTTGACAGTTCAACAACATTCATTGCGTTATTTACGTTGTTGAGCAGACAATTTTTTCGAACATATGAGCAATGGATTAGCAATATCCTTCGGTGTAGAAAGACACTTAACGAACCCGAGAGTCACGCGTACTCCCGTTCATTGTATTTTTTTTTTTTTTTGGTGCTGGACCATAGCTGGAACCTTCTGGTTACGAAGATATTGGTTAGGTCAAAATTCCAACTTTTACTGAGTTTTTTTACGAAAACAAGTTTTTAATGTTATAACACAACTTTAAATACCCCCACGATCCCTGCCACGTTGCATGAACTAATAAGCACAATGTTTGGCATTGTTAGGCATTGGAGAAGAGACAAGTTGGCCCAATGGTAACACTGCCACTTACGAGTTGTAGGTCGTGGGTTCGAAACTAAGCAGGCACTTTGTATAAATTACATATTTCATCACCACTGCTCTAAAAAAGGTGAAGAAAAACATCGTGAACATATCCTAGAATCAAAAATTCGAAGATATGTAATAACATGTCACATATCTTCGAATTTTTGGTTCTAGAACTTAGAATTTTAAATTAAAATATCAGTTTGCCTGACTGTACAATGAAGTAGCACTAAATTGGTAGTAAAACATCTCGTATTATTCGTCGGGTCGAGTCTAAGCGGGTCGAGTGGGCCCGGATCCAATCACTGATCTGAGATTGCGACTAGATTTTAATCAGTTTTAATTACGGGAATTGGCCTTCTTGCTTAACTTCATAATCAGCCTATAATGTTCCCACTACTGGGACACAGGTCTCCTCTCTGTGAGAAGGAGTGGGCCGTAATCCACAACACGGGCCGAGTGCGGATTAGTTAAAAAGATTCTACGCTATCATGATGCTTTCAGAACTCCGAATTCTAAGTTTCACCAAAACGTTTGCATCCATACTTCAGGGTCAACAAACATCAAAGTGATGAATTATATTCCAGAAACACGCACACATTATAGATGTGAAAATAACTTTCTGTCCTTTTCATACGTAAATCACTGAAGCGTTATGTTTGCCAAAAAGGGTGGCAGGGACATTGACGCGCAAACTAAAACCATGGATTCAGGACATGATTCTGAAGTTGCGTTGAAATCTTTAATCGGTTATTTTAAATCTGTTCTGTCATCATCAATCCACCTTGCTTGAGCAAGCGTAATGATCATCCATCTCTGTAGGTATGAGAAGAGGTGTTTGCTCTGCAATGAGACAATAATAGGCTGGTACTATACAGGGTTATTGGAAAAACACCAACAACCTCTTAGAAGGTCTTTTTATTCATCATTATGAACAACATTTATTATGGGACAAAACCGGAAATCGCGGAAAAAAATCAGCTATTCCCTACGCATGAGTTCGTATAACTCGTCAAAATGTAGGGAATAGCTGATTTTATTTTCGGGATCAGGTTTGGTCCCTTAATTTTTTTTTTTATGCGAGTATGTAACTAAATATTCTGTGAATATTTCGAGCGTCTACTTGTTGCCGTTATTAATATCGAGCAAAAAATCACGCTTGTTGTATGGGAGCCCAGAGAGAGTTGTATGTGGAGTCTTAGTAATAGGGTCCCGTTTTTACCCTTCGGGTACGGAAGCCTGAGTAGCTAGCCTAGAGAAAGCAAAAGAATAGAGGAAGAAAGTTAAAGCGATGGGAAGATGATTTTAGGAAAGTAACAGCCGGTTTACTCTGTGAAAATCTCACCGTTAAAACTCAAGTGAAGTGAGCTTGATGTGAGTTGTCAGTAGTGTCAATCCCTAGCATTATTGGGAATGAAAGCTCACTGCACCTAAGTATTCACGATGAGATGGTTACAGAATAATAATAATAATAATAATATCCCTGGACATTTCACACCGCACCATTTGTCCCAAGCTAAGCAACCTAATGCTTGTGTTATGGTAACAAGATGGCTGATAAACTACTTATATACAATTTTTTTTTTTTTTTTTTTTTTTTTTTTTTTTTTTTTTTTTTTTTTTTTTTTTTTTTTTTTTTTTGTAAATACATACATATTATAGATAGAAAAACACCCAGGCTCGGAACAAATACATGTAGGTCATACAAATATTTGTTCCGTGCGGGAATCGAACCCGCGACACGCAGCGCAGCAGTCAATCGCTTAACCACTGCGCCAACCGTGCCGTCAGAATCGCACTGCTGGTCCAGAATGTTTACGTATCGTAAAGGACAGAAACCAGTGGAAAGCCTTAAAGGAGGCCTTTGTCGAAAGACAAACTATGTTATGAGGGGAGACCAACCGAATGCCGAGAATATGATTTAGTATAAGTTAATTCGTTACAAAGAGTTACTAAGACATGACCGATGGAGTAAAGCTGTGACCGAATGGTGGCCAAGGTTAGGCCAGAGACACCAGGGCCGTCTATAAGCGCGAAGGGTTGACGATATTGTCAAAGTCGCAGGAAATACCTGGATGAGAGACGCACAGAACAGGGAAGTATAGCAGAAGAAAGACGATGCCTATATACCCAGCAGTAGTTGATTCCGGGCTGAAATGATGATGATGATGGATTCGTTTTGTTACCCCTATGTTAAACTTTCAAACAATTTTTTTGTCAAATAAGTTAAAAACGAACAGTACAAAAGGCTTATTTTATTTATATACCAATAGGCTAGTTTCCTATAAAATTCTAATTAGTCCGTCAGTTAGATTATCAAAAAATATTGAGCCCGTATTTTTTCTTTTGTCAATTATATAAGAAATGATGAAGATATCGCCCGTTAAAGTTCCGCGTGACGTCACTTGCTTGCGACACTTTTGCAAGCAAGCAAGCAAGTGACGTCACGACCCCCTCCCAAATTTTCGCTCCCAAATTTTGACGCGCTTTATCTTTGTAATTTTTAGTTTGATTGACAAAAGAAAAAATACGTGTCCATTATTTTTCGATAATCTAACTGACTGACTAAATATAATTAATATGTTTTTACCCAAGATAAGGGACTTACCTATGCAAGTTTTATGAAAAATACGGACAATTTTTTTTCGAACATAAAATCTGATATAATTTATGTCTTTATGTCTCACTCACCGCACAGAGTTCATTCACTCTTCCTTCTTCGTTCAGTCTATCTCTCTGTGGAATGCGCTCCTCTGGGAAATCAGGATAGCAACCAACTGATTTAAATAACCTTTAAAGTTAAAGTTCGCGAGCATATTCACAAGAATCTGGCAGTATCATCACAACGACAACGGTAATATTTTCTCATTGTTCGTCTTATTTCTTTTTAATATATCTATGTATTTATGTTTACTTATGATATTTATTGCAATCAATAATTTAAATTCGAATTTAATTTTATCATTTAATATATTTTTATTGCAATCAATAAATCGATATTGAAATGAGAAGATATTATAAAAAAAAACTATTAACTAATATGAAATGTAAACAAACCAAAAATCGAATGTTAAAACTTTTTTTTAAATTATTTAAATGTATAAATGTAAACACACTCATATAAAAATGTTAATTTATTCTTCAATGCATGAAAAGGGCTATTTAATTTTTTTATATTTATATGTAATTAGGTATATTTATATTATATCTATAGTTTTAATAAGTTTATCTTTATATTAAAATTATTTATTCCTCAATTTTCTTGATTGCACCTGAAAAAAGGTTGACTGGTAGAGAATGCCTATGGCATTAAGTCTGCCTCTGTACATTTGTGTGCTGAATAATAAATTTATTTCTTAACAAAAATCTCGGAACTTTACAAACCGTTTCTATCACCTTTCCCGATCATATATTATTTGAATGAATTCCCATTGAATACCGGAATTCCGTTCAGATAAGAAACCCTTTTCCCAAACTAGTATTGTCAATGGAATCCTTGGAAGCATGGTGATATTGACCAGTTGCCCTATTGTATAAAGCAATGCGGTTTGGAAATATCGGAAGACGGGGAAGTGATGTTTCCTTCCGGGTTAGAAGATTTGAATATGGTTGGGGAGATTTGGAGGGTCTCGTGGCTAATTAATAACAGCCACACACGTGGATCGAAGGTTCTATCTATAATATGTATGTATTTACAAAAAAAAAAAAAATTGTATATAAGTAGTTTATCAGCCATCTTGTTACCATAACACAAGCATTAGGTTGCTTAGCTTGGGACAAATGGTGCTGTGTGAAATGTCCAGGGATATTATTATTATTATTATTACTAAGCTACGCTTGCCGCGGTCGGTTCGTGGATGAATGATCATCCATTACATTTCCAGTCCCCTCCACGCCTCGGACAGCATTAGACCGTTGGCCTGGGTATCACTTGTAGGTATTTGACAGTGGTTACGGTTACTTAATTCGACTACCTAATTCTTCTTATCCGCACACCCCATACACACCACACCACTCACATCAGAACACTCACATCACATCACACAACTCTCGGACTTACCCCTCCTACTTCATATGCGAAATAATTTTCATAACACCTTTAGTCTGCCTAAGAAAGAGCGGCGTCTTCTAACACAGGCATTATCCGCGTATTCCACAGAGCCTAGAGACTAAGGTCTTCCTGCTGTGCGGTGATCTGGTAGAGAATCAAAGTGGTCGACATAGCTCACAGAATAAGTAAGCTGAAGTTGCAATGGGCCGGCCATATTAGCCGTAGAAACGATGACCGTTGGAGTAGACGTGTTCTTGAGTAGAGACTGCGAATCGGTTATCGTAAGGTGGGACGTCCTCAGGCGCCCTCAGGTGGAGCGAGGATCTTCGCAGGATGGCTGGTAGCAGCTGGATGAGAGTTGTCGAAAATCGAGTTGAATGGCGTGCAATAGGAGAGGCATATGTCCGGCAGCGGACTGCTATAGGCAGATGATGATGAATTCTATAAATGTACCTATGTAAGCACTGTAAGCTGGTATTTTAATTTATAAAAGTTAGTAAACCGATTTCACTGAAAGATATTATTTCCCAACACTCGTTTTTTTTACACGTAACATAATAAGATATTTTGTTTTGAAGGCAGTTTTAAAAACTATTGAGTTAATTTTTTCGACTGTCGTTCATAGATATTTGACAGTTGCTACGGGTAGTTTGAAGCCCAAAAATCTGACAACCAGTCGTACCAAGGGCTATCGCGTTACCCAGTAACTGGGCTGTGGAAGACAGATAGGCAGTCGCTCCATGTGAAATGCTGGTATTCAGCTGCAACCATTTAGATTGGATATACTGACCTGATGTCAATCCTGCTGAAAATTGTAGAATTACAGAACGCTTTGGAAACGATGCGACGTCATGAAATCTAGACCAACGTTAGGCATTTTGTGTGTCTTATACTATCCATAATGGCCTATGCACACTATACAAACTTTCTCTAAAAACCTTTTTAACTAAAGTCAATTTTTATTATTATAATCATGCGATTATAATTTTTGTGGCGAAAAATCAATCCTTATGTACTAAATACTTCAAAATTGTGTGAAAAAAAGTTTAGTATTAATAAGATCAAAGAACAAAGGTCTTAAATGTTAAATAATCCCGTCTGCCTTCGAACCAAGAGTGAACAGGCATCTTCTTGGCACGCTCGTTCCATCAAAGATGATGGAACAAGCGTGTCCAGAAGATGATTGTTCTCATCCATCACTTTATATCAGGCGTGATCCAGGTCAAGAGTTTTTTCCATATTATTACGATTCTTGAATATTGATCCGACTACGTCATATTATATAGGGTCACCTAACAAAAACTGTAACATGGTTACAGTTTGCGGGTCAGACGTCCTGCTCTTGAGGCCCATTTAGCAATAAAAAATAAAATAAAATATAAGTACATAAAATCCTTTACTTTTAAAATAATTACACAACCGTTCACATTTCTAAAGAAAATCCACAGCGACAAACTGCCAAGAAAACTTGGTTGGACCTTTCACAGATCTGTGAAGCGAAAATCAAACGGTTGGTTACACCTGAACTTGTAAGAGAATCTGTTCGAAATCTAACTAAGCAAGTGAGCGGAATGGTCGAGCGAACTGTGAAATTTTCTTTAAAGATTTCCGAGCTGTTGAAGCGCAATAATCTTTCGGATGACTGTACAATAGTTTCAGTGAGTTTCGCTGTGATTTGAATGGAGGGAGGAGGTAGAAAAGTTTCGTAAAGGGTTATGGGAAGAATTGGGATTCCCGCAAGTAATAGAAGGTATGTAGTTAGATAGTAAGAGAGCACTTTGATGTTTCGGTCATGTTGAGAGCATGAATGAACGTCAAAGGTAAAAATATTGTATGGTGTTCTGTTATTAGATAACTTGCACCCAGTAGAACCTCAGAAGTGCAGGTGTATGGACACTTTGGACACACATTATGGGACATGATTTGGTCATGAACACCGCATTCGCACGCCTGGCCTGGAAAAAAAGAATGAAAGGCGACTAAAAAAAGGTATTTACAAGGCAGATGTGAGTGGAAACGCCACAGAAGAAAGAAGAAAGACAAACATTTTACAGTTTCGGGTGGCTTGATGTCCAGCTGGCGTCTGTACTTTTTTATCTCAATTTATTTACGGGGTTTTTTCTTTACAGAAATTAAAAAGAATAAAATAAAATAACCCTGTTTTTTTAATTTTAACCCTTTAACCCCTTTAATTTATGCATCGCATCGCTCGCCCGCACTATCACTTCATTTTCGCTTAGTTCTCTTTCTGGCTGTATTCATTTTGATCTAGCATGATGTTGAACCGACCCGAACGTTATAATACCTATTTTGTTGCGGAGTTACGAGTATTTTAAAATTATGATATCTCCTAAGATGTTGATTGAAATCGAGTGATGTCAAGGGCAATTTTGTTCACAGTTAAATTCTTGTGATGAATAACGTATTTATTTTGATAAGGATTATCATTTGGATAAGGATATCATGTTGATAAAACACCTTCGCAAATAATGCATTAATTTCTAACAAATTTGATGCTCCGCTCCTATTGGTTGCAGCGCAGCGTGATGTTATATAGCCAATAACCTTCCTCATGAATTGGGCTATCAAATGCAAACAAAATAATTATTTTAATCCGACTGGTAGTTCCAGAGATTACCCCCTACATACATACAAACAAAAAAACTGACATTTCACGCTTCAGAGCGAGGACTAAGACGTCTAAGGTTCCCGTACTTGACGTACTCAATGCCGATGACGTGTGCCTGTTGGCTGGCTGTATGGAAACACTCCAGGTCTGTGTGAATGATCTTCAAATCCTAAAGCAGCCACCAAGGGGATGTGACGCGGTCAGCTCAACCGTTAAGCTCCATTATTAGCCACTGGAGGAGGGATCACGCTTTAAATATCTTGGAATTCAAGTCTGCAACGACAAAAGGCTGGCGTTTGAGATCCCGGCACGGATTGCTAAAGCAGCTGCCAGCTTTGGGAGACTTGGCAGGCGTAAGTGGACATCTCACGACCTGAAACTGCAAACTAAGATAAGCGTTTATAAGGCCTTAGTTCTGCCAATACTCACCTACGCCGCAGAAGCCTGGTGTCTCTATAGAGGTGATATTAAAAGACTTGACACTTTTCACCTGCGGTGCCTTAGGTCTATTCTTCGAATAAAATGGCAGGATCGTGTCCCCAACTCGGAGGTACTAAAGCGCACTGGAATGGTGGACATGGAGGCGATTTTGATAAAGATCCAACTGAGATGGTGTGATCATGTGCAGCGCATGGATACCAGTAGACTACATAAAACCGCTTTCTACTCAGAGCATGCACAGGGCGGGCAATACCTGCGCTACAAAGATGTCCTCATACGTCACCTTACAACCTGCGGCTTTCCCGTTGATCGGTGGCAGGAGCTTGCTCGAAACCGAGAGAGCTGGTGGTGCACTTCAATCCACAAAGCAACTGAATGCCATGAAACAAATCGTCTTGAAGACCAAGACAATAAGCGCCAAATACGCAAAAGCCGCCCGAAGCCTTTCTATGCATACACTTACAATGATGCTGATCAGCTCTTCTGTATACGGAGTGACCGGGTTTTCAATACCAAATTTGGTTTTGTTGGTCATCAGAGAGCTCATGAAAGGAAAGAGAAGAAGTCGGGGTCGCTGTCGCCGGCTACGGTGAAGAGGACTATACTATATAGATTTTTTAACATCAAGAGATTCTTTTTAATTTGATTTTGCTAATATAACGAACGTCAGATTAAACCAACCCATTTGAACCCATTTATTTATTAAATAAAATTCTTTTATAAAAACTTATATACCCTTAAATTAAAACTAAAGCGTTAAATAAAATAAAGAGCTTGTTTTCATAATTAATTATTTTACGGAGGGCTTTTTAGTTACCAAGAAAGATTTTAAATTAATTATTTTGTTACACGATATTCCTTTTGCGGTTCATAAAATATTAAGATCTGAAAATAAAAGGGATATAAAACCACTATAGTACCTATCAGGTTGAATTTCACTTCTAATCTAATCTAACCAGCCTGTATTGTACCACTGCAGGCCAAAGGCATCCCTCTCCCTTTTCCACACAATTCTTTCTTTTGAGAATGCTGGCCATTCCTTTCGGCAGGTGTCCAGCTCGTCCCGCCATTTTCATCTCGACCTACCGCGATAGCATCGTGCGTTTATTGCATGTCACTAGCACTTTATAAAACAAACAAGGTCTATTTGGCTATGTTACAGTTAGATAATTTGAACCTTATTGAGCTCCTTAAGTTTAGGGGTCCGCTGCACGATAAATGCCCAAGGCAACTGACTGGACCTCCTCAAAAGACCATTTCAGACCATAGTCTAAAAACCTACTTTAAAGAAATAAAATCATTAATTAAGAGCAGATCCATTTAGCAAAAAAAAAAAAAAATTAATGAAGTTTCAACTTACTGGTAATTATCGTCAAAGGTGATAAAGTAATTAGGTTAACTATACCTATAGTGTAATCTTTTTATAATTTTTTTGCCTTTTCCCAACTATGTTGGGGTCGACTTTCAGTCTTAACGGATGCAGCTGTATACTAGTATTTTACATGGAGCGACTGCCTATCTGACCCCTAAAATCCAGTGACTGAGCAACACGATACCCCTCGGTAAGACTGGTTGTCAAAACCGCTGAAACCATAAACATTAAATAAAGAGGTATTCTATTAGGAAATTTTCAGTAGGAGCCCAGGGTCAAAAAGCGACGCTGAAGGCTAATTTTCTTTTTTTATAAAAAATAGACTTTAGTGATTCGAAGAGACTTCTTCACTTCGCGCTGAAGTCCAATCTCAGAAAATCATACTATATCAGTATATCTTTTGGTAGCCAAGTGGTTAAGGCTGCTTACGAGTTGTAGGTCGTAGGTTCGAACCCAGACGGACGCTTTACTTTGTGTAAATTATTTCATCACCACTGCTCTCAATACGGTGAAGGAAAACATCGTGAGGAAACCGCCATGTCCTAGACCCAAAAATTTGAAGACATGTGACATACTACCAACCCGCACTGGCCCGAGTGGTGGATTACGGCCCACTCCCTCTCGCTGAGAGGAGGCCTGTGTCCCAGCAGTGGGAACATCATAGGCTGGTTATGGATATATTTTGTAGGTACCCGACTGCGGAATCCTGTTTAAAAATAATGTTTTACACTTTTGAAAATGAAGCAAGCGATGCCACGTCCACAGCTAGTATAAACCCATAAATAATCCATACGAGACCCACTCTAAGTTATATGAGTTGGAAAATTAACTTAGGTACCCTTAGTTATCGTCAATCAAAACTATATTTTATGGCCCCGACGTCCTACCTGAGTGTTTCTGTTAATTAATTTATTATATTACTATTAAAGTGCCCTGACTTCGCTTGGGTAATGTTTTATAGTTGTAAGGCTAAGATTAATAAAGCTACTGTTTCTTAAGACTGCTGCTGCTGAAGAATTTTTTTAAAATTCCACCCCTGTGGAGGTGAAAAGCGGGGATACAGTTTATATGAAAAATCTTATTAATTTAGTTAATAAACTTGAAACTTGACAACAATACTTGCCTAAGTAGGTAATAAAGTTTATCATTATAAGTTTTTCAAACTACCCCTCAAAGGGGGATATAGGGGTGTTGAAGTTTGTGTGGAAGAAATTGAATGCGCGGTCCGATTAACTCGAAACTCAGTATTGATATTTTGGACAGAAAATAATTAATAAAAAGTTGTCGGAAATTGACCCCTGCCGGTGCAAACAGGGGTAATTCGGTTTTTAGGGGAGGATTTGAACTTGAAACTATATGTTACATTTTTACGCCTAAACCACTGAACCACTGATTTGGCAAAGAGATAGATGGCATCCTGGGGAAGCACATACTTTTTATCCTGGTCGCACGTAACCGTGGGATAACTTCCGACATCCACGCAGGCGAAGCCGCGGGCAGAAGCTAGTTGAGTACAAAAGTAATGCTGGTACCTAGAACCAAAAAAAAATTGAAGACATGACATTCACCAACGAGCGCAGGGTCCACGTTGTGGATTATAATCCACTACCTCTCATAGAGAGGAAACCATGCCCAGCAGTGGGAGCGTAATAGGCTGATTATGTTATTACTAGCTGCACCCCGCGGTTTCACCCGCATAAGTTTCGATCCCGTGAGAATATCGGAATAAAAAGTATCCTATGTGTTAATTCTGGCTATAAACTATCTGAGTGCCAAATTTCATCCAAATCCGTTCAGTAGTTTTTGCGTGAAATAATAACAAACAACCATCCATCCTGACAAACTTTCGCGTTTATAATATTACCTACTAGGATTGTAAAATCTAAATCTTTCTTCTCATCCAGACTTTCAAAAACAAAACAGTCAGTACTTATATAAACCTTTACTAAATAAACATTCTAGTCTGAATTCCGAACGTTAATTATTTTGTTATACATGAGTTAGTTGACATAGGCACGTCTGTGTCCCGAAGGATCTCATTATTCTTTAAATTATAACTTTCCCGTGCCTCAATGTGTGTAAATATGTCTGTATATATTTAATTATATCTGTGTAATATTAAGAAGCATGATAAAATATTATAATATTACGCACGTATTCCCCGAAGGGTAAGGTATACTCGTACACGCACATGTCACCAGGTATGTTTAACACACATTGTATCGAAAATAATAAATCACTTCACTGCATTGATTTGTTTATTTTTTTTTTTTTTGGTGAAACCAAATTATAAAGTAAAAAAAAACTAAATTCCAAACACGGTTGTCAGTTACAAGACAATATTGCAGCTGTAAAAATGTTAAGAAGACGAGAAGTCAGACGAGTGTATCCATGTTCAGAGTATCTTTTAGGATAATATAACAAAGACGAACTAGTGAATTGATTGCCTTAACTTTGAGCCGGCCATTGAGCTATTAGACGAATTAATTGCCTTAACGAGCCTAAAAACTGATTTTTTGGGCTCGTTAGCACTTCAAAGAAATTCAATCTAAAATACATTAGCTAAGTTGTCCTGAGATAAAAAAAGTCAGAGCTTAAGTGTTCACAAAATAGGTTTGAGATCGTAGTTTCCTGAAGGCCAATTCCCATAATTAATTAATTATAAATTCACAATCGATGTCAAAAACTTTTCAAAAATATAGGGAAATTATAGGTATTTTTGACAGATTGAGGCTGTGAACGTTCTAATGCGAGAATTGCCCCTCTGAACACTGGCAAACTGGCCACGAAGTTCACCAGCCAGCGATGTGGAATACAGTCGTACTGGACTCGAAGTACCGGAGTACTCTGCAGCTGGGTTGATGAATGCAACACCTTGGACTCGCAAGCCTGTTAGATGATCCGGTATCCGGGAAAAAAGGGCAAAGCGCCCTTTTTGATTGGCTGTATACCTCCGACAAATAAAATAAGGGGTTACAAGGTTCGCTGAGCTGAATGACGTACCAGATTTTAAGAACTTCTTATACCAGTCAGTTTGGTCAACTTATGATGCGAAGCTTCAGACATCCCACGCTGGCGTATCAGAATAGGCTTGTACAGTATGCAGCAATTTGGAAATAAATTACATGCTGACGGCCACAGAAAACTGGAGGGAAGTTGCCCCCTTCTGAGAGACCGTGACCGCCGTGCCGAACGGGATCGTGAGAAAGCCGATCCCGCTCGGAAAAGAAGGCGTCGAGGAGGCAACCACAAATTTCTCCTAATCCTACACGAAACGATACTAACATCTGATATACTATAATGTTACTTTTTCTTTTATTACTAAATCAACGTGGATAGAAATATCTGTAAATAAATTGGTACAATAAACTTTTACGATACATACTACTCATAATAAACGGGCCGTAGGGATGGGAAATAGAAAATATTATTTTGGGATCGTACTTTCCTAAGAGGAACCGCGTTTCTTCTTAGGAACTCTTTTGTTCTGTTTTCTCCTGTTAATGATACTAGTCCAAATGTTTTTTGCAGTGGCGCGGCGCTTTAACAAAATCCACGGAACGTAATAAAAGTTGCAAAAACCAGAAGGTTTGCCGAACTTAGAGACGAAAGTTGGAATGTCTCTGAAGCCTGTATTTTCACCGGAACCTGAACCCTAATTGCGTTACACACTATCAGTCACAATCTGAACGATTTTTACGGATTATATCCCTGGACATTTCACACAGCACCATTTGTCCCAAGCTAAGCAACCTAATGCTTGTGTTATGGTAACAAGGGCTGATAAACTACTTATATACAATTTTTTTTTTTTTTTGTAAATATATACATATTATAGATAGAAAAACACCCAGACTCGGAACTAATACATGTAGGTCATACAAATATTTGTTCCGTGCGGGAATCGAACCCGCGACACGCAGCGCAGCAGTCAATCGCCCGAATACCCCTCCCCCCCTCGCGCGAATTATCCCGCTATACATTTATTACTGGGAACATACTAATATAAAGGAACACCTAATCGTAAAACAATTATCTACTTTACATTTATTTATTTATTTATTTAATTGCTTGCTGCACTTACAGTACACACCAAAACGCGCAACAAGCCAACAACATAACATTTAACTAAAAAACTTCATGCAAACATTAAACATAGATTTACTGCTATACATAAATATGTCAACTTCCGGCTCCTGAGCAATCAGGGCGTTCAGCAGATTGATCGCCTGGCTTGTGAGAGCATAACGAGCATTGACTGTACATTGACTGCATAAAGAGCGTCTGCTAATAAAACTACAATATTTTTTTAATTTATCTATACAACTAAAAAATAAATAAAATTGTATACTTGTAATGTCATACCTATTAATAGCTTTTTACTAAATGCATATGAAATATAAGGGACATTTAACAAAAACACATTTTTTTTAATTTTGTCTGCTTGCTCCACCTAATCTCCGAAACGGCTGGACCAATTTTGACGGGACTGTCACTTTTATTCTAGGAAAAGAATAAGGGTTCCGTGCAAAAAAATAAAACTAACGAAATCCAATTTGTTTCCCGACATGCACGCGAACGAAATCGCGGGCACAGCTAGTATCGTATATATCTCAACATTAAAAATACATGCTCCCATTTTTCCGATAACATACGCCAAGTCAGGTAACTCGCTCCCTCGTTAGCAAATACACAGCCAGTCCGCTAAGAAAGAAACTATTACAACCACTTTAAATCGGAATAAAAACCCGGGAACTTTATCATCCCGTGCCACCCGGAACATTCAAATCCCGCGCCGGGATTACGTGCAGCCCAACTCTTACTTCATTGCTATAATAAATAAGAATCGGCCTGGTGAATTTCAGTGTACTTTTTATATGTACAGGTTTACAACCCTGGATCTTGTGAATGAGATTTTTATGTTGTAAATATGAAAGAAATATTGGGGATAACTCATGGTTTCTGTGTGACATGTGTAAGTAGAAATAAAAAGAACATTATTGGGTTTTGTTTGAAGCCAAACCATAACAGTTTGGGAAATATTTAACTGATGCTCTTAAAACGTTTTGTGCTTATAATGCTGCACACTTTTTTAAACAATTGAGCATCTTTTTAATTTTCCAGCCTTTTCTCACAATTGGTCGCAGTAACTAAGCTAGTTAGGTAAGGTCAACCAAACGCGAGCTGAATTGGTCGCAGCAACTAAGCTAGGGCGCGAGCCGAGCGAGCGAAGTGCATGGTACCGTGTCAGATGCCGGAGAGTGCTACCAGGCCTCCGTCACTCCATGTACTTGAACGCTATAATTACCTACCACCCGGCCGAGCGGTCTCGGGCCGTTTGCGGACCAAATTCAGTGCTGTGAGATCACGCACTGCGTGCGAAGCAATCACAACTGTGCGTTTGAGCATTTAGACACATTTTAGCATGCAGCGGTTGCTGACGCGACGGAGTAGGCTATTATAGCAGTAGGTATTGGAAATTTTCTACTGAGTGAAGTATCTGTTACGTAGTAACTATTTAGTAATCTGTGGTGCTACATCCCAGTTGGTCACAGTTACTGTTTATTAGCAGTGCTATTTAGTATTGTTAGCACCCCAAAATAGGAATTATTTGAAGTTTACGAAAAGAAGTGTATTAGTTCCATTACAGTGATCAATAATATTTTTAGGAGCGCAAAATGGGAATCGTTAGAGGTTCGACGAAATACATGCCTTTTCTTCTACTATTGTTTCGTAGTCATAATTCGTTGATATGTTTTTTGATAGTGCGTGATGCATGTGCCAGATGCCTAAGGTTTTTTTTTCACTAAACGATGAGATTTCATCAGAAATCTGTCTTATTTTGAACATAAGTTTGATTACAAAATAATTGTTACATTGGTTCACAGGCAATATAACTTTGTTGACTAGTTATCGACCTCGAGTTCACTCAATTTAACTTTAGATTTTTTGGGCCCCATGAGTATATTGTTTGGAAACGTGACATTTCATATTATATTACTTGTGTTTTAGTCTTTTAGTAACTATTTCTATAAACCGAAGTGTTTTTTTTTTCAAATATAAAATCTTATGTCTTTACGATAAATAGAACCAAGCTTGACTCCGAACTGCTGCTGAGAAATTATTTTTACATAGTCAGTCTATGTTCCCACTGCTGGGACACAGAACAATGCTCCTCTCTGTGAGAGGGAGTGAGCCATAATCCACGTATTCACATGTATTCGAATTTTTGGTTCTAGGACATGTCGGTTTCCTCACGATGTTTTTCATCGCCGTTTTGAGAGCAGTGGTGATGAAATTAAACACACAAAGTAAACTGCCCGCCTAGGTTCTATGTACAAACTAAAATATAGCGTCGAAAAATTCATCCGCATCGCTGTCGACTGGTAATGTACCCAAGAGACTGGCGGCATTGCCACGTTGTATGGCAATACTTAGTCTCTGACCAAGGTAAAAGCCAGTCCTTGGGTCATGGGAAGTGTCAACCAGTAGTTTTGAAATTTTCTTAAAAAGACCTTTGACTATGTTAGTATTATATAAGGAGTGGCTGTCTGCTTACCCCCAAAACTCTCAGTTTGGATCAAAAACAAATATTCTACATACAGCAATAGTAAAAGTGACCACTAAACTAACGACACAGTCCACTAGTCAGATCCAACATCCAAAGTTGCCAGTACAAATAAATAAACCCTTCTATTTCACACGCCAAAACACTTGGCAACCCAACTCCTCTATACATAAATACGCCCATAATTTCGAATTTGAATAACGTTTCGTAGTAAATTTGAATTCACCAGTCAGACGTGCCTCAAATATCTCGTTAGTACGTATTGTTGGCCGTCGACCACGTGGGGGAGGCCAAAAGCCGCCATTTTGTGAGGCCAGGCTACGGCTGATTCAAATCGTAGGATATTTAGATTGCGTTAGTTCAATCAATTTGTTGCCTCCATTTTTTAGCTTTGAGTTTGGAAATCATTTTTTTTTAAATAAAATGCTGAGGCCAGGCTGCGTTTGATTCATAGCGTAGGATATTTTAAAAAATCCGTTTGTATTTTGCAGTGCAATCACAATTACTGGATGGTATTTTTTGGCCTATACGAAGAAACGTATTCAACGCGTATTTCCCGCGTCTAATGAATATCTAATAATGATCGGTTCCTATAAACGAAAAGGAATTGTTTTGCTTACCAATAGTAACATTTTTTACTGCCTAACTTCGTTAATATTACGTGTGATAGCTACTATATGCTGCTATATGGGAGGGTCTACTATGCAAAGCTATGAGGTCTTTGCTTCATTATTGGTAAAGATACAAGAGTCATAACTTTAACTAATAACGGTTTGCAAATTATAGGAATCGGTCATAAGTCTGCAAAATAAAGAAAAACCTTTTAAAAAGCTGTCAAAAAAAAATGCCCTTTCCTTGTTTTTGTGAACTATTCGAGTTATCTTGTATGTACTCGTACATTCGAATTATGAATCTAAGATAATTTTCAATTTATGAAATAACAAACTTAGTGTCATACTTGGCAAAGTTCAAATTCCATTGCAACGAAAAACTTATCAGGACCTTTTTGTTCACTCACAAATCAACTTTTCCTAAAGTGGATAACTGATTAAGGGCTAGTTTTTCCATCGCCAGATAACTTTTATTCGACGAATAAAATTGACGTTTGACAGTTTTTGTATGAAATAACTGTCAAAATTACAAAATTATTCTTCGAATAAAGTTATCAGACGATTGAAAAATCAGTCCTAAGTGGCGATGGAATACAAATTATCTGAGATTATGAACACTATTGTACCAGTTTCTATGACAAATAAACGTACATTTCTTTCGTCTCTCTTTCTTAAGCAATTTTCTAGCATTTCCTCAGGTGTATAGAATTTTAGGCCTAGTAGGTTTTTTACGAAAGTACAACAATGGAATGAAAGTCCCAAGCCCAGGATGCGTTTGACTCTAAACCCTTGACGTGGCGTTGTGTTTGTTGCATCGGAGTGAGCCAGACTGTAGAAACAATCGAATAGATTTTGTAAAGCCTTGAATTGTTCCTTGGCTTTTTTTAGTGCGAGTCAACGAGCTTGTGAACAAGATTTTCTGAAATGAGGTCCATTGTTTAGAATTAGAATTGGCCTAGAGAACCTTGTAATAATGAAATGATATTTATTTCTGTGAGTAGTGTCAAAAATATATTTTTACTTGTCAAAATAATCTTACGTTTTAAAACTAGGTGAGTTCGGTGTTGAAGGTCGCTAACTGTACATATACACAGTGTGACATGTCCCTAAAAACACTAAGTTGTTCTATATCTGTATTACTATCTGAACTATATGAAATCAAAGGTTAAATAACAACACGTAGGCATTGCTCCTACTATTTATATTCTCTATTTTCAACTGAAGTCCGATTTCTTAAGATTTTCTATTGTGCCCCATCTCAAAAGTGTTCGCCGAAGCATGCCATTATTGTCAAGCCCTTTTGTGGCTAAATAGTGGCCTGCACTCACGTTCGAGGCCAAGTGCTTTATAATATTAGGACTAGACGTCGCGCTTCGAAATTGAGGCCATTATAAATTTTATTTTAGAACGAGCTTTTGCCCGAACTTCGCCTGCGTGGAGGTCGGAAAATTATGCCACGGGAACGGCAAAAGTATCATATATCCTAACTCAGGTCATGGTCTAAATGTGTGAAAAATTTCAACGAGATCCGTTCAGCCGTTAAGACGTAAAAAAATTCTATACAGACATACAAACTTTCATATTATATATATCAGTACGTTTTGTGGATAAAACATTGAGATGTCTTTATAATAATATATCTAAGTTTAATATCAATTATTTATAAAAACCTTCTGGAATAAATTCACTCTAGATGATGTTGAACCGCATCAAAATCCGTTGCGTAGTTTTGAAGACTTTCTACAATTATTTTGAAAGAATGTGATGCATGAAAATTAAATTATATACTCGATAGTTTAGATATACGACCTGTGTGATTTTTTTATGTGTATTTATGAAATATAAATAATAATCAATATTTTACCTATGATACACTTCAAAATAAATACATTATGGCCCTCGATGGTATGCTAACTCATAACTATTTGAAAAGTTGGAAAAATTCCCTGTAAATCAAATATAAAAAAACTTGTTTACAAAAAACACTCATATTGGCGTTTTTTTTTTGGAAGTCGGTTGTGTTTTGTTTTTGTATCAAAGTTTTTTTTTAATATTTGATTCTTCGATTCGTTTTTAAAAACTAAAAATGCAGTTTATAACGCGAACCTCTTTCGAACCGCTCCCGCCACATTCCACGCGCTTCTTGCGGAAACGCCTCTTGTTCCCGCTCGGTCAATCAGAGCTTGTTGAAGCTTCTAGAACATTCTAGAAGCTTCCTATAAAACAATCGACGCGCGCCCCTTTTTGACAAAAGTCGTGTGACGTCCGTCAACTGGGAGCTGCGCACTGAAACTGTACATATTTTACTCATTTGTATCTTCGGCCCAAAACCCTATTGTTTACAACAAAATTATATCATTGTGTGTTATGTTATTAGTTTAATTTTATAAGTTCTGATATTATCCAAAAGATGCCTTATTTATCAAACAAATTATTGTTACAATACTCAACACTCAACTAAAAGGTTATTAACAAAACTAATTTAATTATAATAGTCACAAAGTGAGCTGAGCAATCTGAATAATTAATCCATTGCTTCATTATTATGTTCGAAACTTTTCCTGCTAAACAACGTACATAACGCAATGAATGTTGTTGATCTGTTGTGCAAGCCATTTCTATGTCCTACGCAACTACCCCGCAGGACAATAATATCACTACACTGTAAATGCAAATCGTGACAGACTATCAAGGCATCATGCATTTCAAGTGACACTACGCGTAGGTCCATATGATATATTATTATGGTATAATTAAGGCATCGCGGGAGAAAAGCACAGATTACTAATTGGGTATCGTAATACAAACATGTTGTAAATCTCGACTGAAAGGTATACGACGAAAATTTATAGGCTTGCCCCCTAATTACATGGGACAAACATAACTGGCGAAATGTGGGCGGCTGTAGGTACTATAGATACACATCTGCCTAGTCCTTCGGGGATTACAGGCGTGATGTCATGTTCTGTAAAAATATCACTCAACATTTTTTTCTTGGTAAACTAAGTTTTTTTTTTTTATTAAGTTTTTGAGACCATGAAAACTGCTTTTTATAACCGCCCCCCTTTTTTTTCGTAGTTCCTGTTCCTCACTGTTGCAAAAGCCTACCAGAGAAAAAAGTACGAAATCAAACACCACTTTTGACACCGAATCAGTGAAAATAAATATTAATAATAATGGTCTTAAAGCCACTGCCTACCACATTTTTAATTCCACGTGCATATTCAGTTATTCCACCCACAATTTGTCCCAACACTACCCAACTATCCTCAACATATAAAAATTAATTTCTACGTACCCTCATATTAACATTCCGACCTTCGCTAAAGGTTGGAATTTTTCAAATAAATTCTCCTACTAAATTTTGACAGTCCCCATCAAGGGTACAGATCATCTTTCATAAGTTTTGGTCGCTAGATGTCCGGGGCGGACGTGACGTCATTAAGAGGGACGTGCACACTAACTAAGTTAGGCTTGGTTCAGACTGGTTGGAACATGATTTGGTTGGAACTTTTTCAGGCACTGAGGAAATTGGAATTTCCTATTTGTCAATTTATACTTCTGATATGGGCTCCTTGAAAGGTGAATCATGTCCTTCGGATTTTCCTAGTTTTGCTGTATAAATATTTAAAGAGCAGTGGTGGGGTAACGGCTGCGACTTACGAGGTAGGTCGTAGGTTCGAACCCAGGCGCTTTACTTTACTCTCAAAACGGTGAAGGAAAACATCGTGAGGAAACGCCGGTTTCCTCACGATGTTTTCCTCAGATATTTGGTTCTAGGACATACCGATGTCCTAGAACCAAAAATTCGAAGACATATGACATCAACTCGCACTGGGCTTTCGTGGTGGATTACAGCCCACTCCCTCTCCTTGAGAGGAGGCCTGTGTCTCAGCAGTGGGAATATTATAGGCTGATTATGATGATAAATATTATGATTATGAGATCTCTCTTCCTTTCAGCCGCAATGTAAACTAGCCCTGATCTAGGAACGGTCGCTATACTCTATGATAATGTAATTTAGTACAAATATCAGATGATATTGTCCCACTAGTTTAATACCTATTACATAGTGTAATATGTGTTCTGTGTGTGTGTGACTGTAATGTCTCGACTGTTATCGTGCTAATGTCAGTTGGGAATGTGTGTGTGAGCCATAGGCTTTATCTGTAATAGCTTGGTAGTTCGTCTAGTCTATCAGATACCAATTCCTAGAAAACTTGATGAGTGTTTTAGTTTCTTGTATATTTTTCTATAGGTATTTGGCATTCCGTAGATTTGTGTGGATTCGTTAGTCAGTAGCAACAGTGGCGCTTAAGTCGTTGCCCAGAATGTTACCACTTCATATATATTTTATGTTTATACCTTCTTCCTTCTTCTTCTTCTTTTTGTAATTTATATTTATTTTATTTCTTATTTTGATTGTTGTTTTTTATTTATAATATCTAATCGTATGCTGCACAGGATGACGTCATCACGTCTATTGCCCGCTGTCACTGAAAAGCAGCGCTGAGGCTCTGTCTCGTATAGGATCATAGCATTATGCGGTGCGATGGCCGCTTTGCGTGGAACGAGCTTGCCCAGAAGAAGCCTATTCACTCTCGCCCTGAAGAGATTAGGGTTGTATGAACTCGGGAATTTACAACTTTCAATGCATCTTCTGCTTCACCCAAGGCAAGATCGAGGTCAGGAGCAGTCCCATAATAAAAAAACAAAAAAAAAACAAGTTAGTGTTTCTAAGACTTGACACAAAAAAAAAACAAGTTAGTGTTTCTAAGACTTGACACAAAAAAAAAACAAGTTAGTGTTTCTAAGACTTGACACAAAAAAAAACAAGTTAGTGTTTCTAAGACTTGACACAAAAAAAACAAGTTAGTGTTTCTAAGACTTAACACAAAAAATTAAAGCGTAAAAATCTACTCCAGAGTTATTAATCAAACTTTCACCCGACACTTTCACAGACTCTATAAAGGCTAGAAAACCATGAAAAACACCATTAACACAATTAATAGCCTTTCAGTCGGTCTGGTAGCCTCAATACCCCCGATACCCTATTATTTACCCCAGACCGGTACTATCAAGCAGTTTTTACACCCCTTTCCCCATTTTATGAGTTTACCTGGCCGTAAAATCTATCTAACCAGTGTTGTTTGGACCCAACTGTTTACAAGGCAAAGGGTGTTTAGAGGTGAAAAAAATAAATGTTTTGAAAAGTTTACGTCAGTTTATTTTTGTTTTAGAGCTGATTTTTCAATCGACAGATCATTTTTATTCGTGGAATAAAATTGTCGTCTGACAGTTTTTGTATGGAAGAACTGTCACCAATTAAAAATTATTCCTCCGATAAAATTATCTGGCGTTGGAAAAATCTGCCCTTAGTCTACATTCTACCGTGAGGCATGCAAACATTTTTATAGTTGAATTAATCATGGAATAATCTTAAAAAAATCAAATATTTAACGAGTATCAAATTATAAAATAGTCAATAAAAATATAAATCATTAAATTTGTAAGTTCATTCAGTGGTAAACAATGTCAATAATAAGTTAATAATTAGTCAATAATACAATGTCAATAATAAGTTAATAATAAGTCAAAAATGCAATGGAATTTGAAAATTAAAATCGCAAGGAAAATCATTGTATTATAATCATATTGAGAGAGACATTGGACATCGTACGAACAACATATGCTCAGAAACTGTCTCGCGTTCCGTATCGTTGAGTGTACCTACAGTGTGTGCTTCGCTAGTGTGACTAACTTGCTCGTAAATTATATAAAAAAAATTTTACCGGTCCTGGAAAAGGACTTTTTTTCATCCTGGATCGCTGACGAAGTCGCAGCAACAGCTAGTACAGATATAGATAAAGAAATTTTACATAAAGTGACACAATGATCGATCTTATAGCTAAAAGCGATCTTTTAAAGACATCCTTTGGATGGATTTTAAGGGAGAAGGAGGGAAATATACTGCAGGTATTCTGTGGTGCATAGCCAGTGAGATTCATATAACACGAGTCGAGTTAAACGAAGGCCCCAAGACCCTGCCTACCCCAGACTTTAAAAGTCAACACAGATCTACTAACACTGGTCTCAGTCTGTCTTCCAATCTCATGATTACTCCGATATCTCCTTGTTTTATACCGGCGACTGGTGGCAGCGATTTATAGTTACGAGACATAAACACTGATACGGGAGCCACGTGGACCAGATCAGCTGATTACCTTGCTCTTGGCGGTAAAGTTAGGGGGTGACGTGGTGAACTGGAAATAAAAAAACTGCGATATTAGAGAAACACATTTTTTATTGACAAGCGAAAAGCGAAAAATAAAAGCGAGCGGGAGGGCGTGTCAGACTTTTACTGACTAAATCCCACCCGTGTTCTTTCAGTTGCGTGTTCCTTCACCCGTGTTCCTTTAGTTGCATGGGGCCACGGTAACTCTTTCGAAGCGCAAGTGACTTTATGTATGTATTTGTATTATGTAAATGGTACACCACAGACTACCCACAGTATTTGTCTCTCCTTCCCCTTTTTAATCCATCCAAAAGTGGTCTTTAAAAGATCGCTCTTAGCGATAAGACCGCCCATTGTGTCACCCTTTGTATAATTTCTATATTTATGTCTGTAATTTATATGCGTTATTCAAAATTATTCTAAAGCGTGTTATTCAAAAAGTCGCATGGTTACATGCCCTGTTAAAACTGCAATACTCTATGCGTATTTTTTTTTAACTAAAATAACTTTTAATGAATGGACCTAAGCCTTTCCCAAGTCGATATGCCCGAATATTTAATGTTTACGACCAATCTGTCAATGATCTTTCTTTTAACGATTTTCACGCTCACATCTTACGGAAACGTACTGTCTAGTTGGTCAGCGGTAGCACGCGCTACTGCTAGGCATAAAGGTTCGATTCCCGGCTCGGGTAAATTTTTATTTGGGTTTTCCATCTGAAATTTCTCAGTACCAGCCCGGAGTCCCAGCTCGCCCTCTATTACATGAGACTTAAATATAGGTAACTGGTAAAATGTGGGTTTACTATAGCCCTGCCTCTCCTGTCTAGAATGACAGGCGTGATGTTATGTAAAAATTGTACGTGAATGCCTTTCTCAGCAGTAGTCATACTTAAACTTTAAACTACCACTCCAAAATTCCAGAACCATGTAAAACCCTCGCTACATATAATATCATCCGCTGTGGTTTCAGCTTAAAACCTGTGCTGAATTCCGATTCATTCTAGGATTAGTGCGGGGACCACACTGAGTTCGGATTTATCCGCGACTGCGGATATCCCAGTGATTTGGGGCGGATATTGATGTGATATATTGATATTTAGCCGCATCTGGATAAGCGTGGAATGTGCTGAGATTATATCTGAAATTATGGTTAGAGTTATTATTGTTTTGACGTGTCGTAGTTTGTCGAAATTTTAATTTATAGGGAGAGCAGTGGTGTTCCACTATCGGCCCCAACTAACCGAGTTGTAGGTGGTGAGTTCGAATCCAGTCAGGCTTTTTACTTTGTATAGGTATTTAATTTCTTCACGACTGCTCTCAAAACGGTGAAGGAAAACATCGTGAGGAAACCGGTATGTCCTAGAACCAAAAACTCGAAGACATGTGACATCCACCAACCTGCAGTGGGCTCGCGTGGTGGATTATGGCCCTTTGATCTCACAGGAGGAGGCCTATGTCCCAGCAGTGAGAATATTATAGACTGATTATGCTAGGGTAATAACTGTATCTAAATTAAAGTCGTTTTTCGTCTCTGTCTGTGTGACCCCGTTGGTTATCTAAAATATGAAACGGATTAGGTATGATGCGGTTTTCAACTTTATTTTTTTTGTTTAGACTATGCTGTCCCACTGCTGGGCAAAAGCGGGAGGCCTTACCAGTTCTTCAAGGAACTTTTTTCCCACGCCACCTCGAACCAGCCCTCGCGAAAACTATCGTAAATAAACCAAGAATTTCCAACACTCAGTAGATACGCAAGCATGGTTATCTAAGCTTGTTACATCCTTTATAATATGATGAGCATAAGCCCTGCAAATGAAAAAAATGTACTATACACACTTCTTACAACCTCTTCCTTTGTCAGATCTCGGCGACACTGACAATTTTTAACCGACTTCTAAAAAAAGGAGGAGGTTCTCAATTCGGATGTTTGTATTTTTTATGTATGTTCGCGCATAACTCCGTCGCTTGCCAACCAATTTGAAAAATTATTTTTTTGTTGGAAAGGGTATACTTTCCAAATGGTCCCATAAAAAAATTATCAAAATTGGACAAGCGGTTTTTGAAAAATCCACAAAAATCAAAAAAACATTCACAACATAAAAGTGAAAAATAAAAACTTTTTGCCCAGGCTGATCTATTCTATTCAATAAAAACTTTTTTACAAAAAAAAACAACCGACTTCCATAAATACACTACAAAGTGAAAAATAACTTTAATTTCGGAAGTCGTCTTTGGTTTTTGTATTTCGTTTTTCGCCACCGACTATCTACTATAACGTTATGCATCGTTCTCACATGCATAATTTTTAACATGAATGATGTAACCAATACTTTTTAACCGTATTATTGAGATTTAAAAGAGTGTCCATGGAGTTTCTTGCCCGTTCTTCTCCATAGGTCCTACTACGCTTTAGAATGGGCCATCTTTGTGACTGACCGACCCTTGACAATTCAAAAGTGCCTGTAATTGGTTCAGTGGAAATAAATAGTTTGAGTTTGTAGTGCGACCACAGCTAAACATAAATTATAAATGATCTTCTTTGTGTTATCAACTTTACGTGAGGACTACACAGCTCAATGGTTACGCTTTGGAATGGGCCATCTTTTTGACTGACCGACCCTTGACAATTCAAAAGTGCCTGTTATTGGTTTAGTTGAAATAAATAGTTTGAGTTTGCAGTGTAACACAGATAAACATTATAAATGATCTCCTTTGTGTTATCAACTTTACGTGAGTTCTACACAGTGCATCAGTGTAGCGATCGCTCGGTATCGGTAAAAGCTACAATAAAGATGACTGGAAGAGGCCCATCTAAACTACATAATATTATAACGAAGAGAAAAGATTTAATTGAACGTTTGTTACATTCAATTAAATCTTTTCTCTTTATTTGTTACGCTTTCACGCTAAAACGGCTGAACGGATTTGGATAAAATTTGGCACATGGGTAGAGCATGACCTGAATTAAGACATGGAATACTTTTTATCCCGATCTTCCTACGGAATCGAGGCTTATGTGAGTGAAACCGCGTGGCGCAGCTTCATAATTATAATAACGAGAAACATTTAATTGATTAACAATTAATTGGCTATTTAGTATTTTTTTAGTCAAAGATGATTATTATTTATTTTTAATAGTATAACATGAAAATGGGAATTATGGGATAATTACTACCACAACATTTGGCTAAGCGATCAAAATGGCGAATTGTGGGTCTACTATATTTATTTATTTAAACTTTTCGCACAAAAAAGGTACAAAGGCGGACTTAATGCCTTAGGCATTCTCTACCAGTCAACCAAGGGTGGTGAAGAGATTAGATGGCAGGTGCTTTGGTTGAGAGGGACAATGATAAAAAACTTAAAACTATGTATATAAATAGGTTATATACACATACATACTATTACTATAATATATACTTATAATATATATATATATATACAAAATCAAGGAAGAGAGGTGTTAAGATGACTCTACGCTATTTTTTTAATTTGTTTTGAAAATAACTCTGTAATTTCCGCTTAAATGCATACCGACTGGTGGCCGTCCTGATATCAAGAGGAAGCGCATTCCAAAGAAGAATGGACTGAATATGAAAAGAAGAATGAACAAATTCAGACGTATGAGAAGGACAGAGTAAGAGGAGATTGTTAGAAGAACGCAGATTCTTAGTGTGTGAAGAACATAGATATTGGAAGTGAGATATTAGATAAGAAGGAGGAGTGGGAGAGTTGAGAAGGGAGAAAAGCGTGGTCAAAGCGCGCAAACTTCTTCTTTGGCGAATGGACATCCATTTGAGCTCAGACCTATAGCTCGACACATGGTCATATTTCTTGAGGTTGAATATGAACCGGATCCCATTGTTAAGCAATCAACTATACACCTCTGTCTAACCTTCAGGGATACCACGCGTGATGTTCTGTTACTTCACAGCCTCTTCCAGTATCATCTAATTCCCTGTTATCTCTAAAGACGGTCCATTGAATCCGACACAGAATATCGATCCCCGCAAACCCACATTTAAGCTTGCTTATGCAGCCTCTGCCTTTACAGAGACGGACCTTCAGGAGGAATTCATTTAGTTAGCCTAATATTTTAAATGCCAAAGTGTGTCTGTTGGGTAGTCAGAAGCTCAAAAGTTTGACAAGCAGTCTTAGAGCTGGTTCACATTAGGTCGGACTGAAAGTTGTCAGTCTGTCGTCAGTGCAAAAAAAAGTCGTGGACGACAGTTAATATGTGAACACCTCCATTTAAATACATAAGCCACAACGCTTTAAGCGACACGATAATCTGTCGTCACGACATAGTGGGAACGGGGCCTTACGGTCAAGGGGTATCGTTTTATCCAGTTACTGGTTTGTGGAGGACAGATTGGCAGTGGCTTCATGTAAAATACTGGTATTCAGCTGCATTCGGTTAGACTGGAAGCCGACCTCAACATAGTTGGGCAAAGGCTAGGCAGATTCTTGTATCTGGTGGTTTGTTCTCCTTTCACGTGGCAAAGAAAGAAAAAGAAAGAAAGAAAAAGTATTTATTGCAAAGGAGTAACGGATTGATGTGTTTTTTTTTGCATAAAGATAGTTTATGAACCAGAGAGTGCCATATATTTTTTTTTTTCCCGGAACAATTAGATAGAGGGAAGCCAAACCGCGGGTAAACTGAAATGAAACGTTATGTAAGTGGTTATTTTAAGACACTTTGTACACGTCAATAATTTGTTGGTCAATATTTTAAATGGCGCCAGCATTCCTTATCTGACTGATCCCTGAGAAGAAATGCTGAAACAAACTCAAAGGTCATGGTTTTTTTTTAAGTCCAAACATTATTATTAGGATTTAATGTGAGTCTAACAATGCACGGTAATGTCTGGAAGAGCCTTTTGAAGAAAGACCCATTGCAGCTTTGAGTTGACCTGTTCCAACAGACGGTATGCATACATCAGTCATCGTTTAGGGAGCTCAACGACTCGTCACACGACGCTACCAGATCTGCACGATGTTAGAGTAGGCCGTATACAAAATACTCAAAACCGCCGCCGGACAGCAAGCTATAGTAAATAAATTATGGGTCTATCTCACAAAATCCCTATCTCAAATAAGTTTGGGTCGGTACAGCATGAAATACGACTTACTTATATTTATCTCCAGATAACAAAACATAAAATAAATATCCTATCCTAGCTTATAATATTCATGCTTTACATAATTTTTTATCCGTCTTAAAAAAATAAGCTTGATATTCCTTTCATCCAATTCCTTCGAAAGCCATAGAAAAATATGAAATGGTTTCTTCTTACGAGTTAAAATATAATAAACGTTATATATAGTAATTTAAAATCGTTAAATATAAAATTGTTAGATATACGTTGCGATTCTCAAAATTTGAATATTAACTTAAGCCGCTGCTGCTAAAGAATTCTCTTCTCCTTTACTCTTGTTTTACTATTCAACAAAAGAAATGTTTTCGTAACTTAAATTATTGTAGTTTGTATAAAATAGAACTGAACCCGGTATTATAAAATGCTCTGTGACTGAGTCTGGACTAAATTTAGACTTTCAGGATACCTAGGTGAAGTACTGAAGAAAATCCAAGTAACAGGAAACACAACTTTATTCCCTTTTCACCACCAACAGCTCGAGTCAGAATGTTCAACCGACCGCTTCCCGCCTCGCAGGTTTTTTTTCATTTCCGCGGTAAAATAGAGTTCTGTGATTGGTTAACGATTTAATGTCGTCAGCCAATCACAGATGACAATGTGCTAACATCAGATTGATTAGCCAATCAGAAGCATCCAACGACCAACGACAAACTACAGTGTTGTCAGTACAAAAATATTCGAGTCAAATAGTTACTGGCCTGGAAATGAGTAATTTTAAGTTTCAATTTAATTAAATAAAATGTAAATTAGCGAACCCTAACAATCGACCATCCTGATATCGTGTGCGTCCCTGCACACGGTACCGGGTGGAACCCTAACAATCGGAATTAGGTCAGTTAAACAAACTTCACAATCCATGTACACAATATTTCAAAATCAATTTAAATGATATGCTGATATACATAACAATTAACATTCAAACCTTTATAGTGACTATCTATTTATAAATGTATTCAACTCATTTAATGACTATTAGAGGTTTTACAAATTATTATAATATTAAATATTATTTCTCAAAGATTACAAATCACTTACGAGGAGAAATAAGTTAAAAAACAAAATTTAAGCAATTTAAAGCACAGATGCGCATAGACACACACAATATGAGACGAAATATTAATATCTATTTACAAAATAGTTTAGCTTTTATGGATGTAAAGACTTCTACTGAAGAGTAACTTCAAATTAATCATAGGCAAGGTGTACATATCACAACGATCGATTAGTTGTGTTTAAACCATTCCTCAGGTCCCAATGATCGATTAATCGGGATACCTGGTGATCGACGATCGATTAGTCGATATACTTCAAAGATTACCTCGACGATCGATTAATCGAGAGAACTTTTGCTAACCATTCGCTCAAGCCGATCGATTAAGCTTGAACAATAGGAGCAAGACGAACGAGTAGCTCTGGCATAGATCAGACGCGAACCAATCGATTCTCGCATCCAATCTGAAACAACACACAATTCTGCAGTTACATGCCTTACAAGGGACACCAAAACTTTAATTAAGTAGGTATATCTAATCATCTGTGTCGGAAGTAGATTCCGAGTTCTCGTTCAAATTTAATGCAGCCACGTGGATCCAAGGCATCACGCGATCCGCAGCAACAGTCGTTGGACGCTTGCCTTGTGTATTACATAAACCAGGTACTGGAGCTACTACATATTGGTCAGTACCCATGACCTTTGTAACCCGATAAGGACATATGACGGCAGGAGCTTCTTACTCTGTCCTTCATTATTCAAGCAAGTTTTAGTAATTTTAACAAAGTCGCCTTCCGCGTATACGCGCGCAGGACTCCTACCCTTATCATAATACCGTTTTTGCTTGATCTGCTCGTTGTCTATCCTACTTTTAACTTCCTGGCGTATATTGGTTAAATCCGTAGATTTGCGAGTTTCATCAGAAATCTCATTAAGGATGGGTTTTGCCAAAACATTCATGGAGGTACCAAACATCACCTCGGCTGGTGTCCTCTCGGTTGTTTTTTTTGAATAGTGTTGTTTAGTCCCCATTGAATTCTTACTAAATGGCAACCCCATTCTGTCTCACTATATTTCACGCTTAAAGCCTTCATAGAGCCGAGAATTGTGCGCCTATATCGCTTCAACTTGACTGTTTGATCGGGGACTAGAGACAGCATTCAGGATATGTTTTATGTCACTCACGAGGCGATCAGGAGTTCTAAATATCCTGAATAATATGTCTTCTAGCACCCTTCATACGTTCTGAGTGTGCGTGTTCCGAACCGGTCTGACAAAACAAAACTTTGTAAAAGCGTCAACCACTACTCATGGGTAAGAAAGACCTCGCTTGGATTTCACGAAGGGTCCGAGATGCTCAATATGTAGTGTATGTATGAGAGGGTATCTCCACTTTCGTTATAGGGTGAAGAAGACCTTCTCTACCACTTTGATTATTTTTAGCGTATGCACATTCAATACAGGCTCACGTACTTTTTAACGAACTGTGTCTTTTTTGGGATCCAATAGCATTTTTTTAAATCGTTCCAAAGTCTTTTCAACCCCAATATGACAGATATTGTCATGACTCATCCGACATAATTGCCATCTCTAACACCTCGGTACTACTCAGCGCACATCTCCCTTGTCTTCACCTACACAGCGAAATAACTTGTTATTCTTAACGACTTAGTATTCAAACTCAAACTCAAATCATTTATCTCAATTAAACCAATTACAGGCACTTTTGATTTGTCAAAGGGTTGGTCAGTCAGAAAGATGAAGCTAGTTGCCCATTCCAAAGCGTAAGTGCCTATGGAGAAAAACGGGCAAGATCTTTCCTTAATATACTGCAAGCCTTTCTGATTTAGACTACTATCAAAAATATATCTAAGTTGAAGGGTATGTAACCAGTCTTCGCTTGAAATGGCCATAACGGTTAGAAGATTATCAGATTGATTCTCCTCGGACTCGACTACAGGATTACGGGATAGCGCGTCAACATGTCCCATTTTTATGCCGGCTCTATATTCGACTGTACAATTAAATTCTTGGAATTTCTAAATAGGAATGAGATCCCGTTTAGTAAAAGGAGACCGAAGAGCGCTGCAATCTGCAACGATTTAAAAAGTCTTTCCCTAGCAAATAAACTCGAAACTTTCGTAGAGAACAAACCATTGCTAAAGTTTCCAGTTCATAAGAATGAAAATTCTTCTCCTCTGGCGATGTCTGCCTGCTATAGTATGCAACCGGTCGCAGCGTGTTATCCAGTGAACGCTGAGGGAGGATGCGTCGGATACCTATCCTACTCGCGTCAGTGTGCAGTTCCAGCTCTGCTGATGGATCGAATATTGCGAGAATAGGTCTATTTAACAACCTATCCTTCAAATCCTGAAAAACAGTTTCCTGATTATCGCCCCATTTCCATGATATACCTTTCTTTAACAATTTGCCGACTGGAAAAGCCATCAAGGCAAAATCTTTGACGAATTTCCGGAAGTAGCTTGCCAGCCCGAGGAATTGGCGAAGATTGTGTACATTTTCAGGACGCGGAAAATTCATTACACTAGAGATCTTTTTCTCCTGGCTTGCTAAAACAGGTCTCTATCGTATGACCGATTTTATTGCATCGTTGGCACTTCAAGAGAGGTTTAGGACAATGTAGGAAACTATGCCCTTTCTCCTTACAATTATAGCAACCATTAGGCTGACCCGATCTAGATATAGAATTTGGAGCTTGGTTTTGGTTATTATTCTGATGTGCATTATCTACAATTTTATTACGAAAAAGGCCATGGTCCACTGAAGGCTGATGAGCATATTTATTGCTTAATAAGAACTGCAAAAGTTGGTCGGGGTGATTGCATCGTAATGCCAACGCACTCGATCTAAGCGTCCTGTCACTCAAGCCGTGAATAACGCAGTCCACGGCACGCTTTCCTACTATATCGCATTGATTCACGGCAGCAAGCTTTTCGTAATAATAAACTTCGATGGGCTCATTGGACTTGCTCTTCCTTTTCAGCATATCCTCCAAGGTCTGGCCGTAATTTTGTTCACAAGGAAATGCATTTATCAATTTATCTTGCCATTCTTTCCAGCTGAAAAGAATGGAATTCAAGCTTTCGTACCACATTTTAGCCAGGCCTTGGAGTTTCTGCATGGCAAAATGAGTGGTAGTTCTGTCGTCCCAACCATATACCGACGCACATTCGTTGACCTTTTTCAGCCATATATCAATACGTTGATTTTTAGTCGAAGGGTCAAAATTAGGCAATATATTTTGGTGGTTTATCTTTTGAGACGACTGTGCGTTTTGGTTATGTGGCTGTGACGACAGATCCTCTTTCAACAGTTTTAAAACACTAACAAGATCGTTCTTAGAAAAAGATGGACTACGTGACCTTAAATATTCTCCAGCATTGCTACGTTGCTCGGCACGTGGCTCTGCCCGACGCTCAGCTTCCCGACGTCCGAAGAGCTCGTGACGCCCGCTGGCACGTGGCTCTGCACGACGCTCAGCTTCCCGACGTCCGGAGGGCTCGCGATGCTCGCTGGCTCGTGGCTCTGCCCGACGCTCAGCTTCCCGACGTCCGAAGGGCTCGCGACGCTCGCTGGCTCGTGGCTCTGCCCGACGCTCAGCTTCCCGACGTCCGGAGGGCTCGCGATGCTCGCTGGCTCGTGGCTCTGCCCGACGCTCAGCTTCCCGACGTCCGAAGGGCTCGCGACGCTCGCTGGCTCGTGGCTCTGTCCGACGCTCAGCTTCTCGACGTCCGGAGGGCTCGCGACGCTCGCTGGCTCGTGGCTCTACCCGATGCTCAGGTTCCCAACGTCCGGAGGGCTCGCGACGCTCGCTGGCACGTCGTGACGATGATCAACGAGGGTCCTCCGTCGCACGAAGTCGTTCACGCTCTCGGCGTAATTCCTGCTCCAGCATCTGTACTCTCTGCCGTCTCAGCAGGAAGTCTCGTTCATCTTGAGATCGATTCGGGCTGCGCAGGCCGCTTCGACTTTGTGAGCGATCCCCTCGACTAGGTGTCTCCAGTCTACGCCCACTGGAGTCTCGATTTGAGCGTTCTCTGCGTCCTGGTGGTTCGTCCATGATCTAAACACTCGCAGACAAAGAGGATATGTTAATAACAATGACTAAAAATATGGTGAATAACACCATATTATTCGGTTCAATTGAAGGATGAAAAATGCGTCATATCTCGAAAACGATGCGTCCTACGCCAAAAATAAGCAAATTTTCGTACCCCTTTTAGTAGCCCCCATAGGATAATATTCTCGATCATTTCAGATACTTATTCAGACACACACACACAAACATTTAGGCACACAAATAAAATAAACCGTTATAAAGTACTTTAGGTCGCATTACAAAACAATAGAACCACTCTCTAATAGTCTTAGACTACGTCTAGAGCTGCTATATAAATAGGTTCAAACACTGTTTATCTCTAAGCAAACTTGTTCAACGCATGTTCATTCTTTCCATAATACGACCGTAATGCTTAAAATTACCACTGATTTCAGTACCTCATTACTAGTATTAATCAAATGTGCATTAAATATAATTTTAGAATAAATATTATATTATAATGCAAAGATAAAAGACAAAAAGAATTATAATTCAGAATTTAAATAATAAAAGCAATGGGCGTGTACTTACGTTTTAAGTTTGGTTAGCGTGTCACTTCTGATATATAAAATAGAACTGAACCCGGTATTATAAAATGCTCTGTGACTGAGTCTGGACTAAATTTAGACTTTCAGGATACCTAGGTGAAGTACTGAAGAAAATCCAAGTAACAGGAAACACAACTTTATTCCCTTTTCACCACCAACAGCTCGAGTCAGAATGTTCAACCGACCGCTTCCCGCCTCGCAGGTTTTTTTTCATTTCCGCGGTAAAATAGAGTTCTGTGATTGGTTAACGATTTAATGTCGTCAGCCAATCACAGATGACAATGTGCTAACATCAGATTGATTAGCCAATCAGAAGCATCCAACGACCAACGACAAACTACAGTGTTGTCAGTACAAAAATATTCGAGTCAAATAGTTACTGGCCTGGAAATGAGTAATTTTAAGTTTCAATTTAATTAAATAAAATGTAAATTAGCGAACCCTAACATTTGTAAGTTTTAGTTTAAATAGCATGGTTTGTAAAGATTGTTGTTTTAAAGTGTATTCTGTCGAAAATATTGTTGGTTACACATCATTTGGTCGTATCATTTTTGTATTTCTTTCTACACAATGTAAAGTGTCACTGTTTTTTTTTTCTCTAATAAATCAAATAAAATAAAAAATAAATACCAAAAAGTTCACACGAAGGAAACACTTCCCCTATTCCTCTTAAGAAAACTCAGCGAGATAAAATTGATGTTTATTCACTCCTCTCTAGAATACGTCTGCACCGAACACGGTGTACATTTCACATGTACACATACATTATGCATTACATACAGATTCCGTCGTATACCGGGTTAGATAGCAGATGGATTGGGGGTTATTTTTACCTATTAGAGAGCGTTTTTCAGTCGATTTTAACCCTTTAACGGACAAAATAATCTGTCATCATCATCATCGTTTCAGCCGAAAGACGTCCACTGCTGGAAATAAGCCTACTCCAAGCACCTCCACTTCGACCGGTTCTGTGCTTTCCGCAATCAGCAGATTCCTGCAGTCTTCACAAGGTCATCAGTCCATCTTGTGGGAGGCGTTCCAATGCTATGTCTTCCGGTACGCGGTCGCCACTCCAGCACCTTCAACAAACAGGGTTTCTTACTCTTTCATCTGAGAGTTTTGAAACAGACATTAGGTACCTACATACTGCTGCAATGTTTGTGCAGTATGTCGCAGTCGGGTCCGTAGTCCGTAGACACTAGGGATTTCCTCAAATCCTAGTCTAAGCTTTGTTAAACTGTCTCCTCGCCTTGCTGTCCCAAGTGTTTGCCAATATAATAGTACAATGTATCTTTCACATGAATGGTTGAGAGAAACTAAATGTTTGAGAGAATTGTGCTTGCCACGGTGCTACGGTGTGTCATTTGATTAACTGCTTAGGGTCATCACTGACAAATGCTTGGAGTGGTCCACTCAAATCTGTGTGGTTATTTCCACAAAAGACCATTTTAGAAACTACATGGTCCTCACATGATCTGACATGTTGAATAGACTTTAAAAAAGACTGACCCCTGAGTTTGTTTAGCCATTTCTTCTCAGGGGCAGTCAGATAGGAAATGTACACCCCACCTGGCTTATTGTTTTAATATGACTGCGATGAACTTTTCACAGAATAATTATTTCATTTCATCGTTATTCAAATAGGCTAATCATCCTCCTGCACCCAATTTATTTGGGGACAGCGCAGCCTTCATCTCGGAAGTTACTCCCTTTCTAGCGATATCATCTTACACACAATCCATCCACCGTTTCTTTGGTCTTCCAGCTCCTAGCCATTCACACAAAGGCTCTGTTTATATAATGTAAAGTCAGGGAACAGCTTAAATTGACCGTATATTTAAATCACTAGCTTCGTGAAATTTCTTGTTGTACCAACCCATCCCATCGCATCGTATCGCTTGCCCGCACTATTATTATTTTTTTTCACTTAGCATTCTTTCTTACTTTTTTCTTGTAGTTCCAGAGATTAGCGCGTTCAAACAAACTGTTTAAGCTCTTATTCGTAAGTATAGATATAGTAAACTGTCATTCTACTTCCTTGCCAGTGGCGTGCATTGCATATTAATAGGCATATAAGCAGTGCCTACCTCGATAAATCGATATACCATAAGCCTGTCAATTACGTTTTAGTGTGTGTGCCCCACAATTAAGAAACTCACTAAATTATCATACCTAACAAAAAACAAAATCTTCATACAAAACTATTTTAGTATCCCCGATAGGTAGGTTCAAAATCAAAAGTAATTTATTCTAATTAGGCTGAGAATCAGCACTTTTTGAACGTCAAAATTACAAAAGACAGTCCCTCAAAAACGCCCGCCCTTCACCACTTCCTAGTGCTATCGCTGGGAAGAAGAATTGGCGCAACAAACTCCCCAGCAGCACAGCTGTCTGTTCAGCGTCGCAACTTTAAAAAAGAAATAATCGTCGGTCTTTTTTTCAAGTCTTTTTTTCAATTTGGCTAGATGGCAAGTTAAACGCACAAATTAGATCCTTTGTAGCCTGTTAGCGTAGTCTACGAGTATTATTTTCTTTTGTCCAAAGTGAGCGCTGAGTTTCAAGTTTCAATAAATTGTTTTGCCATCCTATCATTGTTCTTTTTGGTATTTGCTTCAAGCATCAGTAATTAGGCTGTCATGGTACGGGCATGTGATGCGGAGGAATTTGGAAACTGTCGTGAGGAAAGTTTTGAGTATGCATGTGAATGGCTATAAGAGTAGGGGAAGACCAAAGAAACGATGGATGGACTGTGTGAAAGATGATAATGGTTACAAAGGGAGTGACTACATACCATACTACTACTCGTATTACTTCGTTTTCACTTCGCGTATTTTCTCACTTTTTTTTTTTGCTCGGATCTTATAAGATTTAGCCTGATGTTAAACTGGTAGTTCCACTCTTCAGATTTAAGTTTTTTCAGTGTCAAGTCATAAAAACCGGGCGAAGCAGGGGCGGATCGCTAGTAGTGAACACAGGTACAACTACGAAACGGTTTACCTCTTCCAACGTAAATACAGGAATATTACAAAATGCAATCTCCCTAAAGTTCTAATCTCGTAAACGTATGACATTCAGGTTTGAATTTACATTTGCCTGCAATAAGATAATACTAGGATGAAAAGTTGCATGACTAGATGTAGGTACTCTGTGTACTCTAATACATAGAGAGAACAGTCACGAGCACTAACTTAACTTTGGGGATTGAAGATTTTTATATGCAGCCTGGCATACCTACTGTCCCGCCATTTTGTTTTGCTTTTCAAAATGGCGGCGACGCATGAAACCTATATAAATCACGTGATCAACTTTTGACGTCAATATCTCGGAAACGTGTCGCTTTACGGGGTTTAGTCCCATTATATTTTCCGTTTGTATTGATATCAGCTATCGATTTATAAGTTTCATACGACGCCGCCATTGTGACAAAAAATCAAAATAGCGAAACATTAGGTAAGCCACTTACCTTCACAGCCCTTTAAAAGCTATTTATCCTGGAATAACGATTGCCACTTTGAGATAAAATAGCTATTTGTTTATTCATTTGATTATTTTTTAGGGTTCCGTAGCCAAATGGCAAAAAACGGAACCCTTATGGATTCGTCATGTCTGTCTGTTTGTCTGTCCGTCCGTATGTCACAGCCACTTTTTTCCGAAACTAGGAACTATACTGTTTAAACTTGGTAAGTAGATGTATTCTGTGAACCATGTTAAGATTTTCACACAAAAATAAAAAAAAAACAATAAATTTTGGGGGCCCCCATACTTAGAACTGAAACTCAAAATTTGTTTTCATCAAACCTATACGTATGGGGTATTTATGGATAGGTCTTCAAAAACGATATTGAGGTTTCTAATATAATTTTTTTCTAAACTGAATAGTTTCCACGAGAGATACTTCCAAAGTGGTAAAATGTGTATTCCCCCCCCCCCCTGTACCTTCTAAAATAAGAGAATGATAAAACTAAAAAAAATACACAACGAGAACCGAGAGAAAAATAAAATATAATAAAAATAAAGTGACCCACATAGTCTTCACATTCACAATAATTAAAATAATAGAATACTTTACAAAGTAAGCAAATGTCATAGTATATATAAAATTCATTAATGCCAAAGTGTATATAAAGAAAAACAACAACAAAACAGAAAAATAAGAACAGTCAATAGGTAAAAAATTGGAAGCAGCTCAACCAAGCCTTTTTGTCCTCGATATAATCCTTAACGGTATAAAAGGCTTTCTGGCACAACTTACGTTTAATGAATGATTTGAATTTATTAAGGCTTAGATCTTGAACGGGGCTTGGAACTTTATTATAAAAGCGTATACATTGGCATATGAACGAGCCACCTATTTTCTTGAGCCTTGTTGTAGGTACAACAAATTTGTGTTTATTCCTAGTATTTATATCATGGATATCACTGTATTTTTTAAACAATTTTATGTTTTTATGGGCATATAAAAGATTTTCATAAATATATTGAGAAGGCACAGTCATAACATTAATCTCTTTAAATTTGTCTCTGAGCGAGTGTCTCGGACTTAATTTATAAATTGATCGAACAGCTCGCTTCTGCAAAACAAAGATAGTCTGAATATCGCACCCACTCTCGAGTGGCGCGCGTGGAACACTGCGGCGCCAACTCGGGAAGACTGAACACTGACTTTCTCCATCGTGGGTGTGACAGAGGGGTATGACTCTTATCCTATCAACCCTAGCAACATTCGAGCGTACCACATAAAATTAGGAATGAAATTATCCGGAAAAGAACCGGAGTTACCGACATAGGTTGCAGAGTAAGCAAATGATCGGTCAATCGATGTCCACCCTATATTTGGTTCCATATAGGTGGACATCGATAACGTGTTGCGCCGACCCCAAGTAACATGGGATATGGGCAGGAAGATGATGATGATGATGATAAGGTGGACATCGACGCACAACCAAGGATTTTGCGCCGTCAAACTCTTATACGTCCGTGGCTCCTATTGTTAGTGATTAAAACTACCACCTCCAAAAGTCCCAGCTCCTAGCCATCAATTGAGCCGTGTTATCTTTGTACCGCCAGCCTCCTAATGCCAATGGCGAAAGTTATTCGTTCACCAATGACGTCACAATACAGCGCCATTTTGTCCTTTCCCTCCAAAACTTTTATAATTATCCAGTTTGGAAGTACGGCAGGGATTGTATTCAATGGAGATACCGAGGTGCCAGTCACTTGTTGGAACGCATCAGTTTTGGTGCGATTGTCTTTTGTCCTGTGAGTTATATTCCATTAATTTTGTTTCGCATATTTTGTGTGTATCATTTTCATGATACAAGGTGTATTATATTTATTTATTCATCAAAAAATTTACATTTGTGTCGATCAGTGGTTTACAATAAATGTAACACAAAATTAAGTAATCATCGTAAAGCCAGAAAAGAGAAAATAAAAAATAAAATTCACACAAACATTCCACGTTTGTCACAACATTATTAGTCTTTAACTTAATATTAGGTCAAAATTGCACTCGCATGCACTTGACCGCTGCTAGGCAAAAGTTTCCACGCAATGGGTGCTTGAAGATGGACGGCACCGCCGAGGCCAGGCTAGAAAGGTGAGTTGACATGGACGCTTACCGCGATTTGGGGCAGACCTTTGTTTAGCAGTGGGTTCAGTTATTTAATAAAAACGTCCTTGGCAGCTCTGGACAGAGAGAGGTGGAAAGAGAGTAGTGAGGCCTTTGCCCAGTAGTGGGAAATTAACGGCCAATAAAAAAAATAACTGAAAAGTAAAAAATAATTTTATTTTTAAAAAGCGTGTTACACCCTTCTTTTTTATATCTTGCTGTTAAAATATAACACGCTTTCATTTGAAAACTGTGACTTATTTCGAATCGGAATAGGACTATTTTAAACTTTAAAAATCTTTTTTTGGATTAGTCCATGTTCGACCCCTACAATCTTTACCCCTTTTTTTTTTTTTTTTTTTTTGTGGATGGGAAATCATCAAATGACCCCTCCCGCTCTGGGTGGAGCGGAAGGGAGTGTCAGACTTTTACTGACTAAAACCCACCCGTGTTCCGTCCTTAGCCCTTTCTGTTCCAGGGCAGCGGTTAACCTTTCGGAAAATCCCACCGCCCCGGCAGGCTTCGGCCCTGTGGGGCCCCGTCTTCTGCTGACATCTCTTTGAGGCGCGCGTGGAACACAACGCGCCGTCCGGCACGGGCCTGGTCCTGATCGGACGATGAGCTACCCATTACTCACCGCCCGCAGGCCCGCGCCTACGGTGGCCGGGAGTCGTCACGCGGCTCCCGACGCCCGGAGCGTCTCCCGCGGCGGCTGAGGCGTGAGGTGTTCTCCCTCAGCCTCCCCGCCACCTCCTTCGCTAGCATGACTGCTTCGCAGAAGGAGGTGACTGCCTCCCATTCTCTCTCGCCCCGGACCATGGCTTGCACCAGGGCCGGGCGCGAGAGGTCGCCGCCGTTGCCGATCGCCTCCACGAGGACACGGCGGGTCTCCGCCCAAGCAGGGCAGACCTCCACCGTGTGCTCCACCGTGTCCTCTGGGCGATCCGGGCAGTGGTGACACCCGGGCGTCTCCTCCCGCCTGATGATGTGCAGGAACCTCCCGAAACATCCGTGTCCGGAGAGGACCTGCGTCAGGCGGTACGTGAGAGCGCCGTGACGCCTCTCTAGCCACTCCTCAAAGAGGGGTCTTATCGCCGCTATCGCGGCGTGCCCTGCGCTGGGTTGCGATAGTCGCGCCTTCCATTCCGCCATGAGATCGCGCCGGAGGTCCGTCCGCTCCGCAGCGATTTGCCGCGGGTGCAGAGTTTCCCCCCGGCGTAGTGCCTCCGCGCGCCAATCATGCAGGCGCGCAAGCACTATCGCCTCCAGATCCCATGGCGGCAGTCCGGCAAGGAGGCATGCCGCCTCGCGCGAGATCGTGCGGTAGCCCCGGATCAGCCTTACGGCTACCACCTTCTGGGGCGCGTTCAGATAGTGTGCGGCTCGTAGCCGCAGTGAACGCGCCCATACCGGGGCCCCATATAGGGCCATGGACCGCACGACCCCCGCGTAAAGCCTCCGGCAGGAGGCGTTTGGCCCCCTCAGGTTGGGCAGGAGCCGCTTTAAGGCGGCCCCGGCCCGTTCCAGTTTGGGGGCCAAACGTCGGAAATGCTCGACGAAGTTCCACCGGCTGTCGAGGACGAGACCCAGGTATCTCATCGTTGTCTCGACGCCGATGTGAACCCCTCCTACCATCAGTTGAGATCCCGAAGGTGGCCCGTACCGGGGCCCATGAAAGGACATGGCCTCGGACTTGTGCAATGCCACCTCGAGACCCAACTGCCGGATCCTATCCACGACTATCGCAACCCCGCGTGTCATTGCGTCGGCCGCCGCCTGATGCGACCTCCCCTGCGCCAGGACCAGCGTGTCGTCAGCGTAGCAAACTACACTGACGCCATCAGGGAGGTCTGCCCGCAGCACCCAGTCGTAACCGATGTCCCACAGGAGCGGCCCCAGAACCGATCCCTGTGGGACACCGCACGACATCTCTCGCCGGCTCCAGTTCCCGTCGCGACCGGGGTAGATGACGGCTCTATCCGTCAGATACGCCCCGACTATTCGACGGAGGTAGGTCGGCACCCGGTGATACCGAAGTGCCTCCCCAATGCAACTCCAGGGCAGGGTGTTAAACGCGTTGGCGATGTCGAGTGACACCGCCACGACGGCCCCGCCCCGGGACACCGCATCCCCCGTCGTGAGGGCTCTAACGCGCATGATGGCGTCCACCGTCGAGCGCCCCTTGCGGAAGCCAAACTGGCTATCCGCAAGATCCGGCCCTGTCCCCACCAGGTGCCCGACGAGGCGGCCCGCAATCACTCTCTCGAAGAGCTTGCCAACCTCGTCGAGCAGCACAATGGGCCGGTATGCGGACGGAGAGTCCGCAGGGCGCCCTGGCTTCTGAATGAGGACCAGCTTCCCTGTCTTCCAACGGAGTGGAAACTGGCCTCTCTCCATGCATGCGCTTAAGAGCGCCTCCAGTCGAGGCCCGAGAGCCGTCGAGGCCAGGACCCAGGCTTTACCCGGCACGCCATCGGGTCCTGGGGCGGTATTTTTGGCCTTCAGCCTGCCTACCGCCGCTCCCAGCTCTACCCCGGTCACTTCGGGTGTGTCGTCGTCGTCGTCCATGTGGTCCGCTTCGGACACCGCTATTGGCGGAGCCATAGGCGGGGGAGTATGCTCCCCCCGTGAAGGGAACAGAGCGCTCACCACCTCCTCCACCAGCTGTGGGCGGAGACTCTGTGTCAGCGGGGGGGCCCAGGTGCGGAGTTTATTCCGCACCATCTTGTAAGGGCGCCCCCATGGATCTCTGTTCAGAGTCTCCAGCATCTCCTCGCGGGCCAAGTCCTTGGCCCGCTGGACAGCCTCTCGGAGGGCGGTCTTCGCCGCTCTGTACCCCCCGTACAGCTCCGCCTCCGTGGCTTCCGCATCCGGAGGGCGGATGCGGCGCCTGCGCCTGCCACCCCACAATCTTTACCCCTGTCCATGTTCAACCCCTAAATGTTGTCCATGTTCAACCCCTAGGGGGTTGAACATGGACTTTTTTTTTAAATGTTTTTAGTCCACGTTCAACCCTCAATGGACAGTGAAATACAAAAGTTTTTCTCATCTACCCTATTGCTATTAGCTACATTTTCAAACTTGGCCTATCCTCTTGTAACGGTATCTACAACGCCACATGCGAACAACGCGTCATACTGACGTCACGCCTATCCTGCATCTCGCAAGCAGAGTTTACCGCGCAATTAGCATACATACAAACTTTCCGACATCAGTCGTTGGGCAGTTGCCTGCCAGACACAACACCCGTCTGGTCGGAGGATCCTCCCTTTTCTATGGAGGATGAGTAAACTTTACACCCTGTTCCTCATACCTCTATACTCTATTTGCTCTACATTTCGTCAGTTACTTTCAAATCAAATCATTTATTTCTTTGTAAACATGGGTATAGTACACACAGCGTCAGTATGTGATAACCCCTCAAGTTTTAAAATGTTAGACTGCTATAACATTGAATTCCTTACGAATAATAAGCTGACCGTATAGCTGAGTTGGCGGCAGTAAACGGTAGGGTAATTGAGTACTTACGGGATCATTGGGAATTAGTACCTAGATTTAAATCGATATGTTTTGATGATTGGAAACAACTATTTGATAGTAAATCAATAGATAAAGGTATATGGTATAAAACCATACAGGGTGAGTTTCCTCGTGTCCCTTGGTTTGATGGTATTAATTTGAGTAGAAATTACGTAACACTAGCTTTTAGACTTAGATCCGGACACTATCCACCAGCAAAGTTTACTTTCTTAATGAAAAAGTCTGATTCTCCCAATTGCTTACCTTGTAATTGAAGAAACTGAAGATGTTCAGCATTTGCTGATGGAATGTGTCCGGAATAAAAATGAACGCGACTTAATGCTGAACGAGTTAAAGTTAAACAGGTTGGATGTAGGTCTGATTCAAAGCATTTTGGCAAACCCTAATTCGGAAGCAGCCAAAAAATTATGTAATTTAGTATTAGTCGTTCAGCAGTGAGCAGCAGCCTTTTAGTATTACTATATTGTAATTTGGATTTGTTTCTCCTTGTGTATTATATCGAAGTGTATTTACATTGTAATAAGGTATGATGGGGTTGACATATCATTATTGGACAAAAACCCCTATTAAAAAAAATATATAAAATAAAAATCTAAAGAATACTTCAAAAAGAGTTCATTGTTTCGACTCGGATTCGAACCATCGCATCACCGAACGTCGTCATATATGTATATCTTTGTTGTTAAATAAGATCATAGTTTTGTTAAATAATAGCAATTATAAATAATTATGTATTATGAAATGATTATTAAAGTATTTAATTTTTCTTGATTTTTATATTCTTTATCAATAATTACTACTTAAAACAAAATAGAAAAAAATCCCCAAAAAGCACATTTTGTACCTAGGATTTGAACTTCCAATCATAGGCACGGTAAGCGGTCTTGAAACCTCCAGTCTATTTAGACGATGAATATGTATTCGTAAATGTTAACCCTACTATTGCTTGTCGTCGCAATAATAAAAGTATTAATTTTTTATTGAAAAAAAACAATAATAAAAACAGAATTAAAAAAATGAATACTAACTAAAACTTATTTATTCACTAAAACAATACATTAATAAAATAAAATAAAATGTTTTTGCAAAATACAAAAACCAACTTGGGCCTATCACGGATTTGAACGCTCTTGTCTTTTGGTGGGGTAACCATTTAATGGAGCTGTGTGTACCGACGGCTACACATTAAGCTATACATAACCAGTACAAACTGCCTTCTGATTGTTCGAACAACCTATACAATGCAAGCATTAGATAAGGCAATCAAATGGCTAGAAATAAATAATTTAAAAATAAGTATGACAAAAACAAAAATATAATACAATTCCAAGCATCCAACACAAACACAGATAATTTAGTTATTCAGTATAACAATTCCGTCTTATAAGATATGATGTGCAGATTGACTTGGAAGCAATTTACGTCGTACCACCCCTATAGTGGCCCTCAGAATACAGAACAAACCAGAAACCGCGAACGCGCCATAGACTGAAGCTGCACAAACTACTCTCGAATAGTTTAGTTTGACATTTGGATGACTAGTCTATCTGTGACCACCGTGTGACTTACGCGCGAAAAATGATTTCAGTTTTTATTTAATAATGCCGTCTTGTGCGGTTCCCACCTGCAAGAATGCAGTTGGAAAAATAAAAAAACAAGATGGGATCACATTTCATGTGTAAGTAGCGCATATACATCTCATTTTATTTAAATGATGAAGTATTTTTACTTGTTCAAAATGTAAACAATTTGGGCGAGTCCATTTACTGAATGTTGCCAGTTTTGCTAGAATTTTTTCCCTACTTTCACTGGTTTATTTTTAGAAGTTTGTCAAAAAAAAGTAAATGCGTATAAATAATTTAACGTTTGATTTTATTATAAAATATTTAAATAAATATTCATTAATTTAGTGTCAAAATATTTACTTCTTACAAAATCTATCATACAAATGCATTTTTATATTTCTTCTTACATGGTGTAAAATAGCCTATTGAGATATTTTAGTGTTAATATACATACAAATATATATACTTCATTCATACAAAGTCTGAATGAAGAAACCTGACTCGCCTCGAGACAAGTTTTTAATGCTGTACGTACGTGATACGTTTATTTACGGGAACACTGCATTTACAAAGAGAAGAATGGAATAAAATTTAGGAAACGATAAGAACTTTTGAATAATCAATAGCAAAGCAAACATACCCTTGGATAAAGTCGAACAACGAACGAACTCGGTCGTTCAAACCGTTATATCGATACCTGTAATATCGTGGCAAATTATTACATGGTCAAAGCGGAAAAATAAAATATAGGTAATGGACTTCCGTCCTGTGTCCAAAAAAAAACTTTAAATTAAAAATCTCGGTAAGAGAAAAAACATGACACTTTTAGATTCAAAACCAATAACAAGAAAAAAACCTTTCTGATTAAAACTAAGGTTGGATTTGTTATCCAAGAAGGTCGTTCGTGATAAAATTATAATGTAGCATTTGCCAATGCTGCAATGAGCATTTTGAAATACAAGAGAGTTTATTCTATCTCATTAGTAGTTAGCACATCATAAGCCCCAAGTAGCTCATCATCATCAATGTTTACCAAAAAGCCATGTTTTTTTTTGTTACCCAACAGGTACTAATACTGTAAAATATTAATTGTAAAGAAAATAAAAATACACTTCTGTTCTCAGTATTACCTAACAAACTGAGGGTTGAATATGGACAAAGAAAAGATTACCAATGTATTGAAATCCATGTTCAACCCCTGGGGGTTGAACATGGACAACATTTAGGGGTTGAACATGGTCGAGGGTAGAAACTGTGGGGGTCGAACATGGACTAAACCCTTTTTTTCTAACAACATCTAAAAGCTTGTTTAAAAAATTATATGTTTTACTAGCAGAGCCAGCGGTTTCACCCACATAAGTTTCGATGCCGTGGGATCATCAGGATAAAAAGTGGTTTAATGTATTATTTCTGGTTATAAACTATCTGTGTCCCAACACACTGTCTGTGTCTATGTGTGTGTGGGGGTGTGTGTGTGTGTGTGTAAAAATTCCCTTTGACTAGAAAACTTATAAATGATTGTACCTACGAGCTCTCTACAGAAAAGAGAGCGACCGCGTCAAGGAAATCTTAACCTCCCATATTGACAGAAGTACCTACCGCCGCCTTACTACCCGCCTTTACCGAGAAAAGCCCCAGGTCAAAAAGTTTCAGCACCAAATACTTATACTTAGCTAGAAAACGTTCACAGTAAGGAAACCAATATGGCGTCTAAGAAAACATAAAACTGCATTGCTTTTTAAACCGTCGCGTGCGAAGTGAACCTTTCTTGAGTACAGGGACAAATCTAGGGTGGGTGCGAAATTACATATTATAATATAACATAACATAACGCCTGTTTTCTTCGAAGGTTTAGGCACGGTACTCCCACATTTCACCAGTTATGTTTTAGTCCCATGTAACAGGAGGCGAGCCTAATGCCACCAACCCTGCACAAATCCTGACTCTGGGCTGGTACTGCGAAATTCCAGATGTAAAAATCCAATAGCACTTTGCCCGACGGGGGAATTGAACCCAGGAGGCCAGGACCTAATGCTTAGGAGTAGCGCTTGTGATCACTAGACCAAAACCAGTCAAGAGTGCAGAACAAGTTTGTTTTAAATAGAGTCACACATTATAATAAGATTAAGTTAATACCCTAGGCTTGAATAGTCTAAATCAATTATTTATAACGAGAGCTTTTTTGTGATTAAAAGGAAAGAATGTCGTTAATCTTTTATTTTCCTTTTTCTCCTGCTTGCAGTGTCACATTCGTAAAGGTTGAGAAAATTATTTGTCCGATATCATGACCTACATAAGGCTTAGTGCTAACTACTTTCGCTAAATGTTTTTATCAGTTTCTTTCATATTTTTGTATCTTTCATACACGCTTACCGATTACGGACAGAACATAATATAACCAGCCTTTTATTGACCTACTTCAGGGCAAAGGAATTTATTATCAGAGGCCTAAAAAAAACCTACAAGATCGCTAATCCGCCTTGAGCAAGCACGTTTAAGCGCTCATGGCGGATTTTTTTTTACTTAGCCTATTTTGTCCCAGAGCTGGGGAAAAACCTTCCCCAAGTCCTTCCAAAAACTCTTCTTCCGTGCCACCTCAAACCAGCTCACATATAACATTATGTATGTTATTAAATTCCCGCACCCCTAATTTGCCCCCAGTCCGGCCCTGTACCCCGTTCAATTTAAATATTTCACAGTTCAAGATCGAACGAACCCGTTCCGCTATTGATAAGAAAAGAAAAAGAAACACGAAAAGATACTGATTTTCCAATCTAGGCGTAAAAGAAAACATAGCTTTTGTGACAAAATGTACGAGTGTTTCAAAAGAATAGGTTATTTTTTACAAAGAATAATGACGATAAAAAACATGATGCGGTTGTTAGGAAAATTGCCGTGAATCACGCGTTTGGGAGGCTTGATACTTTCAGTTATACGTATAATTATTAGCCAACAATACCCAGTCTTAGAACCAAAAATCCGAACACATGTGACATCTACCAGCCCGCATTGGGCCCGCGTGGTGGATTACGGCCCACTCCCTCTCACAGAGAGGAAGCCTGTGTCCTAGCAGTGGGAACATTAAAGGCTGATTATGTTATGTTATGTGCAAGATGGGTCGCCGTGCTCTGCGTCATTTCACTAGAAGTTTTCACACAACTTGCTTTATCATCATCATCATCATTTCAGCCGAAAGACGTCCACGGCTGGACATAGGCGTCCCCCAAGGACCTCCACTTCGACCAGTTCTGTGCTTCTCGCATCCAACGGGTTCCTGTGGCCTTCACAAGGTCGTCGGCCCACCTTGTGGGAGGCCTTCCAACGCTACATCTTCCGGTACGCGGTCGCCACTCCAGAACCTTTTGGCCCCATCGGCCATCTGTTCTGCGAGCAATATGGCCTGCCCACTGCCACTAAGTTTGGCAATAATCCTACTTCCTTCTTCCTTCTAATATTATAAACGTGAAAGTTTGTATAGATGGATGGATGAATGGTTGTTTGTTACTCTTTCACGAAAAAACTACTAAACGGATTTGGATGAAATTTGGCACACAGATGGTTTATAACCAGGATTACCATATAAAATACTTTTTATCCCGATATTCCCACGGGATCTAAACTTATGCGGAAGAAACCGTGGGGCGCAGCTAGTAATATAATATAATTGCGGTCATAAAAGTTCATAATTAATATAGAATAAAAAATAATTTAAAAAAACAGTTCATGGCTTCGCCTTTTTTCCACAACCACTTTAAGAATGACACCATTTCCATAATAATGTCTTTTCGATAACAAACACAGAAACATGCGGTACATACAGCTACACCAATTAATTAAAATCCATCCTAAGTTCCATTTAGTGCCCTCATTCCAGGACCACTAAACTAACTAATACTAGAAAGGTTTAGTGAGCAATGAAGAAACTGAACGTTTATGACGTCATGAATCTTACATATTACCTGCTACAGCTACACTTTGTAGACGTTTTATGGGCAGGAACAAGGGTAAATGGGTGATTTATGTAAGAATAGGTCTGGCTTGAAAGTTTTTATGCGATTTTTTGCAGCGATACAGTCGCAAAAAGACCGCGATACACTCGCGATGCTGTCGCTTGTCGTATTCGTTCGCCAACGTAAGACAGGGATGAACATACATCGCGACGTCAAAATCAGCTTTCTTTAGAATATTAGTAAATTCAGAAAATGTACCACAAAAATATGAAGAGAGCTTTTTGCCTCAAAGGAAAGGTCATATATTTAAAAAAACGGCCAAGTGCGAGTCGTACGTACAATATTTTACACTATATTTTTAAAAAAGAACCCTGAAAAATCACGTTTCTTGTATGGAAGTTCCTATTAATATATAACTTTACTAGCTTCTGCCCCGACTTCGTCCGCGTGGTATTCCCAGACTAACCCCGTCGCGTCGCATCGCATCGCCTGCCCGCGCTACTATTTTGTTTTCCCTTAGCGTTCTTTTTTTTGCTGGGCTCTTAACGGTCATAGCGTGATGTTAAATAGCCTTCCTCAAGAATTAGGCTATTAAATGCAAAAAGTATGTTTAAAATCTGACTGGTAATTCCAGAGATTAGCGCGTTCAAACAAACAAACTCTTCAGCTTTATTATTAGTATAGATTCTATTCTCTGATAAAGCGGGTACACACTTACTAAAAATTTCAAGTGTCTACCTATTACGGTTCAAAAGATATAGCCCTATGACAGACCGCCGGATGGACAGCAGAGCTTTAGTAATAGGGTCCCGTTATTTAGGTACGGAACCCTAAAAACTAATAATTTCCTCACGTACATGTATACTTTGAGTTAACATGACAAGAATATTTACGGATTTAAACGACATTGCTTCTCGTGAAATCGTGTGTCGAATTCATCAGAGGGGCAATTCTCGTAATTTTAAGAACGTTCACAGTCTGATCTCAGTCTCAATCTGTCAAAAACACGTCTAATTTCCCTACAGTTTTGACGAGATTTTTACATTGTCACTGAGATGAGACTGCTACTTGAATTTGAACGTTTTTTAGAAACGACAATATTTGACCTTCATGCATTTCAGGTTTTATTATATGTAGTTTGTTTTCTTATTTTGCCAAAATACAGACTTACTACGACACTGATTACTAATAACCAAACAGCTGACTTCAGAACCTCAACCCACTAAAAAGTACTAGGACCGCAGAAACATCAAGAGATCTTAGGCCCGGTCGTACGCAACAAAATAAACAACCACGGCGAAGTTTTATTGCTCTAATAAATTTCTCAGAAAACTAAATAGGCCCCATCATTTAACGTGGTCCTATAGCAGGCTTGGACACTTTTATATTGACTTTGGAAACGGCTAGGTTAGTCTTTTAACGTTTCATGGACGACTTGACGTGTAAACGGAGCCGTATTTTTCATTTTAGCACTGCTGAAAGCGGATTGGTGCACTTTTCTGGGATGAGATTTTTATCTGTTTTTAGGTTTTTAAACATGTACGAGTATTCTACGTAGCCAGGATTTTGTATGACTTGATTCAAAAGAGTGTCCTTGGAGTTACTTGCCCGTTCTTCTCCATAGAGATCAACGTTTAGGAATGGGCAACTAGCTTCAGTTTTTTGACTAACTGACCGACTTTTTGACAATTCAAAAGTGCCTGTAAATGGATTAATATTGGAATAATTAATGATTTTGATTTTATGGAAACTTGATATTTTTACATCGATTATCGGCCAGCTTGTGGTGAACACATAAATAAATACTTAGATTGTTTCGAAATGTAAGAACTCTTAGTTCATTAACATGAATGCGTCAATGACAATGATTAGGATCATTGTCATTCTACTAATATTATAAATGTCAAAGTTTGTAGGTATACATGCATGTTTGTTACACAATCACGAAAAAACGGATTAACGGATTTGGATGAAAATTGGCACGCAGGTAGTGTAAAAGCTGAATTAACACAGTATACTTTTATCGAGGTAGTATATTCCTGTGATGTAATTTCCAAGTAATGTAATGACTTCTATCAGAAATAAAATTGCTTCTTTGACTGTAAAACTGTTTTCTCATTATTTTGATCCATTTCCAAAGATTATTGGTCCTTGCATAATGCATAATCAGTCTAGAATGTTCCTACTGCTGGGACACAGGTCGTCGTCTCAGTGAGAGGGCGCGGGCTGTAACTAATCCACCACGCGGCTGAGAGCCCAGTGCGGGTTGGTAGATGTTCGAATTTTTAGTTCTAGGACATTTCGGTTTCCTCACGATGTTTTCCTTCACCGTTTTGAGAGCAGTGGTGATGAAAGAAAATAAACAAAGTAGAGTGCCCGTCTGGGTTCGAACTCACGACCAACAGCGTAAATTAGCGCAGATCCCAGAAACCACTGCGCCACCACTGCTCACGTTGGTCCTTATTGCCAATTAATTGCTAGGTTCCGCGGTCTGTTGACCAGAGCCTCCACCCAAATCATAATATGTATGACATACTTAGTACAACGAGAAGCTCCTGGCGTTCTGTAGTTCCTGCCAACCCCCCCGGGAAAAACCCGTGAGTTTATTTTTGTACTAGCTGCGTTTTGATCTCGTGGGAATATCGGGATAAAAAGTATCCTATGTGTTAACCCTGGTTATAATAAACCATCTGTGTGTCAAATTTCATCCAAATCCGTTCAGTAGTTTTTGCGTGAAAGAGTAACAAACATCCATTCTTCCATCCATCTATACAAATTTATAATATTATAATATTTATAATATTAGTGGGATGTTTGTTAAGAGGGTTGCGTTAAGTTAGCCCGCGAAAATCAAATTGACTTACGTTTTTTGCAATTTGCAAAATAGTATAATATTTATAATAGTATAATATTATAATATTTATAATAGTATAATATTATAATATTTATAATATTAGTGGGATGCTTGTTAAGAGGGTTGCGTTAAGTTAGCCCGCGAAAATCAAATTGACTTACGTTTTTTGCAATTTGCAGGTCAGGTTGTATTTTGCGTATAATATGATTCGCGACCGTAAAAATATGGGTTTACAGAATTATAATCATTAGAATCAACAATACTATACCTACCTCAAGTTAGAATTGGCCTAAAATGTCATGATTTGATAAAATAGTCATTCAATATGGTAATATGAACTTAGAGAGATGTATTGCTGATTCTAATGATTATAATTTGGTAAAGCTATATTTGTTTCGCTCGCGAATCATATTTAGATCAACATACAACCTGACACTGACCTGCAAGTTGCAAAAAACGTAAAAAAAAATTGAATTTGAAAGAAAAAGTATTTATTGTAACTCATACAGGAATATCACAAACTAAACTAAACGCAATCATAAAAAAATCAAATTATATAAAAAGAACGTAAAAAAAAAAAACATTTTGTTTTTTTTTCGCGAAATTCATGCTGAGATAGGAATCTCAGCATGAATTTCGCGGGCTACCCTGACGTTATCGCCTTAAACAACGGAATTATCCAACCACAGACGCGCAAAATCTTCCTTAAAAGCCCAACATTAAATGCCCACAGCTGGCGTTAAATCATTGTGTATAAACTAGACAAAGATAAGTCCCCGTACGCTGAATTTATATCCCACAGTAAAAAATGTGATCCCCTTGCGTCGGTTAAACTGAGATACATTGTGCGAGGATTTTATATTGTCCTTCTTTCTTATCTTCAAGGTTGTAAAGTGGAGAGTATGAGTAGGTTTGTTGGGTAGTGGCAATTTTTTTGTCGACTCATCTTTGCAAGATTGGCGATTAATTTTCGATAGAGTAACCACTGAAAAACACCAGCAGCTTTGTATACCAGCGCTGCGACATTTATATTTCAAATGTCGTAGAATTATGCTGAGATAGGAGCCTTTTGGCCTCGTACATGACTTTTTGTTTCATTTTTCTTTTTGTTATTTTTTTTATATAATTTGGTTTGGTTACTTTATTTTTAATATAATTTGTTTAAGTTATTTTTGATTGTGTTTAGTTTAGTTTTATGATCTTTCTGTACGAGTCGCAATAAATACTTTTTCTTTCTTTCTTTCTTTCAAAAATAGACTTATATACAACACTAAAAAAATTGTCCTCATCGTTGCCAAGAAAAGTGCCCAAAAGACTGGCAGCATTGCCACGTTGTATGGCAATCCTGATTCTTTGGCCAACCGGCGAGCAACCACTTGGCAATGTCTCAAAAAACTAAGTCACCCAGCATAGTGCCTATTTATTTATTTAATTTAAATAAAAAACATTTTTTTTTTATATGTACCTATATAAAAAATTATAAATAATAAAATTATAATTATATTAAATTGTAAATTTTAAAATATTTTTTCAATAATATAATAGTTAATAATATAAGTTGTTTATATGAGAGTCCCTTACATGATAATAATATCCTTCTATTTTTTTCCAGAAATCAACTACCACAAAAGAATTCAGTCGTTTTTTATTCCAAAGCTAATAAATTTCTCTCCGACTCACCATCGTTTCCGTAAGAGGTGTTCCGACTGTCAGTATTGTATCCACCAATTTATTGGAAGGCGTGGATCAAAACAATATTAGACCGGAACTGTCCAACGAAGCGGTAAATTGGACTCTGTAACTTGGTGGTAGATTGTGTCTGTCCATGAAAGCTGAGGCTGCTAGGACGCTTTTGGTCGTAAGCCTAGACTTAAATCGTTGAGGAACACTTCCAGTATTACAAGATGCTGATAAATAAATTTATTTAACGCAAAATTGCACCAATACTTGGTCCGACCAAACATTTTAAAACGAAAATTGCCGAATACTAAAAATGAAATTCAAGCTACTTGGAGCGACGATCTTTGCAGTAGGATCTGGGTGGATGGCAGGAGAGTAGCCAAAAAAGAAAATAAACGATACAGCGATATAGCTATTCGTCTGAAATGCCTGATAATTCGACACACGGTTTCAAAAGAAGCAGTGTCGTTTTAACCCGTAAATATTCTTGTCAAGTTAACTCAAAGTATACTTGAGTAGAGACTGCAAATCGGTAAACGTTAGGTAGGACGCCCTCAGGTTAGGTGGAGCGACGATCTTAGCAGGGTGGCTGTACCAGCTGTATGAGAGTTAACGAGAACCGAGTTGAACGGCATGCAATTTTAGAGGCGTATGTCCAGCAGTGGACTGCTGTAGGCTGATGATGATAATGATGAAAACGTTATTCGGTCAGACTCTAACCAGTCGTCATCATTTCAGCTGAAAAACGTCCACTGTTTGACCCCCCCCCCCAAGCAACTTCACTTCGACTGGTTTAATGCTTCTTGCATCCAACGGATTCCTGCGGCTTTCACTTACCAGTACACACTAAGAAATCCAAAATAGCTCTGTAGACTGTAGAAGATACAAACATGGTCCTTATATCATTATTGTAGCGGTATCTACAACGCCACATGCGAACAACGCGTCATACTGACGTCACGCAAATCCTGCATCTCGCAAGCAGAGTTTACCGCGCAGTTAGCATAGATACAATTTCCCAATATCAATCGTTGGGCAATCGCCCGCCAGACATAACACCCGTCTGGTTGTAGGATCCTCCCTTTTCAATGGAGGTTGAGTGAACTTTACACCTTGTTCCTCATACCTCCAAATCATAAAGACGCACGTGTGAAAACAAATCCCTCAAAGTAATCAAATAAAACTGACTGGAAACCAAAGGTCAAAATAAATGTCAGACGTAAATAGGTAAGTATCTATCACACGTTTCACAATAGGACAAACAGAGTGCTCTTTGAAGCTTACAAGGGAATATTACCCTAAGGAGTGAATCATTTCGTATCAACTACGTACCAATTTCATACAAAAAAAAATATCCTGGGCTTATTTCGTCTCAATTTCAATAAGAATCTTCCCACAAATAGTAGAAATAGAAAAAAAAAGAATCAAATATCGTCTCCTTATAATCGTTTTTATTGCGGCCATGTCTCCCCAAGGGATCAGTAGCACATAATAGATAGGTACAGAAGGTCGGCTCCATACAACTAGCGAAAACACACGGTGATGCTTGTGGCGACATCTACATCTCCACATGCGAACTACGCCACTACATACTGACGTCACCCAAAATCCTGCATCGCGCAAGCAGAATTTACCGCGCACATAATACAACCGTCGGTTCCAGCCCTGGATGGAGGCCTTAATTTATTGAGGCAACCACAGGCAAGTCTGGTTTAGCAGACGACCACCTCCTTGGTTGAATTGCGAGATGGCTTTCCAAAAAAAAAAAAGTCGTCGCGCAGGAGCCCACCGGACACCCGTCTGGTCGAAGGGTGCGGACCTTTCGACCAGACGGGTGTCTGGTGGGCTCTTCCACTTGGTAACCACAAGTAAAGCGCGCATCGCTTCTTTAGATAAAAATACTGTATCAGTAAAAGTTTTTTTTTTAGTTGGATTAGTTGGTACTTCGAGAGACTACCTTGTAGCAGTATCTACAATGCCACATGCGAACAACGGGTCATACTGACGTCACGCAAAGTCCTGCATCGCATGAAGAGTTTACCGCGCAAAAAGCATATATATAACAGCCCGACATGATTCATCGGGCAGTTGCCCAAAAACACCCGTCTGGTCGGAGGATCCTCCCTTTTCTACAGTGAACTTTACACCCTGTTCCTCATACCTCTATAGAGCTGACCTTCTGTACCTATCTACTTTTGTGTTAGTGCTTTGTTTGTCCAAATTCTGCGAATTCCTTAAGATATTTTCCCGCTACGCTTAATCTCGCATTGTGTGCTCAAAGGACCACTGAAAGCCCTTTGATCGAGATCGCTGATCGACAAATAGGACGACCAACAGGCGTCGACGATATTTATTAAATTATACTATTGACACCATTTTGTTATTTATTTAGTTTGCTTTCAGTTTGACAATTTAGTGATAGGATTAAGATTTCAATTTGCAGCTTAAATGTTGGAATTGATTTGGATTGGATGGACATTTTTTTAATGGATTTTGTGTGAAAACTTTACGTAACATCACGGCTAACCTCTGGCTAACCCTTAGAGGATCCAGGGCGGCGGGATCGTCCGATAGGGTTACCGCTGCCCTGGAACAGAAAGGGCTAAGGAAGGAACACGGGTGGGTTTTAGTCAGTAAGAGTCTGACACTCCCTTCCGCTCCACCCAGAGCGGGAGGGGTCATTTCATGATTTCCCATCCAGAAAAAAAAACCCTTACAGGCATTTACTGGCAAATATGGGTGTACACCTCTGTGTATATACAACGTGTTTTTTTTATATATCCCATAACTCTAGGGGGTCATTGTACTCATCATTATGAACAACTTTTACTACGGGACCAAACCTGAAAGCGCGAAAAAAAATCAGCTGTTCCCTACATTTATGTTCGTATAACTCGTTCCAATGTAAAAAACAAGAAGAAGCAAGCAAGAATAGAAGAGAGAAAATACAAGAAGTTTATATTTTGTAACATCTTACAAAATATAAACTTTTGCAAATTAGTGCTGGACTTTTGCTTTACCAGAGTAGCTTCACAATGACGGCACGGTTGGACAGTGGTTAAGCGATTGACTGCTGCGCTGCGTATCGCGGGTTCGATTCCCGCACGGAACAAATATTTGTATGATCTACAAGTAGTCGTTTCGGGTCTGGCTGTTTGTGTACATATGTGAATTTAAATGTTTGTAAACGCATATACAGGAGAAATTCCTTGAGTAGGGCAACGTTTTTTATAAAAAAAACAATTCATGTTTAACGCACCCACGATACAGGAGAAATTCCTTGGGTGGGGCAACGTTTTTATAAGAAAAAAAAAAACAATTCATGGTTTGGTTCTTGTTTCAGTCTTCAGTAGCCTTCAAGTCATTGGTCCTTCTAGTCGCATCCACTGTGCTTTCCATTTTGAAGGTCTCTATTTTAATATTAGAGTACGGTTTTTTTATGAAATAAAGCTCATTTATTTTTTATACACGGCTGTTCCAACAACGATCAGCCCAAGATAAACTAAGAAAATACATAATGATTTTGAAGAAGTCACCTTGGTTCTTGCCCGGATTTGAACCCACACTATCTTGAAAGGTGAGACCTTAACTACTAGGCCATCTCAACATACGACTCGTATGTCACGTCTAAATGTTTACAATGTCATCTACTAAACGTTTCCTATCTTTTTCCTAGCATAATCAGCCTATAATGTTCCCACTGCTGGGACACAGGCCTCCTCTCTTCGAGAGGGAGTGGGCTATAATCTACCACGCGGGCAAAGTGCGGGTTGGTAGATGTCACATGACTTCAATTTTTTTATTCTAGGACATGCCGGTTTCCCCCCGATGTTTTCTTTCACCGTTTTCAGAGCTGTGGTGATGAAATTATTTACACAAAGTAGAGCGCCTGCTTGGGTTCGAACCCACGACCTACAACTCGTAAATCGAGGCCGTTGCCACTGAGCTACCACTGCTTTCACTCCTTCTTCTCCATTTACTTACTCCTTCGCTATTTCCCAATAATGATAAACAGCTCAACCGATTCCCTTATTTCCATTGCAACATTCCCGCGCATTATTTCGTACCATTTTCCAATAATTTCACAATCACCGAATCCGGATGAAACCGCGACGGATCACTGAACCAGACCAATCTACCTAGATTTCGATAACGCGATATAATTACGCACGTTTTGGTAAACTTCTGTATAGACACAGAATAACTAATAGTACTAACGTATAGGTAATTCACGGCGCTACTCAAAAGTAAGTGCTTATATATACGAGCTTTATTACTGCTCAAGGAAGGTGTACAAAAATATGTGGTCTTAAAATTAGCTACGCAAGAAACAAATGATTGCGTGAGGCACATCTATCTCCACATATACATATTATGTCACCGTATGATTTTGAACGCCGTTGGTTTATAATGTATCTCGAAGCTATCGAGATTGTAAACTGTCGATAAATTGTGAACTTTACCATGCTGTTTACAATATAACGTATTAATTTTCGATAGTTATTAACTATCCATGTTAAACCATCAAATTGTGAACGAACCAGCATTTACCAACAGGGTTCACAATCTGTCCGATTTTATCACCCGTAAAATTGTGAAACGTCCCTGATTTGCCGGTCTTGGCGGGTGTGGTGATTTGGTGGGTTAGGTTAGGCTAGAACTGACCAATTGCATGCAAGTTTGATACCTGTTCACCAAAATAATCTCGGTTTACCATTGAACAGCTTATGAACTATCAAAACTTAATGTAATTAATTAATTGTAACAAGTAAGAAATGAGTATCTAAGAGGAAGTTTGAAAGTGGCGCCAGTGACAGAAAAGTTTAAAGGAAATCGTTTGGCTTGGTATGGGCATGTGATGAGAAGGGACGAAACGCATGTGACTAAAGGAGTGATGAATATACATGTTGATGGATGGAGAGGGAGAGGAAGGCCGAAGAAAAGATGGATGGATTGTGTAAGGAATGATATGAAAGAGAAGGGAGTGAATGATAGCGTGACGGTTGACAGGGGAGAATGGAAGAAGAAAACGTGTTGCGCCGACCAAGTAGCATGGGTAAGGGCAGGAAGATGAGATGGTTTGTTACAGGTTACAATTTTTCAATCTCGCGAGATAGATTATAAAATTACGATGTTAATAATTATACGGTGACACATACATAGCTTTTCTAATCAAATACATAGGCATACGATGCAATGGCATAATATAAAAATAAAAAAATGTTACTTGATATTCTTACTTAATAGTAAGAATATCTCCTAGAATTGCTTCCAAATGTAGACTTACAAGCCTACAAACCCAAATCTTCAACTAACTCGTAAATTACAGTTTAACAATACATTTTAGAGAGACCGGATGGAGCCGACACAGCTTCAATGAGCTGAAACTATCTAGATTTAGATAACATTTCATGTTATTGTACCTACGCGTTTTGGGTAAGGACGGGGTTGCACTGCAGATGGACGCACGGCAGGTAGATACGTTATTTATGTATTAATTTGGTCCACAAATTCAAGGTACAATATAGAACGGGCTATACTCGGTGTTCCTTTGAAGGATAAAGTCAGAAATGAAATTATCCAGAAAATAACCGGAGTTACCGATATAGCTTGCCGAGTAAGCAAACTGAAGTGGCAGTGGGCTGGCCATGTTTGTTGAAGGACCGATGGTCGGTGGAGCCAACGAGTCCTGGGGGTCTACTCCGAAGTAGTATCGGCCGAATGTTCGGCCGTTTCCTGCTACGAAGTTACTATTTGGTTCAGTCGGTCCCGATCCTACACTCCTACACTCTTTCGAATATTGACTATGGCCCCGACCCAACTGAGCCGATCCGAACTTTTTTCGCATTTTTCATTAATATTCGGTTCGGCCATGTGTCGATCCGATCCGAACATTCGCACTTTGCACTTCGGAGTAGACCCCCTGGTGTGGAGACCGCGTATCGACAAGCATAGGACGCTGGGGTTGTTCCACGCTACGCTAGATGGTGGTACTAGAAACACGGTACTAGATGGACGGACCACCTTAAGAAAGCGGCTGGGACCGACTGGATGCGGAAGGTGGAGAAAAGGTTGTGGCGCAGCAAAGGAGAGGCTTATGTCCAGCTGTGGACTGCGATAGTCTGAGTTGATTGATTCATTTGTTTGTAGACAGCCAGGTCAATAAAAAATACTGGCAAAAGAATTGTTTTTTTTGGTTTGTAGTTTTGTTTTGATTCGTGGAGATCAATAACATAAGTATTTCTGTTGATAAATATGAATGCAGTGCTTATGATGTTGAGCTTACAAAATAAATCAAATAATAGTACTGATTGCTCGATGGATATAATTGCCAATTTAGATTCACCGTTACATTGTGCGTCAGCCCTAACCGCTGTGAATCCCTATCCGATAGTAAACCACAGAGTGAGCTATATTATCTATTCAGATACCTAAATTCGAACCGAATCTACACATACATATACATATTATGTACATACATGCATAAATTAAATTAAATTATGTCAAATTAACAGCTTTTTACTTAATGCTTATGAAAGTATATACGGTACTTACACCAAAAAACCATTTTAAAATGTTTGTCTGTCTGTCTGTTTGTTCTGACTAATCTCCAAAACGTCTGGGACTTTCACTGGTAGATCGCTGATATTATAAAATACCTTATGCTTAGTTACTTTTGTTTTATAAAAAGAGTTAGTTAGGGTTCCGCGCAAAAAAAAAACATAAAAAGAGAAAAAAAAATCCTACTTTTCAATAGAGGAGTGGAACCTACAACCTCTCAGCAACACATTATTGATACCCGACGAAGCCGCGGACACTGCTAAATAGTTGCCTAATTATATTCCTTGCATTTGATAATAATCAATAAAGTCAAGGGTTAAGCAGATACGGGGCTATTTGCTTTAAATATTATAATGTGCTGATGGGAACAGCTTTTTTCATATTATGCTTTAAAAGAAAAACTCATTATCATCACCATCACCATCGTTTTCAGCCGGAAAACGTCTACTGCTAGACATACGCCTCCCCGCTTCGACCGGTTCGGTGCTTCTCGCTTCCAGCGGATTCTTGCGGCCTTCACCAACGGCCTACCTTGTGGGAGGCCTTTCAACGCTACGTCTTCCGGTATGCGGGTCGCCACTCCAGAACCTTTCGACACCATTGGCCATGTATTCTGCGAGAAATATGCCCTGCCCACTGCCACTTAAGTTTGATGATTCTTCGAGTTATGTCGGTTACCTTGGTTCTCTAACAGCTCTCTTCATTTCTGATTCGATCGCGTAGTGAAAATTTTAAGCATAGCCCTCTCCATTGCCCTTTGGGTCACTTTCAGCCTTTTAATAAGGTTATGTATCAGCGCCATAGGTCATCATTGGCAACACGCTCAGGTCAAAGACTTTCGTTTTGAGACACTGCGACCTGTGGGACAAGAAGATAATGCGTAGTTTTCGGACGCTGTCCATCCAAGTCGGATTCGACGATGGACCTCTTCTTCTCAATTTAAGACAAGCTCATGCAGTAATAATCGTGATATCATCAGTATTTTCACGTTGAGTCATAGGTCCAAGTTGTTATAAATATGTTGTGGTAGGTAATAAAAAATCAATTAAGGACTGATTTTTCAATCGACAGATATTTTTTATTCGTGGAGTCTGACAGCCTGACAGATTTTGCATGGAGGAACTGTCTTCAAAATTATTCCTCGGATAAAAGTATTCTGGCGTTGGAAAAATCAGCCCTAAATCATCTAACCATACTTTTAATTGGAAACCGATTCCAAAGTTAATATATACTAAACTAATGTAATATTTGATTACTTACGGTCTATTAAACTCATAATGAATATCCAATAATTGTGTATCCAAATAATTATTGAAATAATGAATGAATTATTATTATAAACCACACTAACGGATGTGTTTAGATCATCATTATCGACATTTTGATTTATTATAATTATAAACTTCTAAACAAATATTATATAGAGGTAGAATCGTTTGTTTGTTTGTAAGAGGTTATAGAGGTATGAAGAACAGGGTCGGTGTAAAGTTCACTCATCCTCTATAGAAAAGGGAGGATCCTCCGACCAGACGGGTGTTTTCGGGCAACTGCCCGATGAATCATGTCGGGCTGTTATATATGTACTTGTTGTGCGGTAAACTCTTCTTGCGCGATGCAGGGACTTTGCGTGACGTCAGTATGACGCGTTGTTCGCATGTGGCGTTGTAGATACTGCTACAAGGTAGTCTCTCGAAGTACCTACTAATTCAACTAAAAAAACTTTTACTGATAAAGTATTTTTATCTAAAGAAGCGATGCGCGCTTTACTTGTGGTTACCAAGTCTACAAACACTGTTAATGTGTGTGTAATCGCAGGAGCTTTCGGTACCGTCCGAGACAATGGCGAGGTTGGAAGTGTGTGTGTATGTGCTGAGACGCTACTCGCCCTCACGCACACACTCACATAATGTTTGTATACTTGGCTACCACTAGTAAGGAGCGCGTCAATTTGTGAGATAAAAATACTTTAGGCAGCTACACTATTACCGAGTGTCACAGGGAGTTTTATGGTAAAGTGACTTCCACACGCACAAAGTTGTGGGCAGAAGTTATATCGTTAGGTTATAACTAGTGACCCACCCACCTTTGCTTCGCACTGACGAAATATACTTACTGGTGTGGCGAAGTCAAAACATTTCAGGGCTATATCTTCTCTATCTATTATACACATAAACCTTTTTTTTGGGTGGGAAATCATCAAATGACGTCTCCCGCTCTGGGCGGGGCGGGAGGGCGTGTCAGACTTTTACTGACTAAAACTCACCCGTGTTCCTTCAGTTGCCTTTTGCGAACAAACCACGGCCCTGGCATGCATCGGCCCTACCGGACCCCGTCAGTTAGTGCTGACATCTCTGAAGCACGCGTGGAACACAACACGCCATCGACCCGGACCTGGTCCTTACCGGGCGCCGCCTCAACGAACGCGCCCACAACGGTGACCGTAAAGGGCCATAGACCGCACGACCCCGGCATAGAGCCTCCGGCAGGAGGCGTTTGGCCCTAATACACATAAACCTTCCGGAATAAATTCTCTACATGACGGTAAAAAAAAAACGACAGACTCGAAAAGCAACTTTGTTACAATACTATGTAATGTGTTTCTCTCCGGTTGTGTTGGATTGCCGCCGCATCGGACTATGAGAGTGAGGGAAGAAATAATGCACCTGTGTCTGCGCACACACTTGTGCACTATAATATCAGCTACGCCTGGCCCCCGCCCAGCTGGTCCCCGCCGAAATTCGTTTTGGAGGACTTTATGTAATATAACAAATTTTCTAATTTTCATTTTCCAACTAACAACGGTTGGATAAATAAATAATTGATGCTGCAATTGCACTGTGATATTAATTTGGAGTTCGTATTAGTTTTCGTGGACGATTAATTAATTCGTTTCTAATGAATTGGAACTAACAACCTGATTTATTGGTTAGTTCCGCACAATTTTAGCATAAATACTGATTTCAGCCGATTTCATTTGAAATATTGTGGTGTTTTTCCAGCAGTAAGAATAGGAAAAGATGGACGGAAATTAAAACTGATGTTGGACGAATTGACACCCTTCGCCCCTTCGCCCTTCACCCTTCGTCATTTTGCCGTGTCATCTCATACAACTATAGAAGAATAACAGTGGGTTAGTGATCGATTAATTTTCTTGACTTTACAAAAATTCATGCTTTACTCCATGGGGGTAGGCAGAAAGTCCTTTTGCTTTGTTTACGTTTATACAAGATTGATAATATTATTATCCTTACATAGTTGGGATAGAGCAAGCTTGACGTGATACTGGCTGGCAAAGTGCTGGAACTGTGTGAGGATTGTTTAAGGAACTCCGCTTACTAGGTTAGGTCAGGTTACAGTTGTGACTTCTTAATCTAAGATTGTGACCAAACGTTTTCATGAAAATAAACGTCGCGTCGCGGACTATTATTTTTCTATTACCTTGTTTAGTCCGAGTCCACTACCATAATAATTATGGTATTAACTATTATGAACACCTGAAGAGGCTCTCGTTTGGCAGCGGGATCAATAATGGGCTTATTCAGAAAGTGGTAGTTCTGGACACAGCTCGCATTGTCAGGAGGTTCCTCTCTCTGGAGCTCCCGACCGTAGCTTGGACCCTGTTCCCGATACTGGTGGGCTATTTTTTTAAATATTTTAAATGTTTTTAAATTTTTTATATTGTAACATTTAAAAATATAATTTATATGTATTTATTTAAATGAGGGAAATAATAATTGTACTAACTTATACCAAAACTTTATGCATAAATATAATATAACAGAGTTTTGTCAGCCAAATTATCACGCCAAAAGTAACAACAAATCAAATAACATAGTCTTCCTGTAACTCTAATCTGTTTAAATCCCTTTACTTAACGTACCTATTAAAATATATTTATTTTGGTATAAAGAAATATACCAAAATAAATACATCCTTAAATGGTATTCCTTTCGTTCTAACACCCGCAATAGGCGAGCATTCAATGGAACCGATGGCTCGCTAGGAATTTAATTCAGTGTGGATGTACTAAGGGTGTGGTTAGCCCAGTTTATAGGTACTTTAACGTTGTGGCTAGGAGCTGAGAAGTTATTTATAGGATTATGTGGGAGTTACTCTGGAGAATTCTATATAATGCGGATATGTGATTGATAAACGTACACGTAGCGTTGGTAGGACTGATGACCTTGTGAAGGCCGCAGGAATCCGCTAGATGTGGGAGGCACTGAACCGGTCGAAGTGGAGGTGCTTGGAGGAGGCCTATGTTCAGCAGTGGCTGAGATGATGATGATGTGATTGATGATGACAAAACAATGGTTTCGCGTGGGCTCAAGATTTTAATGTACAGACGCCAGCACATCAAGCTACTACAATCTGTCAAATTTCTTTAATAGATTTTCAACTTTATCTCTAAAGCATTAAGGTTCAAGGTTGATTGGGAAAATTTGACAGTTTCGGGTAGCTTGACCTGCTGGCGTCTGTACCTACGGTTTGTATGTAGTTTCACTGTATATTTCATAATACAGAGTGGCATAGACATCAACGCGCAGCTTGTTACCATGGATTCAGTTACATGATTCTTTCTGGACGCGCTTGCATTGAAATTTTTCGTCGGTAATAAAAAAAAATTGCTCTTTCTTATATTTTGACCGCGTAGGTATTGCACTTTTCTATAAAATGCCTGTTTTTTTTTTTATAACGGACGAAAAATTTCTACCTTATGTGGTCTAGAATCAAGTGCTGAATTCATGGTTATAGTTTGCGCGTCGCCTGTCGTCCCTGCCACCCTGTATACAGTGCAGGGGTCAACCTGCGTCCTGACTTAAAGACATCGCGCGAATACGCGATTGTAGCGCTCATATTCACTCTTTGTTCGGTGAACCAAAACACGTGGTCGCACTGCTAGAGAACGCTTTCCGGTTTTCCGGAAAAAAAAGAGACTTGAGAGAGAACGCGACGATCGTGTATTCGCGCGACTTTCAGTTTCGGTTTGGGCGAGGCCTTATAATACCCCTGTGTTATAAGTTATAACTGCCCCGATAGTCTCGGGTCCTGGGTTCAATTGCCGTTAGAATTTTTTCTCATCAGCAGCGGTCCGGGATTTGGAAGTTGGTGGTGTGATACCCCCGTGCCTCGGAAAGCACGTAAAGCCGTTGGCCCTGCACCAGAAGGTCAACTCTCGTAATCGTTCAAAATCTAGTCGCAGTCTCATCTCAGTGACAAACAAATGTCAAAAACTGGTCAAAATGTGGGGAAATTAGAGGTATTTTTTGACAGATTGAGACTGAGATCAGACTGTGAACGGTCTTAAAATTACGAGAATTACCCCTCTGATCACTCCCCGATAGTGTCGGAATACCGTCCCATCGGACTATATGAGTAAAAGAACATACAGTTGTTGGGTTTTTTTTATATCAGGAATACCCGGAGTTTGGATTTATGCTCGGTAGCCGCCCTTCGTCGACTAAAACATAACTTGCGTTTGGGTACACTATAGGAACACCTCTGCCTAACTCTTCGGGGAATACAGGCGTGATGTTATGTCATGTGATCTGCTATTGAATGATTGTAAACGACACCTAAACTACGTTGTACGTCCCAACTATGTTGGGGTCGGCTTCCAGTCTAACCGGATGCAGCTGAAAACCAGTATTTCACATGGAGTGACTGCCTATCTGACCTCCAAAATCCAGTTACTGGATAATACGATACCCCTTGGTAAGACTGGTTGTCAGACTTTCGGGCTACTGACTACCCGTAACGACTATCAAAGATCCACGAATGACAGCCAGGATCAACGGCTCGTGCTTTCCGAGGCACGGAGGGGATGTGGATGGGTGACCAACTTTACATACCGAGAGGTATGTAAAGTTGGTCACCCATCCACAGACAAACCGCGGCAAGCGTAGCTTAACCTGATCGATCGACCTGTGCGGCTGTTATTATTTAGCCACGGGCCCCTCAAAAAGATGGTCCATTGACCCTTCAAATTAAAAATCTAATCTAATCCCTACTTCCTTTAAATCAAAACCTCGCAACCAAAATTCATAACTACCGTCCCCCGTCATAAAATAATTTCATTCAAAGGTAAACACGGGTTGCGCAAACACGAACTACCCCCTGTTTAGCATTCAACCGTCGAAATTGAATATAAATTTGTGAATTTGATTACAAACTTGTTACCGCCGCCCGTAGGAAATTAAATAAAAAATATATTGAAGGCGAGAATCTGTATTTTATTATTGTGGTTCTGTAGGGAGAAAATGTTGACTTGTTTTGACATAAACTCAAACTCAAACTCAAACTCAAAGTATTTATTTCAATTAAACCAATTACAGGTACTTTTGAATTGTCAAGGGGTCGGTCAGTCAGAAAAATGAAGCTAGTTGCCCATTCCAAAGCGTAGGTACCTATGGAGAAGAACGGGCAAGAAACTCCATGGACACTCTTTTAAATCAGAATAATATGGTTACAAAGTATTGGTTACATCATTCATGTTAGAAATTATGCATGTGAGAACGATGCAGAACATTAAAAGCGTCCGTAATGAACTGATAAAAAAAAAACAATTCAAATATAAAATTAAATAAAAAATAAGCCATGGCAGCAAAGAGTTGACCAGTCCCTACTGACGGCGCCCGTTCACGAACATGACGCATAGATTAGCACCATTCAGCTCAACCATTTTGAAGGGAGCTAAATGATCCAACACACGCGCCACCATCAGCGAGACATTAGAGTGAGCATGACATACTCTCAGCCGCCAAGCCACATTCAAGTCAATGAAAGACGTACCCAGTAAATGGCAGCTTTATAGTATGTACATAGTACTCACATTTATGTGCTATGCAATTATACAATACTAGGAGATTGAATTTATATAATGCAAAAATAGTATTTTAAAATCTTCATCAGCTCCAACAGTATGTAGGTAGGTTAGGCGTGTGTGAGGTATTTCCAAATGCTAATCAATTTATTTATGCGTCCTGTGGAGCAGGACCAGCGTTTAACCAAGCATTTTTGTCAGCGATGTAATCCCCCAACTTATAATAAGCTTGGCTACATAGTGTGCGTTTTATGTAAGATTTGAATTTCGTTTCATTGAGTTGGAGTATGTGGGGAGGTATTTTATTGTAACATTTTAAACAGTACCCCATGAAGGAAGAGTCAACTTTAGCCAGTCTGAAACCTGGTTGAACTAATTGGTCCCTATTTCTAGTTCTATATGTGTGTCTGTCACCTCTTTTACTGAAAAGATTTAAATTTTTCCTTACGTACATGATGTTTTCATAGATATATTGACAAGGTACCGTCATGATATTAATATCTTTAAACAGGTCCCTTAGAGAATCGCGCCTGCGGAGGCCATATATTGCTCTGATGGCTCTTTTCTGCAGAATAAAAATAGACTCGATATCTGCAGCCCGTCCCCATAGTAAAATACCGTAAGACATGATACTATGAAAGTAACTGAAATAGACTAGCCTCGCGGTATCTACATTAGTAAATTGACGGATTGTTCTTACAGCATATGCTGCTGAACTTAGCCGTCCTGCAAGAGATGTTATATGAGGACCCCATTGCAGCCTTGAGTCGAGCGTTATCCCCAGGAAAACAGTTTTATCGACGAATTCTAGTTTCTCCTTATTCAATACTATGTCACAATCACTACTTTTAACATTCGGTAAAGCAAATCTTATGCATTTAGTTTTTTTCCCATTTAATACTAAATTATTAGCAGTGAACCAATTTTGCACTTGCAGTAGGGCGTTATTTACGTCGTCAAGATTTGATGCACGTCTATTTATCTTAAAAATTAAGGAAGTATCGTCAGCAAATAACACCATTTGAGGTTGGTTTTTTAATAAATGGGGTAGGTCATTTATATATACTAAAAAGAGAAAAGGACCTAATATCGAGCCTTGTGGAACACCCATTTTTACTTGTAAACCAAGTGAATTGACACCATTTACTTGAACTTTTTGTTTTCTATCATGTAAATAAGAGTTTACTAAACTGAGCGCAAGTTTACCTAGTCCGTAATGCTCGAGTTTCAAGAGTAAGGTTTCGTGATTAACGCAGTCAAATGCCTTGGAGAGGTCACAAAAGATTCCTATGGCATCTTGGGCTTCCTCCCACGCGGCAAATATTTGTTTCAATAAAGTGACACCGGCGTCAGTCGTACAACGTCCCTTAGTGAAGCCATATTGTTGATCGTGTAAGATTTTGTTGCTGTTAAAATGATTAAGCATTTGATTGAGCATTACCTTTTCGAATACTTTGCTGAATACCGGTAACACGGACACTGGTCTATAATTATTGGTGTCTTTGCTGTCCCCAGATTTAAAAAGTGGAATAACCTTACTGTGTTTCATTAAATCTGGGAAGACTCCTTGATCCACACACAAATTAAACACTAAAGCTAAGTATGGTGATATAGTCTCGATTATGGATGTACAAACTTTGATAGACATTCCCCATAGATCTTCGGACAATTTGATTTTTATTTGTCGAAAAGCTTTTATAACTACCATAGGGTTTATATGTTTAAATTGAAATTCAACCGGGCAACCTGGAACGTTCGCTCTTAGTAAATCAACTGATACGTCCGGTGAGGAATTTAAGGCTTCCGTCGTTTTCAATGGTATATTAGTAAAGAAATGTACAAATTCTTGAGCTACTTCTAAATTAGAGCATATGTCACCACGTGAAGACTCCAATGTGTAATCAGTGTTTCGTTTTTTATTCCTACTAGTTTCATTATTTATAATTTTCCAAACTGTTTTTATTTTGTTTTCTGCTGATTTGATTTTGTTGCTAATGTACAGGGCTTTGGCTATCTTGCAGGTATTTCTAAAAATTTTGGAATATGTAGCAACATACTTGTTGAAAGTTTCTGTATTGATGTAAGGCTTAAGGCCATACAGCTCGAACAGTCTTTCCCTACTTATCCTAATACCTCTAGTTGCCCAGTCACTAAATATAAAATTAGGGCAAATATTTTTAGTTTTCTTTTCAAAAGTTTTATTGAATTGAGTGTGCACAACTGAAAAGAAATCCTCGTACAATTTATTTGCATCATTCACATTATATCCCAGATCATTTAACTTATTATTTAGGATACAATTGAATCTATTTAGTTTACTAGTTGTTATTGGCCTATATTGTATTTGCACTTTTTGCAAAGGTGTTTTAAACTTAAAAGTTACCGTTTGACCACTATGATCAGACGGCAGATAGTTTACGATGGCTTTATCTAAATAATCACAATCGCAAAAGACATTATCGATGCAAGTAGCAGAAGTTGGAGTTACTCTAGTTGGTTCTGTAAAAACATTAGATAAATTGAAAGATTTGAAAAGGCTTAATAATCTACTGGTATTTGAATTATTTTCCAAAATATTAATATTAAAATCACCACAAATAATTGCGGCTTTGTTATTGGATGCAAGTTTCGCTAGGACATCTTCCATTATTGACTCAAATAACGAAAAGTTCTGATAATTAGGGGGTCTGTAAACGCACACTACAACATGCTTATCGAGCTCAACACAGGACAGTTCGATGCAATGTTCAATTGATAAACTCACTATGTCATTTCGTTGTTTGGATTTTAAACAATTTTTAATCAAGATTAGAGAACCTCCACGCAGCATAGATTTACGATTAAAACAACTGCCCACACTATAGTTCTCATAATTAATTAGCATTTGGTAATCCTTTAACCAATGTTCAGTACAACAAACAATGTCAAACTTTGTTTTTTCTAAAAACATTTGGATTTCTAGTAATTTGGAACAAATACCTTGAATATTTTGATGAAATAGTTTCAAGGCATTCTGCTGATCTCCTTTTTGATATTTACTTAATTTATAGCAAGAAGATACCTTGTTGTTGTTAGGTATAAGAATATTATTACTGGTACCTTCTGTTGTCTTACAAACTAGTTTAAATGATTATTCGGAGTTAATCCCAAAACTTCAACGTCATCACCAGGCAGTGATGAGCTCATAGTGCATGAGGGAAATGGAACCTCCTTCGTACAATTTGTAAAATTATTTATAGCATTTGAGCTACACTTACTTAGGTCAACCACCTTATTATTAGTATTATTACTAACTGTTATGGTGTTAATAATACAAGACTTCGACATACTACTTATGTCTGAGTTTATGTAAAAAGCTAATAGCCTTGCTATTATGTGTCTAAAACTAACAGGCAGATACACAGTATCCCTAGTCGACTTTAAAGTTTCCACAAAACTGTTGGTGTCAAAATATACAAGTTTGTCACTGTAGTGACTAGCTAAAAAGTGCATATGCTTATTAAGCATATGAATATAATTGTTTTGTCTATTTGTCAATTTTTTAAAATATGGAAAAGCACACAATATTATTTTTCTACAATTTAACTTTAACAATTCAGTTACACAGTCAGTGATTTCATATTTTTTCACATTATAACTGTTACCTACAAATACAGTAATGTTGGTTTTACAATTAAATAAATTTCCTGTTACTGATGCCATTATTTGTTTGTAGGTTGACCCTGGCATACAATAATTTAGAGTAGAATAACTCAGGTTGTCACTAATTAATTTACCTAAGCCTCTTCCTATACTATCTGAGAACATAACTGAATCATGACTACTGAAAGATGGACAAATACCAGTCTCAAGCTGTACCACTTGAGATAGATTCTGTACTATATCAGGTATGTCTTGGTTACGGTTACAGTCTTGAGACAAACTCTCAGTCTGGGACGGGTTCTCCGTCGGTTCAGGCTGGACAGCAACAGGGTTTGAAACCTGACAAGTACACTGACTCATAACTAACTCACTAGCAGCAAGAATATGTTCTTTAATTTGGTTCTGAGAACCCACATATTTAATGTAAAGGGAACTAAGTCTGCCCTCAAGTACGTGTATGTCAGACTGTAAGCGCTGTGTATCTATTTCATAGATTTTTATGCTGTCTTCTAATTTAATTTGCTGGTTGTTTAATTTATTTATTAGATCAACACGTTCTTTCCTCAGTGGAATATTTTTGGAAAAGTGTTTCTGTTGTTTCCTAAATTGATAACATTTTTTAATTATTCTATTCATATGGATACTAGTATCCATATGTCTAAACAAGTCAACATTTTCCCAGTAGTGGGAACATTACACATCAGCCTATAATGTTCCCACTGCTGGGACACAGACCTCCTCTCTGTGAGAGGGAGTGGACCGTAATCCACCACGCGGGCTCTGCGGGGTGGTAGATGTCACATGTCTTCGAATTTTTAGTGCTAAGACATACTCGTAACTGAAAATCAGCGCTACGCTGTGGATCCCCCAAACCATAGCGCTGATTGTTAGTATTAATTTTCCAACAATTCTTTAATTAAGTAATTTTTATTCAGGCAAACTATGGCTAACATACACGCTTCTTTTGATAGTTTTGTTACTTATGGAAAAATACGCCATTTTTAAACGCGAATGCATATAATTCGACGTTCTTTCGTTTCCATACAAGCCCTTTCATATTTACCCCAAAAATGTATAGCAAGTGCACGATACATTGCACAAAATATTTCTGGGGATCAGCAAGGAACCTTAAAAAGTTGACTTGTTTTCACGCGTCACAAGCTAATTTGCAAGCAAACACAAAAGTTTGCCGTAAACACAGCCGGGTTCCTAGGAATAATATCTTCTTGTCATTAATCACTTTGTTGCCTGTTTTTCCTTTGAAATTGTCAGGATTTTATTATTGACAAGTTTATGTGGGAGTGATTGGATTTACTGAGTGTTAATTGAAAGGTCAAGGGCAGTGGTGAGCCAGCGGTAACGACCGCGTGAAAAAGGAAATACAAATAATAAAATGTAGCAATAAATAAAATAAAATATAAACAGGGTTATTTGTAAATCACCAGCAACCTCTTAAGAGGTCATTGTACTCATCATTATGAACAACTTTTACTATGGGACCAAAACTGAAATCGCGAAAAAAAAATCAGCTGTTCCCTACATTTACGTTCGCATAACTCGACAAAATGTAGGGAGCAGCTGATTTTTTTTCGCGATTTCAGGTTTGGTCCCATAGTAAAAGTTGTTCATAATGATGAGTACAATGACCTCTTAAGAGGTTGTTGGGGTTTTACAAATAACCCTGTATATATATAATTATATATAATGGAGCAGTTAAAAATAACAAAATAAAAACTGACATGAGCAATTATCGACCAATAACCTTAATCCCAATTCTATCCAAAATCTTTGAGAAGGTTATGTGCATTAAAATGGAGAACTTTTTGACAGCATGTGATGTTCTTAAAAAAGAACAATTCGGTTTTAGGAAGGGGAGTTCCACTGCAAAAAATCTAAGACAAGTTGCGTGTTCCTAAACATGACAAAAGCCTTTGATTTAGTTTGCCATAAAAGACTACTCTCAAAACTTGAACATTATGGAATCCGTAAGGCCAACGACTGGATCAAGAGTTATCTTTCTGAAAGAGTACAATGCGTGGAAATATTTTATTTAAAATAACAAAGTTACATTCAAATCACCAACAAAATTAATAAACCAAAATAAAAGACACGTGCGAGGCCAAAAAGCATAATGCAAATCTCAGCATAATGCTGCGACATTTAAAAAATAAAAACCACAGCGGTATTCTGTTAGGGCCCAAAAATGGAGATTAGAACCCTTAACAGTACCTTTAATAAAATAGATGCAATATTTAATTACACGCAAGCACATACTCACTCCGTGACGTAGCGTCTTAGAGGATGCGAATCCGACCCACATCAAGATCACATTTCCGTATCCTCAGGCCCCCTGGAGCGCACTTCTATCAATCACATTATTTAATAAGGTGTGTTCTGACGTCACGACAAAAATATTATGTGACAAGAGATGAAAGTGATAAATTATGAATGATATCGTGTTCTTTGTTTAAAGAAAATGTACGCAGAATTTGTCGTGCGATCCAAGGTTGGAAATAATTAGCTGTCTAGCCTTCTCTCTAGTAGATAGTTTGATGAAGGCCAATTTCCGTAATTCAAAATCTAGTCGCAATCTCAACTCAGCGTCAATAAATTTCAAAAACTTGTCAGATTTTAGAGGTATTTTTGACAGATTGAGACTGAGACCAGACTGTGAACGTTCTTAAAATTACAAGAGTTGGCAATAAATTTTTGAAGGTTCACTACTCCTAATTAAATAAAGCCATTTTAGGTAAGTACCTATACAGAATCACTAGTTTTCATTAATACAAGCGTTTTGATGTTTGGATAGAAAACTTTCAAAAATTGTTTCAGCTTTCAGCAGTCTTCAGTCTCCGACATGACGGAGACTGAGGACTGTGTGATGGTCACCCATCCACTAACCGACCGCGGCAAGCGCAGCATAAACTTCGATCGACCCGTGCCGTTATTATTTATCCACGAGCCCCCCTACTAACGCAATCCACTCTAATTTCAATTTTGAGAGCAGTGGTGGCCCAGTAGAAACAGCCGTGAGTTGATTTTTAGGTTCGAACCCAGGCAGGCACTTTACTTTGTGTGAATTATTTCATCACCACTACTCTCAAAAACGGTGAAGGAAAACATCGTGACGAAACCGACATATCCTAGAACCAAAACATCGAAGACATGTGACACCAAGCAACCTGTACTGGGCCCGCTTGGTGGATTACACCCCACTCCCTCTCACAAAGAGGCCTGTGTCCCAGCAGTGGGAACATTGCTGCCATATATTTATTATGTATTTATTTAAACTTTTCGCACAAAACGGTACCAAGTCGGACTTAATGCCTTAGGCATTCTCTACCAGTCAACGAAGGGTGGTGAAGAGATTAGATGGCAGGTGCTTACATACCACATCATCATCATCATGTGCTTATATCACATCTGTATATGGGGCCATGTGTGATGTGTCATCCCATTAAAAATATTTTCTATTCCGGTACACAGAAAAAGATATCCGCCCAAAATAAACACTGACCAATCCTGCTTCCTACAATAATATTCCTATACGTTTGATGCTCTCATATCAAGCGCTCTCCACTTGACTGTCAGTCCACTCCATCTTGAGCACCCTTCATCTGTCCGGCAACGTAGAGTGGGTACAAGTGCCTCTTGTAAGCAAATAAAGGACAAACAGAACAATATGTGGTTCCCTAGGAATCTGCGGTTTATTATCATAGTGTGGCAGTTGTGTTTTATTGCCAGGCTGGAAGATTTGGGGTGCGGAGTGAGTTAACAGTCGAAGCGTTTTTTGTTAAATACTGCTTACTTTTTTTTATTGGGGCTTGTGGCTAAGTAATAACAGCCACACGGTTCAATCGATCGGGTTAAGCTACGCTTGCCGCGGTTGGTCCAAGACCCCTCCGTGCCGCCCCCCTGGTGGGTTCCCGCATTGTCGAGGCGGGGGGGCTCAGTAGCCGTGGCTTGAAGGACCACGGTGAAGCTAAGAGGAACCCGAGCGGGGGCCCCTCGTCAGGGCTTTTGCGGCTAAGCCGACGACGTAGCGGCCGGCGGCGGCGGGTAGGTTGCGATGCCGCTTGGGTGACATCGCAACCTACCTGACCTACCCCCCTATTACTTTATATTTGTTTTCTTTATTATTTGCTATCTGATGTACCTATGTATCTGATGTATTGTGTGTCTTTTAGTCTGTGCTAAATAAATGTATTTTCTTTCTTCTTTCTTTCTTTCAGAGGCTGGCCGCGATGTCGTATGGGAGACATTGCGGCTGAGGATTGGAGGCCGCGGCGGGAGAGGAGTGCCGGTATTGCGGTGCGCCGCTCTCTCTACCGTCACCCCCCACCGTCTGATGGCGGACGCGGTGGGGCCGCAGGGGAAGAGGAGTGTCGGTATGACGTTGGCCGCTCTCCCTATCCTCTGCGGCCGTAGCCGCCCCAACCCGGGGGGCATGCGGGCCCGCCAGCTAGGCGGGCGTGGAGGCCAGCAGCCAACGTGTGCAGGCACCGTTGCCTGTATCGCACAGGCCTCCACCAGTGTCGGACGGGAATGGCCAGGTGTTCCCGGCCATTCCCGTAGCCCCCCAACCTGGGGGGGGCATGTGGGGCCCGCCAGCCCAGCTAGCCGGGCCCCACATGCGCCGGGAGGGTTGTGGAAGTAAAGGCTAAACCGGTTTCCCATGGCCCTCCCATCACGGCGATGTGGGAACACCGCTGAGTTTTAGTGGGTATACTGTCATTCCGACAGGGAGTCCCACATACCTCGTCCCGTCCCCCGCGAGGCGGGGATGCGTAATGCATTTCTCAGCGACAAAAAAAAAAAGACACCTCTGTGCCTCGGAAAGCACGTTAAGCCGTTGGTCCCGGCTGTCATTCGTGGATCTTTGACAGTCGTTACGGGTCGTCAGACGCCCGAAAGTCTAACAACCAGTCTTACCAAAGGGTTTCGTATTACCCAGTAACTAAGTTGTGGAGTTCAGATAGGCTGTCGCTCCATGTAAAATACTGGTACTCAGCTGCATCCGGTTAGACTGAAAGTCGACCCCAACATGGTTGGGAAATGGCTAGGCAGATGATGACTGCTTACTTTTGTATTACCTTATTCTAGGTTATCCCACTGTAGAACAGTATTGGTTTCCTTTTCTATTTCAGTCCTGATAATCTCAAACTGTTAAGGAGTAAGCTACACCACCAGTAACCAGGGTTTAAATTTTTAAGAGTGTCCATGTTGGTTCTTGTCCGTACTTCCCCATCGAGGTCAACGATTTGGAACGGGCAACTACACAGTTTCAACTTTATGACTAACTGACCGACTCCTTGACAGTTCAAAACTAAATGGTTTCAATCAAATAAATGCTTTGAAATTTACGTTCAACTTCCCGGCTTTTTCAAATCTATCCCGACTTTTTGACGAGTTTAGTTACATATTACCTATATATTGCTATCAGCTATTAAATGAATTTTAGTGACACTACCCATGGAGGATAGGTAGTATTATAGATTGAAGCTGAAGATGGCGTATGCCAGTAGTCCTCTAAAGGACATCTTGGTCCAGGTTTGGCCTTACAAACTTCCCTTGCCTACCTACGTGCATCGTATAATTGTATTGGCACGAGATTGTATATGAGAATTGCTATAGGTATAATATATTGATGTAGGTAAGCCACCCAAGTTTCCTGACAAATTATAAGAATATAACTCTTACATCTCGATAATTGGACCACTCACATTTCTAGGACGCGCAATTGACCTTCACTAGTCAGCCCAATAAAAAGGGGTTTTACGCCAGAACTTGGTAGCACACAGTTTTTCTTCTTCATTTATTTGTTAGGAAAACGACTCAAATCGCGCACAGACGTCTTTTTATAACATTTGAATATAAAATCGGATGTCACATCAAGGGACTAGGCTCAGAAACTAGGTTAGAAGTGTTTTTATTGTTTGACTATATTTTTTAAAGGTAGTAATTGAAAAGTAGTCTAAATAATAACAGCTGCACGCTACGCTTGGCGCGGTCGGTACGTGGGTGGGTGACCATACATTAAAAACCGAGACTCCCTCCGTGCCTCGGAAAGCACGTGGTCCCGGCTGTCATTCGTAGATTTTTGACAGTTGTTACGGGTAGTCAGAAGCCCAACAGTAATTGACAACTAGTCTTACCAAGGGGTATCGTGTTACCCGGTAACTGTGTTGTGGCGGAGAGATAGGCAGTCGCTTTTTTTTTTTTTGTGGATGGGAAATCATCAAATGACCCCTCCCGCTCTGGGTGGAGCGGAAGGGAGTGTCAGACTCTTACTGACTAAAACCCACCCGTGTTCCTTCCTTAGCCCTTTCTGTTCCAGGGCAGCGGTAACCCTTTCGGACGATCCCGCTACCCTGGCAGGCTTCGGCCCTATCGGGCCCCTTCGTCTGCTGAAGATAGGCAGTCGCTTCATGTAAAATACTGGTATTCAGCTGCATTCGGTTTGACTGGAAGACGGCCCTAATATACATAGTTGGGAAAAGGCTAGGCATTGATTGAATTCCTAATCCCTTTTTTTGAAGTGAAAACTTCTTTAGCGGCGTTGTGCACTTTTGTTGTGACGGGTAAAAAACGTCAGGACACGTGACCTGATCGAAGATTCGTAAGGCGGAGCTCGCGTCAGGACACGTGACCTGATCGAAAATTCGTAAGACGGAGGGAGAGTAGACCGCATTCCAAAATGCACAACGTTAATATTCAAGTTTTCACTTCTGACGGCACTCCCCGAGTGCAACCCGTTGATTTTTTTTATGTTCCGCCCGGGCTGCGGGTTGTTCGAAAGAGATACCGTGGCCCCTGGCACAGGCAACTGAAGGAACACGGGTGGGTTTTAGTCAGTAAAAGTCTGACACGCCATTTCGCTCAGCCCAGAGTGGGAGAGGTCATTTGACGATTTCCCACCCAAAAAAAAAAACAAGAAAAAGCATAGTGTATATTGGCATAGTTGGAAAAAAGCTAGGTACATGATGATAATTCAGGGTCGCCCATGAAATGACGTCCAATCAAAGTTTTAGAAACGCATTGTAAGCGGGCATGCCTTTTATGCCTGCAGGTTAAAACGAGGGGAACGTTTTTATTTTATTTTTTCTGCTTGAGTATTTCAATGTTTTTGTTTGTATGTACGTGTGCTAGCTGACATATAGCAAATAATTTAATTTAATGTTTTGTGTTTCTCAATGCTAATTACTTACTATTGTATAGTATCAAGTTCTTCTAACTAAACAGACAGCTGTGCTGCTAGGAAGTTTGTTGCGCTTCTCGGCTAAAGCACTAGGAAGTGGTAAAGAGCCGGCGTTTTGGGGGATAGTCTTATGTCATTTTGACGTTCAAAAAGTGCTGATTCTCAGCCTAGTTTGATGACTTTTGATTTTAATTGAATCCTCTCTCGAAGGGCTCCCCGAAACTGAGCGTATTTCGATAAGCTCTTGAAGAGTGGATTCTAAAACTTTCTTTTGCACGTAATTTTATAGGCTAACCAGTGTATTATTACTATAGGCGGATGGTTAAACAATTTCTACAAAGTTTCCCTGTTCCCAGATCGATACTACACAGCCGGTCCAACATTAGGCACAGTAACAGTTATTAAATATTTTTAACAGTCCAATTTTACGGTATAACACATAAAATGTTCGTCTGTCCGTCACTAAATTGGGTTTTGGCATAAATTCAGTTGTTTATTATCAACATAAAGTGGGATCGTTTCAATTGTAGCAAGTTTTATTGGCATACCTGTTGTTTGCGGTGACTTTGCTTCGGTTAAAAGTTGCTGGTAGAAGGCAGGCAAATTTGAGGAGCTTGTGACTGAGTAATAACAGCTGCATGGGGCAATTGATCTTTCCGAGGCCGGTTTGTGGATAGGTGACCAAGTGATCATCCATCACATATCAATACCCCTCCGTGCCTCGGAAAGTTCGTTAAGCCGTTGGTCGTAACTGTCATTATTTTGTACATAGATCTTTGACAGAAGTTACGGGTAGTCAGAAGACCGAAAGTCTGACAACCAGACTTACCACAGGGTATCGTACCCAGTAACTGGGTTGTGGAGATTAGATAGGCCGTCGCTCCATGTGAAATACTGGTATTCAGCTGCAGCGGTTAGACTAGAAGCCGATCCTGACATAGTTGGGAAAAGTCTAGCAGAAGATGGTAGTCAAACAATTTGGCGGCCTTCCATTTAGTAAGCAGTACTCGAAACTTATGGACAAATTATGTAATACCAATAGTAGAGCAGATGCGAAGCTATTCTAAAAATGGACCAGAACCAGTCTTGAAGGCCTGTTTTTGGTGGTTGGTTTGGGATGGTAGAAGTGTTATAGTCCAACCACCATTTGACTAATAATGTCAATGATTTTAAAATAATTACGTTTCATGACACAGCACTATGAAAAAATAATTATTATTATAATTAATTACCCCGGCACCCTTCAAACCGGAATACACCAACGCTTGTTTTTCTCCTTCTTCATGTCGCTGCACGACTGTATTTTAAATGTTGTTTGAAAACTTTGCCACTTCCAGGGCGTTGTCGGTGGCCAGACACACCAACGCTACTGATGAAAGAAATATTTTGGTAGTAAGTAGGTACGTACTTAGATGCTATCAGAAGACTTCTCTTCTCTTCTATCTTCTTCTTCTTCTTTAGTTTTATGATATTTCTGTACGAGTCGCAATAAATACTTTTTCTTTCTTTCTTTCTAAGACCAGCGCTGCGACACTTTTTTTTTATGTTGCAGCATCATACTGAGATGCTGCCTTTTGGCCTCGTACAGGACATAGTGTTTTTTTAATTTTCTTTTTATATATAAGATCGTTTTTTTATAGACGAGCTGGAGAAAAGCGGCCTGTGGTGAACCTTTTTAAAGTGCACGAGTGTACTACGTGAGATCGACAAATGGATGTGCGAATAACACTTGTGCGACAAAACTGTACTGCAACTCACGCTAGTGCGAATGCACGCTTGTGCGACAAGCATATTATAAAGACTTAGTCGACGGAGCTCCGCTTCGCGGGGTTGTTGTATTTCAGTCTGCAGGGTTTAATTAAAGGTGACAGAAAAGTTGAAAGGAAATCGTTTAGCTTGGTATGGGCATGTGATGAGAAGGGACGAAACGCATGTGACTAAAGGAGTGATGAATATACATGTTGATGGATGGAGAGGGAGAGGAAGGCCGAAGAAAAGATGGATGGATTGTGTGAGGAATGATATGAAAGAGAAGGGAGTGAATGATAGCGTGACGGTTGACAGGGGAGAATGGAAGAAGAAAACGTGTTGCGCCGACCCCAAGTACCTAACATGGGATAAGGGCAGGAAAGAAGAAGAAGGGTTTAATTAAAGGAACCTAACCAAACCGAAACTCGGGGTGGCTCTGACGTCGAAGACTTAATATTATTGCTTGTCGCACAAGCGTGCATTCGAACTATCGTGAGTCGCAGTACAGTTTTGTCGCACAGGTGTTATTCGCACATACATTTGTCGAGCTCACGTGGTACACTTAAAGTGGACCACTGGAAGTCATGGGGATAGGACTTTGCCCAACGGTAGACTGATGCAGGCTAACAGTACCTAAGTATAAGTAAGTAAGTTATTTATATTTTAATGATTGTGTTTAGTTTAGTTTGTGATGTTCCTGTACGAGTCGTCACATTACATACTTCTCCTTTTTTTTTGCTTCTCACAAGGTGGACCGATGGCCTTGTAAAAGCCGCAGGAATCTGCTTGCTTGCAAAAGCATAGGACTGCTCAATGTGGCGACGCGTAGGGGAGATCTATGTCCAGCTGTGCTGCTCGCGACAGAAATGATGAGGTATTTCCCCAGACAACAATATACAAGATATTTTCGTCTGGTTGGCATAAAACAGACAGACAAATAAATTCCTTAGATATAAGAAAATAACAAGCAATAAAATATAAATGTATTTAGGCTATATTTGAGCTGTTAAACACGGCAACTTGTACAATTGCCTATCAAATGACTTTACGAGTATTTTACAATCATTTCTAATTGTTCCTATAACTGTTTTAGGCTGATCTAAGAATAAATAACGGTTTGAAGGATATTAATTAAAGTTTTAAGTAATTGCTGCCTCTTTAAAACGTTTTAACTGACTTCTAAAAATGGAGGAGGTTATGCAGTCGGCGAGTTTGGTTTTTCACGTTATTAAGTGGAACACCACGTGGCCTATCTGATAGTAGGTAATAAGTTATGGTCACTCCCGCCTAAGCTCTTCTGCAATACCAGAAGCATCATAGGTGCGTTGGCATCCCGAGCCGAAATAACATAGCATAATCAGCTTATAATTTTCCCACTACTGGGACACAGGCCTCCTCTCGGTGACATGGAGTGGGATGTAATCTACCACGCGGGCCCAGTGCGGGTTAGCAGATGTCACATGGCTTCGAATGTTTGGTTCTGAGGCAGACAGCCGGTTTCCTCACGATGATTCCTTCACAGTTTTTAGAGCAGTGGTGATGAAATTATTTACACAAAGTAAAGCCGCCTGGGTTCGAACCCACGACCTACGACTTGTGTTACCTCTGGAGTACCACTGCTCTCCCTATTAGCTGCACTAGCCTCCTAGCCTCTCACTGAAAGAAAGAAAAATGTTTTATTCTGCACAAATAAAACGCACATTAAAAATAAAAAAAGACACATAAATATACACACACAGCGTAGTCAAAAGACGACACGTTTGGCGCAGTGGCTGAGCAGTCGACTGCTGCCGCGCTGCGTGTCGCGGGTTCGATTCCCGTACGGAACAAATATTTGTATTGCCTACATATAGTTGTTCCGGGTATGGCTATTTGTGTATGTGAGTTTAAATGTTTATAAACGCACCCACGATACAGCCGATCGATTCTGTAAAAATCTCACCGTGAACAGTTAGGTGAAGTGAGCTTAGAGTGAGCTGTCAATAGTGTCAATTTCTAGCATTAGCTGAAAGACAGCTCATCCACGCTCACTTCACCTAAGTTTTAGTCTAGTCTAGTTTTGGTACGGAGTACGGAACCCTAAAAAAGACAAAGCGGGCTGCAAGCAATTAATTTAAATCTACTTTCACAAGTAATAAATTGTGGCTAAGTAATAACAGCCGTACGGGTCGATCGATCAGGTTGAGGATCACGCTGACCGCGGTTGGTCCGGGAATGGGTGACCATATTTCAAAATCAAAATCAAAAGTCTTTTATTCAAATTAGACTTAGGTACTACCCAAATAAAAGCCTCCAGGCATAAAGGGCGTGACAGCTTACATATTTATGCATTGCTGGGTTCTAAGACCTGGCAGTAGGTAAGCTAATTCTGGAGAAGGAACACAAACAATTTACATACAGCTGTGCTGCTGGGGAGTTTGTTGCGCCACTTCTTCTTCCCAGCGATAGCACTAGGAAGTGGTGAAGGGCGGGCGTTTTTCAGGCACTGTCTTTTGTAAATTTGACGTTCAAAAAGTGCTGATTCTCAGCCTAATTTGAATAAATGACTTTTGATTTTGATACAAAGACCACTCCGTGCCTCGGAAAGGACGTTAAGCCATTGGTCCAGGTTGTCATTCGTGGTACTTTGGCACTCGTTACGGGTCGTCAGTAACCCGAAAATCTGACAATCAGTCTTACCAATGGGTATTACCCAGTAACTGGGTTGCGGAGGTCAGATAGGCAGTCGCTCTATGTAAGTAAAATATTGAGCTGCATACGGATAAACGGGAAGCAGACCCCAACAGCTTTATCCCAACTAGGGATAAGGCTAGATAGATAGATAGATAGATTCATGTTTGAGGAGTTCGCAGAAATTCTTGTAGATTCGGCGTTTATTTTTTAAAGACTAGGCCAAACTTTAAGTTTTACGTAAGTAAATAAGGATCATTCTTCTCATTATTTACTGAATAACATAAGGCCTGTACTCTAAAGCCCTAAACGATCTTCATCAAGTTATCATGTTAGTCATGATAAAGTGCCAAGATCAATTAAATTGAAACAGTGCCATCTGGCGACTTTCTTCTGTACTGTTGATGTAAGTACATCAACAAAGAACCAAGCATGCTGTTAGTACCGTTTTATGTTACTAGGTGGCGCTAATCGTAGATACCTTTCAAGAATTAAAATAAAGTTTAATTCATTTGATTTGGAATTATTCAGACATTCACGTTATTCAACTACTGTATAATTTTACTCAAAAACTTTAAATACTACTTGAACTAGCTAAGTTTACTGTAACTGTACTAGTACGTACATATGACACTAGATGGGGGTGTCTTCAATTTTAAAACTATCTGTTGCTTTTCCCAATGTGTTTAGCAGCAGATGAACTCCGTATGGGTAATTGCCAGTATATTCTTTATGAGTGGATATTATGTAATTCCTTTAAAATATACTTAGTCACGTCACAAGGGTTGGCTCCTGAAATGTGATAAAGGCATTTTTATCAGGATTTAATCAAACTAAAATACGATTTCTGGGTGCCTAAAAAGGCCACTTTGGCAGAATCATAGGGACTAGGAAAACAATATGGATCATATTAAAAATCGTAAAATGGTCACAAACTGACAATTCCTAATATGATCTGTGTGCAATTCATATCACGCAATTTACCTGTTTGACAGTTTTGTATTTTGTATGGCAATTAGTAAAATGGTCCAACAATGTTTACACCGAATATGATTGATATTAAATTAATTGTAGATGAATAAACTATTATGTGTCATCTATTTAACGAAAATTAGAGGAATTGCTAATGATCTGCTGGGAATTCAGGAAATGAATAGCTTTTAGAGGTATTGCTTAAAGTGGCCTTTTTAGGCCCCCTGTATCTTTCTTCGTGTCTGAAATCTATATTAATAATAAACCTGTAGAGTTTGTTTGTTTGCTTGAACGCGCGAATTTCTCGAACTACCAGTCGTATTTACAGAAATCATTTTGCATTTGATAACCCAATTCTTGAGGAAGCTTATAGGGTACTTATTATCACGCTACTACCTAAGGAGCCTAACAAAAAGAGAACAAAGTCATAGCGCCGGCAGGCGATGCGACGCGACGAGGTCTGGGGAACAAGAAATTTCACACGGACGAAATCGCGGGCAGAGACTAGTACCTATATAAACAGAATCATCACTTTGCCAAATTTCGATTCCAAAAAACAGCACCCACTTAAACACAACAACCTGACCAGTTCCCGTTACCGTCATCGCGTTGCACACCACAACACGGGCCCACAATACCTCTTTATTTCCAGTATCTCACAGAAAAGTCGTGCATACGGCCTGGCAGATAACGAGCTACCAATATGGATGCCATAATGAGCACTCGGAGCCCTTATGTGGATGTATTGTGAGAATATAAGATGGGATAGAGAGGAGGATGGAATGGTAAATTGTTTTGGGAACCCAGAATAAAAATAATGTAGATACATATAAGTAAAGTCAAAAGTATTGAAAAATAAAATAAAATCTATATTTACTACTAATAATAAAGGTGAATAGTTTGTCTGTTTGTTTGAACGCGTTAATCTCTGGAACTACCGGTTGGATTTGATAAAATATTTTAGCTTCTTGAGGAAGGGCTATATGTACTTAACACCGCCGCGCTAAAACCCTTAGTAGCCTGTGTTCGTTGTTACAAGTAGCCCAAATAATTCTAAATAAAACTGAAGAGTTGATCTATTGGCAAGGCCATTTAACTACGCCTTCCAAACTTCTTTTAGGTAATTATTATAAGATCTACCTATCCCCACTGGGGTACAGGCCTCCTCTCTGTGACAAGGAGTGGGCCGTAATCCATCACGCAGACCCAGTGTCGGATGGTGGATGTCACTTCAATTGCTTCTAGGACATGTCGGTTTCCTCACAATGTTTTCCTTAACAGTTTTGAGAGCAGTTGTGTTGACATAAGTTGCACAAATACATGCCTGGATTCGAGTCCACTCACAAGTTGTAAATCGAGGCCGTTCCCACTGGGCAGCATGTTTTCTTTCTTTCTTTTCTTTTGTTCACTGTTCTCCTACTTTCCCATACTTAAAACTATTATCGTATGTCCTTATCCCGGGGGTCCTAAAAAGGTCACTTTGGCAGAATCATAACAGGATAACAATATGAATCATATTAAAAATCGTAAAATGGTCACAAACTGACCATTCATAATATGATCTGTGTGCAATTCATATCACGCAATTCACCTGTTTGACAGTTTTGTATGGAAATTCGTAAAATGATCCACCAATGTTTATACCAAAGATTGATATGAAATGAATTGTAGGTGATTAAACTATTATGTGTAGGTAACCATTTAAAGAAAATTAGAGGAATTGCTAATGATGTGCTGGGAATACAGGAAATGATTAGCTTTTAGAGGTATTGCTTAAAGTGCCCTTTTTATGCCCCCAGATACTTGCCTTGCACGTAATCTTAATTTTGCCAGACATTTTGATAGCCAATAAAAGTGGACAAGTGCCTTCTATCGTTGTATGCGGTAGTTGACATAAGGAGAGGTTGATGACCCCTTATATCAGGGAGTTCACTTGATTAGGTACTGGTAGATGCACTTGCACATACTTTTATTTATGTACACCTAAGGGCAGATTTTTCAATCGACAGATATTTTTTATTCGTCGAATAAAATTGACGCCCGACAGTTTTTGTATGGAAGATTTGTCAAAAATTCATAGTTATTCCTCCGATAAAGTTACCTGGCGTTAGAATAACCAGCCCTTAGTGTTTAATTGATTTCGTAAAAAATAAGTCAAATTGAGAAGCTTACACCTGGGGAGCAATTCTCGTAATTTTAAGAACGTTCACAGTATCAACATGCCAAAGTTACCTCTAATTTCCCTTAATTTTTGACAAGTTTTTGACATTAATTGTCGCTGAGATGAGATTGCGACTAGATTTTGAACGTTTTTAATTACGGAAAATGGTCGTCTCTTGTTATGAAAGACTGGAAACGAATTGCTCCTCTGATTTATTTTCAGTAGTCATCTGAAAACGACGTACGGAAACCAAGTTCGATTTTAAGAACGCTGCTGGGTGGCAGAAAATAGTAAGATACGCTACCAGATACTCTAACTACTACAAAAACGACTACAAAAATGTTTCGTACCATCAACCGTTTCTAGAAACAACCGCCACAGCGACAAGATAAAATACTTCAAGCAATAACAACTTTTAATGTCCACATTAATATTCAAATAAGGGTTGTTTTTCCGTTTGTTTCCACAAAGTTCTGCGTTGCATTCTCACAGTGAGCACGATATACTTCGAATTACTCGGAAAGTGTTTTAAGTTCCTGCGCAGAGTTGGGGTGGGTAGGAAGACTATGGTACTGTCAGAATAGGTAAATCAGGGGGCCTAAAAAGGCCACTTTAAGCAATACCTCTAAAAGCTATTCATTTCCTGAATTCCCAGCAGATCTTTAGCAATTCCTATAATTTTCCTATAACCTACAATGAATTTCATATCAATCATATTTGGTGTAAACATTGGTGGACCATTTTACGAATTTCCATACAAAATTGTCAAATAGGTAATTTGCGTGATGTGAATTGCACACAGATCATATTATGAATTGTCAGTTTGTGACCATTTTACGATTTTTAATATGATTCACATTGTTATCCTATTATGATTCTGCCAAAGTGGCCTTTTCAGTCCCCCAGAATAGAGAATAATGAATACACTACAATAGTCTGTTCACAGTTACGTATTTTACCTTTGATTTTGCATCCCTGTCCAATCACAGTGATCTTTATTGTCATTCAAATAAGGTCGCTGTTCGGTTGCTGCCATTTACATAAGTCTGTCAAAATCATTGTGATCTTTATTCTCGGCATAATAAGGTTGCTGCTGTTAAAGGGTAAAATAACTGTGACGGCATCAATTTTTTTATACTTATTTATGTACACACGGCTACACATCAAGCTATACATTTCCAGTTTTAGCTGACCTCAAATTGTATAGGTTTTTCGTACAGTCAGAAGTCAGCTTATACTGGTTATGTATAGCTTGATGTGTAGCCGTGCGTACATATATTTTTGTTGTAAGCTTACAAAGGGTATCGTATTACCCAGTAACTGGGTTGTAGAGGTCAGATAGGCAGTCGCTCTATGTAAAATACTGGTATACAGCTGCATCCGGCAAGACTGGAAGCTGACCCCAAAATAGTTGAGACAAGGCTAGGCAGATGGTGATGTTGATACTTTATTGTACACCAGAAAATACATAACAAAAAACACCTACTTACCCCTATATTTATTTCTATGATTTATATCGTATTTTTATTTTTGAAACAATATTTATTTATTACTGGCTTTTTTGTATGCACCTGTTTCATATTTTTTTCTTTCTTTAACGTAGTTATGATGAAAATTTATTTCATTAGTTAAACTAATTTAAACGAAGTCCACAGCCTCAGTGCCCGCTCAAGCTAGTTAATCACGAACTACAACTATACAAAATTATAAGTAGATAAAACTTGATAATGACTTGTGTCTTATATTTTACTAACTACAACTAGGTTCTACTACGGTTACTTATAAAACAAGTACAAAAGTGGAGTTAGTTATTAGCAGCATTCATAGTTAGAAAGAAAAGAAAATACATTTATTTGCGGCAAACATGACGCATAAAAAAAAAGAACAAACACAAAAAAAAAAAAAAGTGGGAGGTAAACATGCGTCACATTCACGCAAAACGGCCATCGCTCAGCATAATGCTAAGACCCTATACGAGACAGAGCCCCAGCGCTGGTTTTCAGCGGCAGCCGGCGTTGACAGTTGCCATGAGTTATTGTATGTTTGAATGTGGATCTATGATTTTACCTTTTTGTCAGAGTCAAGACGTGCCAGCAGCCAGTATGTACAGACGCCAGCACATCAGGCTACCACAATCTGTCAAATTTCTTTAATAGATTTTCAACTTTATCGCCAAATCATTAAGGTTCAATGTTGATTGGGAAAATTTGACAGTTTCGGATAAGTTGACCTGCAGTCTGGCATCAAAGTATTTTTCTGTTACTGTATTACTTGAGTTAATTATCTTTTTGTATGCACGTATTTCTGTGACAAAAAAAAATCATTTTTTTTTCTTTCACTATCGTGCTAACTAAAACCTAATTTTCTTAGCATATTAAAAATATCGACTATCTAATTAGACTCAAGGTTAGGATTTTATTGTTACGAGCAGAGGTGGCCCTGTGTTAACAGCTGGACGTACGAGTTACAGGTCATGGGTTCGACCCAAACAGGTACTTTACTTTGTGTTAATTATTTCATCAGAATATCGATGGCTATAAGAGTAGGGGAAGACCAAAGAAACGATGGATGGACTGTGTGAATTATGATATGGTTAGAAAGGGGGTGACTGTGGAGATGGCGGCTAATAGAGGAGTATGGAAGAAAAAGACATGTTGCGCCGACCCCAAATAAATTGGGATAAGAGGAGGAGAATGATGATGACCACTGCTCTCGTATAGAAAAGGGTGGCAGGGACGACGATACACAACCTGTTACCATGGATTCAGTACATGATTCTGATCCCAAACATTGAAATTTTTCGCCGGTCATTAAAAAATATTAGCTATGCCATATATTTTGACCGCGTAGGTATTGCACTTTTCTCTTTTGACCAGCTTTTGCCCGCGTCTTCGTTCGCGTGAAGCAACTTTCTTAATTTTTTCCGTAAGAACCTTCTACAAAGTATTAGAAAACTTAAAATAAAAAGATGGATGAAATCGGTAAAGTCGCTCTCAAGTTATGGCGTGACCAAGGGAAATAGGGATTCATTTTTATGTATATATACTCGTATATAGATAACCGACGAATAATTACTACGCTAAGGGATCTGGAATCATATTCGACGGCACGGTTGGCGCAGTGGTTAAGCGATTGACTGCTGCGCTGCGTGTCGCGGGTTCGATTCTCGCACGGAACAAATATTTGTATGACCTACATGTATTTGTTCTGAGTCTGGGTGTTTTTCTATCTATAATATGTATGTATTTACAAAAAAAAATTGTATATAAGTAGTTTCTCAGCCATCTTGTTACCATAACACAAGCATTAGGTTGCTTAGCTTGGGACAAATGGTGCTGTGTGAAATGTCCAGGGATATTATTATATTATTATTATATGCAGAATTCATGGTTACAGCTTGCGCGTCGATGACCCTGCCAGACTGCATTTAAAATGTACAGACGCCAGCACATCAAGCTACTACAATCTGTCAAATTTCTTTAATAGATTTTCAGCTTTATCGCTGAAGCATTAAGGTTCAAGATTTATTGGGAAAGTTTGTCAGTTTCGGGTAGCTTGACCTGCTGGCGTCTGTACATAACTAACGTTTCCAGTAACATAAAACTTCAGTTAATAGTCTGACATGTGTCCATACTCACGAAAGTTTTTACGTTTCCAGAGAACTCGCAAAATAGTCCCATAAAAATAAAATGGGTCGCGCAGATTATTTAAAAAGACACGGTTACATGTAGATGGTAAAAGAGAAATTTTGAGGAAAACGATTATTGTATTTTGACCCTGTTGTATGTAGGTACTACAAGGTTAAATATCCATGAATACTATTACCATATACATATTTATAATGAGCTATGACTGCAGGGAATAAACGCATTTGACTAAAAGAGTGATGAATATAAATGGTGATGGATGGAGAGGGAGAGGCTGGCCAAAGTAAAGATGAATGGATTGTGTGAGGAATGATACGACTGAGAAGAAAGTGAATGATAGTGACCTGCCGGTTGACAGGGGAGAATGGAAGAAGAAAATGAGATTTGTAACAAGTTGTTCGTGTAACAAAAAACAAACCTCAATCATAGAACAAACAACAACAAAACAGCACCCTAATTACGTAACACACAATCAATCTCAATCTGAATCATTTTGAAGGATATTGCTATTCCATTGCTTCATAAGTTCAAAAAATGTGTCATGTGTCTGCTCAACAACGTAAATAACGCTATGAATGTTGTTGAACTGTCAAAATAAAACCGATTCCGATTGATCGTGTGTTACGCAATTAGGGTGCTGAACCAAACAACAATTAATTGACAATTAGTATAATATAATAATAATAATGTTTATTCACATAAAAATGTGCATTTTTTATCAAGTAGAGTTCTTAATCTAAACTTACAGTAGGTACACCAAAGTCATTTGAGGCCGAACTAGACATAGCCTGAATTTCAGCCTTCAACGCCGATTTCCGAACGTTGAATTAGTGGATTTTTTTATCTATAGAGCTATCACCATTGTTTCACTTGGTCACGGTAACTTAGTGTTTACCATAGATATAATGGTGTTTACAGATGAGATAGCTATAATTACTTCATTTATTTTTATCCCCATCTTATTATTTTTTTTACTAATAATTTATGCACAAAGCTACCAGATTAGTCTACACATATCCGACAGCCAACTCTTAAACCAAAATCTAGACAACACACTACAAAGAACACCCATCCATCTTCAACTGTCCGACCCAAATTCCATATAAGACGAAGTTTAAATTCTTTTATTTTCCTCTCGGTCCCGGATGGCGAAACACCTCGGTTTAAGACTCAAAAGGTAATATTTTTTGTTTGCTAAGAATTATGGGTTTGAGCTTTTGGGTGTCTGTATCTTCATACCTGGTTATGCTTATAGATTAAACTTAAATTGAAGGAACATTAACTAAGGTGTCTTTGAAGATGTATTTGTTTAATTTATACTTATGATGACGCGGGCCAAGTCACGGGCAGAAACTAGTATTATAGACATTTTCATTGCAGCTTTCCGTGGTGTTAACAGTAATTAACACAAAGGAATTTCCGGGAAAAAATCACACTTTGGAAACTTAACTGAAGTTCCCTTAAAGTGAGCTATTATTCCACACAGCTCACTTCACGTAAGTTTTTCACGGTTAGATTTTTACAGAGTCAATCAGGAATGGTTTTGGTCTGTTTTTCTGTTTAAAATTACTTTTACTACCATATTCCTAGACAAAGTGACATCAGCGTTAACGAGAAACCTATGTACATTTTGAGTCGTTGTAGAAATACGAAAAGCTTTTAAAGTGATTGGCAAGTATTGTCTAGACCCGCTGGTGTTAAGCTATCAAGTCTTGAATGAGACACAGTTTACTATACACCGTATTCTTCACGGTATCCATAATCTTTGGCAAACACTTCTATAGCTTTTACAAATCAATTCTAACAAAGGAAGTAGTAGTACTAAAAAAGGCTTCAGTACAAAGATATTTGTGATTTGATTTAATGAAATTTCATTGAGCTATGCTGTAAGAAAGAGTCTTAATTTGGCCTATGTTGCCGCTTAGTGCAATTAAAATGATAAATCTATCAAATGCTTCGGATAAAGAGGCATGCATATCGGGTGATTTACGTCAAGATATTTAGTTTGTATGAAAATTAATAAAAAATAAGAATTCATTAATGTGTCCATCCAAAACTTCATATTTCCATGGTCTGAACATCTGGTCGAAGTTTATGTATATCGTCCGGAACACGGTGTATAAATTATTATTATAGTAACAGCAGTTGTTCTAGTCGTTTTGGGGATTGCAGATCATGAAGTCAAGATTTATATAACTACTAGCTGTGCCCAGCGGTTCACCCGCATTAGTGTTGATCCATGGGAATATCGGTTAAGAAGTATCCTATGTGTTAATCCTGGTTATGAACTATCTGTGTGCCAAATTTCATCCAAATCCTTTCAGTAGTTTTAGCGTGAAAGAGTAACAAACATCCATGCATCCATACAAACTTTCGCGTTTATAATATTAGTAGGATACTTTCCTGTAAGGCAGAACATGGAGGATAATTAACAAATAGTATGTACAACATCTTTAAACAACTTTACCCATGTGTGCAGAGGAATAAATGATATGATTTGATCATTAATCTGTCTGACAGTTTTATTTATGTCAAGACTCAGAGCCTGATTTAGGAGACCATAAAATTATATTAACACAGTGAATGAATCAGCAAGTTCTGGAAGCAAGTTTACCTGTAACAAAAAACTCAATTGATAACTAAAAGCTTGTGCTGCATGAAATACATCTACCTAATTGCGTTACACACTATCAATCACAACCCGAATCATTTTGACGGATATTGCTAATCCATTGCTTCATATGTTCGAAAAATGTGTCTGCTCAACAACGTAAATAACGCAATGGATGTTGTTGGACTGTCAAAATATCAGCCATTGCTACCGTTTGTGTGCTACGCATTTTAACCTCAGTTTTAAACATTATAGGTACTAAAAGCAACCCTCAAAATATCCTCACATCAAAATTTTAGCGACGATGTTACCACCGTCGCACAACTATGTCACCACATAAAGTTGCTCTAAATTCAATGAATCTACGACATTGACCCAGAGCTAAAGGTATGGGAGGTATTTTTGCAAAGATTTGTTATAAATTAACATAGTTATTCCATTGTGTGATATAAAGAAAGACATTCCTTAGCCTAGATTCTTGTTTTTAAGGTTGATAGGAGTTCTGCGCAAAAATGGTTCTAAAGAAACTTTATTTATTGGAAAAAAGCATTCTGGCACACCCGCTAAGGCAATGTTACACACACACACACACACAACATTGACATTGACATTTGCTCTTATTTCTCGAAATACCTATAACTATATGGCTATATTATGGCCTACAAGACCGGGGTTCAAGTGTGGGTATTTGTGTATGTAAGATTAGTGTTTATAAATGCACTAGCTTCTGCTCGAAACATCATACGCGTGAAATGTTTCGTTCTCCCGTGTTATAACTTCGTTTTCGCTTGGCTTTTTGACTTTTTTTTTTTGCTCGGCTCCTAAGCTTGATATTAAATAGCCTTCCTCGAGAATTAGGGTATCAAATGCAAAAATATTTTTTTTTAACCGACTGATAGTTTCAGAGATTAGCGCGTACAAACAAACAAACTCTTCAGCTTTATTATTAACTAGCTTCTGCCCGCGACTTCGTCCGTGTAAAGCAACTTTCTTATTTTTTTTTCCGTAAGAACCTTCTACAAAGTATTAGAAAACTTAAAAAAAATGGATGAAATCGGTAGAGTCGTTCTCAAGTTATGGCGTGACCAAGGGAAATAGGAATTCATTTTTATATAATTACTAGCTGACCCGGCAAACGTTGTTTTGCCATATATGTAGAAATTATTTCTAGCTGCCCGGCGCTACTTCGTTCGCGTGGTGTCCTACCCCCTACCCTACTCCTACCCTACTCCTACCCTACTCCTACACTACTCCTACCCTACTCCTACCCTACTCCTACACTACTCCTACCCTACTCCTACCCTACTCCTACACTACTCCTACCCTACTCCTACCCTACTCCTACACTACTCCTATTCTAGGGTGGACATCCCTTATCACTTAAGGGTTTGAAAAAAAAAAAAAATAGATAGTAGCCGATTCTCAGACTTACTGAATATGCATAAAAAATTTCATCAAAATCGGTCAAGCCGTTTCGGAGGAGTATGGCAACGAAAACTGTGACACGAGAATTTTATATATTAGATACAGATAGATAGATTATTAAATCTGCAGAGGGAGTGGGCTGTAATTCACCTCTCAATTGATTTTTCCTCCACCGTTTTCAGAGCAGTGGTGATTGATCTACACAAAGTAAATCGCCCGCCTGGATACCTATGACCTACAACCAGTAAGTCGCAGCCGTTACGAGTACCACTGGGCCACCGCTGCTCTGAAGAAAACACCAATAAATAAATAACCAAGTTAAAAAAAGTATTTGTTTTTGTACTTGATTTTGCTCTCAAGCCTAAAATCAAATACTATCAATCGTTTCTTAAATTTAAAATGTCTACAATCTACACCAAGTTATATCGTAGTAACCTCAACTGAAACCAAGTCGCCATTTTAACTGTAAACTCATGAATGAAGAGCCGATAGTATCCCGTTCATTTAATCTAGATTTATGTGAAGTGTTACCGGCACGCCATCTGTCTGAATTATGGCTCAAATTGTACGTAGATACTTTCCTTTTTTTTGAGTGACGAATGATTTATTAGTTTCATTCATTCATTTGTAAAACAACTACTACCTAACAGAGGTACCCATTTCTGTCACCAAGGAGGATTGCTATTTTCCAGTTTGAATGATACTTAACAGTCCTTGAGGTAAAGTTGGTATGTTAGGATCATAACATAACTTATTTAACGATTCAAACACTGGGGCCATGGAATCCGAGTGCCCACGTAGTTTTTCAAGACATAGCCAAGCTGTTGTGCGACTCTTCAGGTGACCAGAGGACTGAAGTATTTCTTGGCAAAAGAATCAGAATTTTCTTACAACGTGGTAATAATGCCAGCCTTTTAGGTACTTCGTTTCCCTCTTTTTTATAGGTACATGTACCTCTATCATCATGTGCCTAGCCTTTTCCCAACTATTTTGGGGTCGGCTTCCAATATAACCAGATGCAGCTGAATACCAGTATTTTACATGAAGCGACTGCCTACCTGACCTCCAATACGATATCCTTAGTGAGACTGGTTGTCAGACTTTCGGGCTTCTGACTGACTTCTGACTAACGACTGTCAAAGATCCACGAATGACAGCCAAGAACAGCGGGCTTAACGTGCTTTCCGAGGCACGGAAATAAGAAAGTATTTTGAGATGGTTACCCATCCACGGACCAACCGTGGCAATCGTAGCTTAACTTGATCGATCAATCCGTGCGGCTGTTATTATTTGGCCACAAGCTCCTGAAGTCTGTTAGCTTATATATTATGTAAATACTAGTAGTGGTGTCTTTAATAAAGTAAAAAATGTTAGATGATATTTGTTTATTTCATTAGTAAATCACCATGTTTGTATTTTCAGAAGGGGTGAGCAAAGTGTATAGTGGGTATACCCATACTTCGCGTGTTAAGTCATACATACACTTAGGACAAACAAATTACCAATACTCAAGGTTACTAAAAATGCTTATCTAATGAAAAGTATTGCGTATGTGAGCCGGGCACCCTTTATGCCGGGAGGCTTTTATTTAGGTATTAGGTTTTGCTTGATGTGTACAGTTTTCGATGTTTCTGTTGGTATATTGGCGTGTGCTAGCTGAATTAATATAAAAGAAAAATAGCCGTTAATGTAGTTGTGTGTTTTTTATTTTAGTATAACTTAGTGTGGCTGAAATGGGCATTAAACCGACCCGACTTCATCTAACGTGGAATTCCACACTCACAGTACCTAGAACTTGTGACAAACGGCACTGTGTTTATTTCAGGATTGCCTGTAAAATACTTCAACGTCGCCTACTCCAGCTTATAATATCTCAAGGCTGACATGATGAATTTCAAACAATTTCTTCAGGGTGTTTCTCCAAGATATAAAGAAGGGTATTTTCATCACGCTTGCTCACTGTACAATGATTATGCAGTCTGTGTTGAGGGTCTCTCTTTTGTCACCTTCGTCTTAAGTCAGATGACAAATTTTATTCCAGTCCCTACTCAAGAATAATAGCATAATACAAGCCTCTTATTGTCCCACTGCAGGACAAAGGCCTCTTCTCATACAGAGAAGGCCCGAGCATTGATCACTACGCTTACCAAGTGATCCAGTACTACAGAAGTATTTAATAAGTTCTATCTGCCGGTTTTGAAATTAAGTCAATAAAGATGTGGGTACTTACCAACTTACATTATACGCGCCGCACTATGTAGGTACCATTCTGTTTGAAATCAGATGCGTCTTCTCGACATCCGTGTGTCACTAACGGGATACAGCAGAATACCAACGTCAGGTATTGTACCTGGCATATGCTGAGCTGGACTCCCATTTGGTGCAGCCATGAGACACACACCACCCAGTAGTGATCGACCGTTGTGGACATAGACTACTATTTTATACTAGAGGTTGTGGATTTGCGAGGTGTCTATGGGTCGATTTATTTTTTTCACTTCTTTTATTGTTTTTTTTTATTAGGTACTTGTATTTTGTGTCTTTTGTTGCACTAAATAAACGTTTTTATCTATCTATCTACCCAAGACGGGTTGGCGATTTCAGAATTATATTGACAAGTCCAGAAGAGTTATTCTGTAAAAATATTACCGTAAAATATTAGGTGAACAGCTGTGCGAGTCTGTAACCATCTCACCGTGAAAACTTAGGTGAAGTGAGCGTGGAGTGAGCTGTCATTCTAACTAATGCTAGGGATTGACACTATTGACAGCTCACTCTAAGCTCACTTCACCTAACTTTTCACGGTGAGATTTTTACAGAATCGATCGGCTGAGCTTAAAGTGAGCTGTCAATAGTGTAAATCCCTAGCATCAGGTGGAATGTCACCTCACTTTCAGCTCACTTCACCTAAGTTATCAAGGTGAGATTTTTACAGAATAGAATTACAGGTAGAAAGAATGACAGTCACTTTAAATTCACTTTACCTAAGTTTTCAAGGTGAGATTTTACAGAATGGACCGGCTGGTTTCCTCGCGATGTTGCCCTTCACCGCTGTCACTAAAAACAAATGAAAAATATCCTTACTCAACGACCTCTCATTTCCACTTGCCTACCGGAACTATTAAACGGTTATACCACCAAGACACCTTGCTCTTGGCACCAGAAACATAATCCGGCTTCATCTTTATCTAATTACAAACACCATTAAAATAAAGATTCCTATAATTGCATAGGTACCGAGGACGGCATATCGCGTGACAAAATATAGGGGTAGGACAGTCAATGTCATGGCTAGAGTAAGAACACGCTATGGACATGAAATATTGGTGACAAGGTTGGCAGTGTTGGATGTTTCTGGGAGTGGCTAGATAAGCTAGTTTTTATTTTGAGGTCCTTGTCCCTGTGAAGATTGTAGCACTTTCAGACACCTTCAAGAGGATTACGTACAATCCATGGTAACAGGCTACGCGTCGTGACGCGTAGCCTGTTACCATGGATTCAGTAGGTAAATGATTCTGAACCAGTCAGTTTAATCGCAGGGGGCGTTGAAACTGATATTTTCCCATAGCAAGTAGTGAAAATAAAACGTTTTTTACAAATATAAACAACCGACTTCCAAAAATAACACTACAAAGTGAAAAATAATTTTAATTTCTGAAGCCGGTGGCAAAAAATAATGCTTACATTAGTGCTTAACTGTTAAAACACAGACTAAACCATATTTGCATTGCTATCTTTTTAATTAGAGGTGTTAAGCTTCCATTAAGTATATTATTCTAGTTTCCCAGAATGCATTATAGTAGGAAGTATTTTAAGCTTTTCATGACACGACACCACACGATAATGATCCTAATTGCAAAGGAAACATCAGTATAATACTACAGTGCAGGGTTATTTTAAATTGGCTAGTTAAACTCCGCAAACCGGATGGGTATCTGAGAAGCAGGATTTCAACCCTACAAACCACAAAATTAGGAGAAAGAACATCAAATTGCTCATAAAATATAAATATTTCATTGAATCCACCATGATGTGACCACCTCAACCATTACCTACCACCATGACATTTGGAAAACAAATCTGAACTTCGCAAATTAGAAGTCGACGATAGCTAATTATGTTTTAGCACGGAACGCGTTAATTATGTTGTCATAATCTTCACGCTATGTAACTTTGTAGGTAAGTAAAAGTAATACCTAGAATAAAAAAAAAATCTAGACATTATGATTAGACTAGATTTTTTAAGTAGTGATGGACTGACTGACTGACTGTCTTGTTGATCGCAAATACTGCATCTGGGCGAGTGTTACCGAGTTCGATCCCTGGACCGGGCAGTGTTATTGTATTTTTTAATCAGAAAAATCAAAAAAGCGGTTCAGGGTTCAGTACTGTGATTATAAAATTAACTGTGAACCAAAATGTGAATGTATAATGGTCTACCCCTTTGGGAAATACAGGGGTGAAGTTATGTTGGTCAGGCGCCTTCCGTTTGGAAACACTGCTTTTCAACTTTAAACTGAGACATTATATTTGGAGAAGTCAAGGTTTAGTACGGAAGAACCAAGACAGAGGAGAAATTAGCTGCGATAAGGCAGCCGTCATAATGGTAAGTGGTCAGTGCAGCCAGAAATCTGCAATAATGGCAGAGGCATCACTGATGCAGTACCATCCTGCAAACAAAGTGGAACACAGTTTACTTTCGATACAGGAGAAATTCCTAGTGTTTTTTTAACAACGTTTTTTTAAAAAACAAACAAACAAAGTAGATATGTCTCATAATACCAATAATTCCAAGTGTAGGACACACTCATATTATTATATATTTTACTTTTAGTTTGTTGATGACCTAACTAAAGGTTCGTGAATAAAAGTAAAGTGGACTGTAAACACTTATAATACGGTTCTACAAGACAGTACAATGTTGGACTAAACTTTAACAATAGGTACAAGTAGGTAGATAAGTATGCGCGCGCGTCTTCGACCGTGCTCGGTATTGGAGTGAGGTGCGGGCGGCGGCCAGTCTGCTGCCGCGGTGTAGTCCCGCGCCACGCCGCGCCGCGCCCTCCGCGCGTCCCCTGCCTTGGACTAAGACTCACGCCTTGTCTGCGTGAACATCCTCCCCGGGTTGAAGCATTCAATCTAGAGGAAGTGGACAAATATTATTAAAAGAACGTAGTAGCGTCCCCTTCTTTGTCTTCACCTCGACCACACGCGTAGTCCCGTCGTTCCCCGGGAAGACCTTCGTGACACGTCCCAGTGACCACAGCAGTGGCGGTTGTCCTCTCTCCTTGATGAGAACTAACGTTCCCTCTGCCAGTTGTCCTGTAGATGACGTCCATTTTGTTTTTTGTTGGAGCAGAGAAATATATTCTAAATGGAACCGCTTCCAAAAATGCTGCTTTATATGTTCCACTCTGTGATAGCGCTCCAAGCGGCAGATATTTATATCAGTCACCTGTGGATGCGGAACAGACATAAGTGATCGTCCAATTAGAAAATGTGATGGAGTTAGGACAGTAAAATCTAGTGGATCAGAGGAAAGTGGTGTGAGAGGACGTGAATTAAGAACAGCTTCAATTTGAGTCAAACAAGTGACCATTTCCTCATATGTGAAATGTGTTAATTGTAGTAGTCTTTTCAAGTGGTGTTTAGTAGAACGAACGGCAGCTTCAGCAATGCCGTTGAAATGTGGAGAGTATGGAGGGACAAAATTAAATTCAATGCCCTTTTGTGCAACTTCATAAGAAATATTTGAATCTTGTAAGAATTGTCGCAATTCATTACAAGTGCCTATAAAATTAGTACCATTATCGGATAAGATGCTCTTGGGTTTGCCACGACGAGCAACGAAACGGTTTAAAGCAGCCATATAGCCCTCCTTAGTTAAGTCTGTAACGAGCTCGATATGAACAGCTTTAATTGCAAGACACACAAAAATGCAGAGGTACGCCTTTACAAGCTTACACCCTCGCCCCTTTCGATCCGCTATCAATATTGGCCCGGCATAGTCGACACTGCAATTCAAAAATGGGAACTCCAAGTGAGTTCTATTATAAGGCAACTGTCCCATGACTGGTTGAACATTTTGACATTTGTACTTAAAACATTTAATGCAATGCTTTACAATAGATTTTGATAGGTTTCTGCCGCCAAGAGGCCAATACATTTGACGTATATTTGCTATCAATAACTGAGGGCCAGCGTGTAACAAATCTTTATGATATTTATAGAATATGATTTTAGTGACATGATGCTTAGAACATAGTAAAACTGGATGCTTGATATTGTAATCATAAGGAGAATTATCAAGTCTCCCTCCTACACGAATGAGACCATCTTTGTCAACAAAGGGACTTAAAGAAATGAGTCTATTTTTACGAGGCAAAGTCTTGCTAGATTTAAGAATAATATATTCCTTAGGAAACATCTCCATTTGAGCTTGACATAAAATGAAAATCAAAGAATCTTGAAGTTCTTGATTTGATAGTGTATTTTGTAACTTGGTTTTATTTTTTAAATTATAAACAAATCTTAGTATGTAGGCCACCACTCTTTGTAGACGACTTAGATTTGAATATTTATGGAGTAGTGTATGAATGAATGATGGATTTATGTGAGAGGACTGTCCATGGTTTTGTGAATCTGTGAGATATGAATGATCTGTGCAGTCTGATGTAATGACTTCTGGCAGATCCAGTTTCACAGATTTATTGGGCATAGCTGGCCAGTCTTTTTCGTTATTTAACAAAAATTGTGGGCCTGACCACCATAAAGAACACTCGCTGATAAGGTCAGCCTTCAGCCCACGCGAAACAAGATCTGCCGGATTGTCTCTAGACGGCACGTAACTCCACGTATGACCTGCAGTGCTCTCCTGTATTTCATTGACTCGGTTACGCACGAAAGGTTTTAATAAACTTGGTGAAATAGCTAGCCAACTCAACACTATTGTTGAATCGCACCAAAACCGGCATCTAAGTACAGGCAAAGTAATAGAACTCTGAACCTTAACACACAGCCTTGTGCCTAGCAACGCCCCACAGAGCTCGAGACGTGGAATGGTAGTGGGCTTTATCGGTGCTACACGATTTTTAGATGCGAGTAATTGTACCTTAACTGAACCTTGCCTGTTCACCGACCGGAGGTACACGCAACAACCGAAAGCTCTCTCTGATGCATCTGTAAAGACATGAATTTCATGCGATATAGCATTATCACATACAACCCATCTTGGAATTCTTAGATTATTTAAACATGGAAGAGTGTTAACAAATTTGTACCAAAAATTGCATATAAACTCTGGCACCTGCTCATCCCAGTCACACTTGGCTAACCACAATTTCTGCATTACGATTTTCGCCTCGACTACACATGGACCAACCAAGCCTAATGGGTCAAATATTTGACTAATGACTGAGAGAATTTGGCGTTTAGACACCTGTTTCTCAGCATCAATGCAAATAGAAAACGCTAAATAATCTGCCTCGCACATCCAACGTAAACCTAATGTTTTCGATACCGCGTTCTTATCTTCAGACAATTTTAGACAATCTAAAATTGCTGAACTATTACAAACCTGATCTAAAATTGACGAATTATTAGATTGCCATTTTCGTATATGAAAATTCGCTGATGCTAAGACAGATATTACCTCCTTGACCATTTCTACTACGTCTGAAACTGAATTTCCTCCTGAAAGGTAGTCGTCAACGTAGAAGTCACGTTCAATTGAAGACTTGACGATTGTACTGGTAGCAGCATTAGCCAAGCTGACTAAGCACTTTGTTGCTAAGTATGGGGCAGAAGCCGTGCCGTAGGTCACAGTATTCAGACTGTACGTCTTTAACGGTAACTTTGAATCTTTCCTGAAAATGATTTGCTGCAAAGTACGTTGTGAGGGTGTAACAGCAACGGCACGATACATCTTGGCTATGTCTCCAGAGATGACATATTTGTATTGCCGAAATCTTAACAAGATTGATAGTAGATCTTCTTGGATAGTCGGACCAACCATCTGGATTTGATTGAGTGACACGCCCGACGTGGTTGGCGCTGAGGCATCGAAGACTGCCCGTAGTTTTGTTGTTGAACTGGATTCTTTGACGACCCCATGATGAGGCAAGAAATACTCAACATTGTCACCTGAATGAGGCTTCCTAGAAGTTTGATTTTCTGTCATGTGTCCAAGACGCTCGTACTCCTGCATGAAGGCAACATAATGTTCCTTGAAGCTTGGATCACGCAGAAAACGGCGCTCCAGTGATAGAAATCGACGTTTAGCCATCTCATATGACTCACCTAAAATGTTAGGATTATCCTTTAAAGGAATTGTCACAACAAAACGACCCTGATCATCCCGAGTAGTATTATGACGAAAACTCTCCTCGCACGCACGTTCCTCCTGTGACAAAGCATATTTGGATGGTACAGAATCTGATTCCCAAAACCTGTTGAGGTTGTTATTTAATTCATCCATAGACACGTTGCAGTAGTGTGACTGGTTATTAGAGAATGAACGCAATGGAGCCGGTCCTGAAACTATCCACCCGAGTCTTGTTGCGTGAAGTTTGGGTTGATTCTTACCTAAATTTATAGATGAGGACCCTAAAACATTCCAAAACACTTCCACGCCAACAAGAATGTCAATTACAGACGGAATATGAAAAGATGGATCAGCTAATTGAATGTCTGCTGGAATGTTGATGTTGCTAAGATCTACAGCTGAAGACGGCAACATCCTAGTAATTTCTGGCAATATGATACAAGTGATGGTTTCCCTGTAGCCACCATTCCGAGCCTGAATTGTAACTCTACAAGACTGTGTGCTATTAGATGTTTGCTTGTTTATACCTGTTATTGTGGAGTTAGCGTTACGTCTAGACAATCCCAGCTTGTGACACAGTGTTTCAGTGATAAAGTTGGCTGTGCTACCGTTATCAAGCAGGATCCTGGCGTTGAACTTCTCACCTCGGCTGCTGATCACCGTCAGCAGAGCTGTGGAGAGTACAACAGAACAGGTAGTAATATCTGCAGTGTCACTTGACAAAACAACGTTTTCAGACGTGCCTTTTTGTAATTGCGCACCTCCAGAAACGTCATTAAGTAAACTAGGTAAAGCAACACTAGGCATTGGATCTTGTACATTTGGATTAGACTGTTCTACGTGTAAAAGCGTGTTATGTCTGCGATTACAATATTTACAGTGGGATAATTTGCAACGTTTACTTGAATGCCCAGGACGTAAACAATTAAAGCACACATTAAGCTCCTTCACCTTTGCCAAACGATTTTCTAGTGACAACTTACGAAAGTCATCGCACACATACATAAAATGATCTTTTTTGCACAACGGACATTTCCAATCTTTTGTATTGTTTTTATTATTAGATTTGGTTTTGATTAAATTATCGCTTTTGTTAGTATTCTGTATATCTACTGTGTGACTGTTAGTACTACTGTCTACCTTTTCTTTTGTCGATTCGCTATGTTCAACTGTCTCTAACAAATCAGCCCTCCTACTAACAAACGAACAAAATTCTGACAAAGTAGGAGATTTGGGTAAATTATTGCGATATTCTTCCCAATCTCTGTTAGTAACTTTGTCAAGTCGACTACTCATCATAAACACCACCAGTGTACTCCACTGGTCAGTGGGCTCGTTCAGCGATTTTAAAGCTCTAATTTGTTTATTTATATTGTCAATAAATTGACGTAAGGCTACACAAGACTCTTTAGACACAGCTGGAATATTAAGCAAAGCCTGCACGTGGTTATTTACTAAAAGCCTACTATTGTTATATCGCTCACATAGCAAATCCCAAGCCAATTGATAATGCTCGCCTTTGAAATCAATATTTTTTATAATTTGCTGAGCATCTCCCTTGAGCGAAGCACGTAAATAATGGAACTTGCTAATGTCATCGATTGCACTACTACCATGTATAAGAGAAAGATAAGTGTCTCTATACTCTAGCCAACACTGATAACTACCATCGAAATGAGGTAAATTAATTTTAGGTAAGCGTACACAATTTTGACGGAACGATGCACCTGTGTTTTTGTCTGCTGAGCCCGCTACAGACCCGCCGTCAATGCCGGCATCGGCATTTATGAGCAAACTGCGTGCCTGTGCTGCCACTGCGTGGTACCGCTCCTCAAATTTGGCACGTTCCCGGTACGCCTCGTCTGGCTTGTCCGAGAGCACCTCGATCTCCAACTGCAAATTATCAAATTCATCATATAGGGCATCAAATTTTCTAAGGCGACCCTCCAGCTCAATGCGCTGCAAACTAGAAATTGATTCGCAACTCACAAGCACGTTTACCCAATTGCAGAAATTCGTAAGCTTAGCTTTTGAAGCACTGCGTTTTCTTACAAGTAATTCCTCAGTAGCCATTATAAGAAACTGGTTTTAGGTAGATAAGATGCAAATGAAAAAAGAAATAAAGATGTTAAGCAAGTAGGTAGGTAGTATGATGTGACTAATTAGCAGCGAACAGATGTTTTTTGCAATGAATAGGCGCGTGACCTTGAAGCTCACTCGCTAACAAAGAAAATGCCAGCCGGTGCAATAATAACAAATCGGTTCGATGTAGCTATAAACTAATATGAACACACTATAAACCAATGTAAATAATTACTTGATGACTCAAATTTGAAACTGAACTGAAAACGGTTGCAACGGAAATTTTTGCATTTGACTTCAAACTGGAATTTTTAGAAAGGAATTTGGAACGATACACAATATGCTTATCTTTATCCACAAGGCGGACTGTGTTGATTCCCACGAAGCAAGTAGATAAATGTCTCGGCGGGTTCGACCAACGTAGTCGAGACTTGACCACCGTCGACGTGAAGACCTCGGGAACTTGTAGACGTCCTCTCCTCGCTTATTATAGGCGACTCCAAACCCAAACTTGTCTGCCGGTTAACGCAGCTTGTAGTGACACGGCGCTTTGATAACTCGTCGTGTTAAAGTCCACCAACGTCGTCGCCCGTACTGCCACCGCGCAAACGTCCTCTTTGTTCGTACAAAATACGTTACGCGGATTTTAAAATAAAGAAGGCCGAAGGACCAAAATGTTGATGACCTAACTAAAGGTTCGTGAATAAAAGTAAAGTGGACTGTAAACACTTATAATACGGTTCTACAAGACAGTACAATGTTGGACTAAACTTTAACAATAGGTACAAGTAGGTAGATAAGTATGCGCGCGCGTCTTCGACCGTGCTCGGTATTGGAGTGAGGTGCGGGCGGCGGCCAGTCTGCTGCCGCGGTGTAGTCCCGCGCCACGCCGCGCCGCGCCCTCCGCGCGTCCCCTGCCTTGGACTAAGACTCACGCCTTGTCTGCGTGAACAAGTTTCTTAAAAGTAAAAGATATAATAATAATAATTTTTATTTTATGATTGTATGACATGTGTAATTATAATTACTAATATTGACTAATTACTTGTATGTGTGGTGCAAACCGTTAATGTAAGTTGGTTATTAATAAATAAATAAATAAATAGAAGTGTTAGCATACACACGCGCTTGCGCTGTAAGTTGGTGACGAGATCCTCGTCAATCAGTCTGATACCAATCTTACTGACTGGCACAGCTTTTGACTTACGACACGAGATATTCTCGTATAACTCGTGCCGACACAAGAACACAACACGTATTCGCGAACTAAACATTCTTCAGCTAATTCTAAATTTAGCGCAAAAAAGTTTGTCTACCAAACGCTATGGCTAATCGCGGTAGAACACGAAAACTTCTAATTAGAGTCAAATGTTAGAATAAATATACATAAACTTTGTCGGTCTACGGTGCGATTATAAACTTTTCTGTACTAGTTTTAAACTGTAATGAAAGAGATTGGCTTAGTTTCTGAGTTAGACTGTAGACCTTTGTCGCTTATGATATTTAGAATGGTATAGATTTTTTATTTAGATTTTGGGGCCTAAAAAGGCCACTTTTTCAGAATCATAATAGGATAACAATATGAATCATATTGAAAATCGTAAAATGGTCACAAACTGATAATTCATAATATAATCTGTGTGCAATTCATATCACGCAATTTACCAGTTTGATAGTTTTGTATGGAAATTGATAAAATGGTCCACCATGTTTACACCAAATATTGATTGATATGAAATGAATTGTAGGTGATTAAACTATTATGTGTAACCACAGAACAGATAAAAGAGGTCTGTTCTGTGTGTGTAACCATTTAACGAAAATCAGAGGAATTGCTAGTGATCTGCTGGGAATGCAGGAAATGAATAGCTTTTAGGTATTGCTTAAAGTGGCCTTTTTAAGTCCCCTTATCACCTTAATTCTCTCTGCCGCCAAAAATGTAAACATACTCGTATATTATCTCTACTTTCTTCTAAATTCGATAATGTGTTTATATTATGATATGAGCCTCATTGATTGCTACCTATAATTACATCATTTATGATTCAAATTACACTGAAGACTCAATCTAGGTATTATCAGGAAACTGTTGAAATCAGCAGTTCCTTAGTACTCTTCTATATGTATTTTTATTTATTAAGTGTGTAAATAAATAAATAAATACTTAACTAGAATTTAAACGCTTCCCTAGCTGCAAATAAAACCGTAACATCTTCGGCACGGGACTACTAAAAGTAAAAAATGTCTCAGAAATACTTTGTTTACAATCGTGTCAAAGGGAAAAAAACTTACTTTAAGTATAGATGTTTATCCCCAAACTATGTAGAAGTCAATAAATAATTGTAACATATTCTATTTCGAACATATTCGTGTCAACTTCAACTGTATGTTTTTCAGAATCTAGGGCAACCCTCTACAAAGTTACGACTATTAGTAATCCTTAAATTTGAATTCTATTACTGTGGGGATAGGGTTGTAGTAAATGTATAGTTTAATTGGTACCTATTCATAGGGGCTTGATAATCCATTTGTACGATTTAGTGTAGGTATAGGTTTATATTTGGGGGTGGTGCCATGACTTTTCTGTTAGAGGTGGCACAGAAAAGACTCAAACGAATTGCCTCGATAGACCTACTTTACGAAACATAAAACTGTGATCGACTGCTGAAATAAATGGAGATACAAATAATTATTTTAGAGAAACTCTACTCAGCTGCCTAGCCTTTTCCTGTAACAGGGTCAAATTAAATCAATAAAATTAAAATGGAAAAGTATTGATGGATTTTTTTTTTGGAGAGGTCAACGACCACTGGTAATTTGTTACTTCAAGTATGATTTGAATAAATTTGTTATCTTTTGTTTTATCGTATTAAGATAGCGATACCCCCTCACGTCTGAAAAGTTTACACAAAAAAAAAACTGATAGTTCAAGTGATTATACACAAACTGCGGTCCATGACCCCATCAAAAATATCATTAAAGGACACTGGCAAGATTAGGCCCAGGAGCGGACACGAATGAAATATATATTAAAAAAAATCTTTAATTAAATAGTTATTTACAGTCATTTTTAAACGCCTTTTAACCATTGGGTACTGAAAAACACAATAAAAAGAAGATGATAGCGGAAGCCATTTTGAATGAACTTAGGAAATGCACGGGAAATGTAGAAGTCATTGACTGGGTTGCCAGGGGTAAAATATATAATATTTTATGCAGAGACCCCAGAGGTTATGATTTCTCATTATTTAATTATTGTTATCAATAATAGATCCATTTTGAAAGTCAAAATATATCTGTTAATGCATTACATAAATATTTTTGTTAACTTCAACGTTTTTGGTTCATAATAATTGTGGGTTTGTGTTGATTTCGATGGTGGATCAAAATGCTAGAAGCCAAATTAAATAAAAGTGTTAACTCAAGAAACGTCAAATGAGCTAAATAAATCAATCAAATAATCGATGTCATTCGCTCCCACGGACTCTTGCGTACTTGTGATTTACTCGACTGTTTTCTTTTGTGATTTATCTTGTTTTGTTTGACCTGGCTATTCTTTTTGGACTCTGGAACTGCTTAAACGATTGACCCGGCTGTGTTATAATTGGATTTTGTTGTGTAAAATGGAAGGTCTGAGATGTTTGAATTGTGGTTTATTGATCACCACCAATCGAATGCACTCTCCGGCTAATGCCGATGCAGTTCGACAAACTATAACGCAATGGATTGCTCCACGCACAGTGAGTATTAAATTGTATATTTTTAACTAAGACTTGTGCCCTTTTTGTTATAAACGCACTTAACAATTTGGGAGCCTTGATGCTGATTAGAGATCAATTAATTTTCAGATGACTGCCAGTGATCATGTTTGTGATAGCTGCTGGACCTTGGCCAGCAACGTAAATACTCAACATCGACACCTATGCATCAGTTGTGGCCGCTCCCTACTGAGAATTCGTTTCCATGTGTTAAATATGGATAGTGAGCGTGCATATGACATTTATAGACTTGTAAATGAAAACGTGCAGAGAAGACTTGGACGTCAGGTTAGTGAAATCATTTATTTATATAAATTGGTTACATTACAGCGAGTCATTTAACTAAAGCTATGTATGACCTATTTTTTATATTTGTGATGATTGATGTATATTATATCTCTGTGCTTACTTTATCACTATCAAAAACCTTGTGTGTGATTACAAGCGAGAAGATATCAACCTTTCAAAATGATTTTTAATTTAATTTTAAGTTTAACATGATAAATGATGTTTATTCAGTAAATTGGTTATTCATAATTACCTATACAATTGAAAGTCAATGTGTTACCGCCAAGAAAAACCATACTGTAAAAACCTTATACCTACTTATGTTTTTGTTTCAGGTAAGCATTGGCCATGATAATATTTGTCATCCATGTTGGCAGCGTGCTGATCGTTCGCGGAATAGACAATTATCTGTTGCTTCCACAAGTACCTCTCAATCTACTTCTATATCAATTAATATTGACAATACTGAGACAGAATCAACACCCGCAGTTGATGAAACACCAGCAGTTAATGTAATACCTGCAGTGGATGAAACAGCAGCAGTAGATGAAAGCCAAAATATAGGCCAAGTGCAGCTTCCATCCTATTTGCGTGCACCTGATACCCAGCGACATTGTTTTCCAAGGTTGTATAAATCCACAGAGACGGGTAATTCCCACCTCTATTAGAAAACGTGTTTTGTGTGATTACAATTATTATATACCTGCTAACTGTCGTGTATGTAATGAACATATGTCTGCAGCACTGTGGCATAATTTATCAGAAGCAGAAAATGCAATAAATTCTTTTAAGCCAAACCATCTTGAAGAAATCATAGCATGGTTTCAGTCTAGCCAAACATCTGTTTTAGATTTTCAGAATATTGATGGATTAAATGATGATCACCTTCATTATTGGATCGGGTTGTCTAGAGATCAATTTAATCTTATTCTTGCTGAAGTTCCCCGTATCAATGATATGATTAGAGGGCAAATAGCACTTCTAGCTTATTTAATTAAAATGAGGACAGGGGACTCAGATGAGCGCTTGTCCCAACTATTTAATATTCCAAGAAGAACACTTGAGGTTATGATGAGTAAGGTTAGGGAATTACTTAAGCAGGATTTTGTTCCTCGACACTTAGGACTAAGTCACATATCCCGCCAGGAGGTTGCTAATCGCAATTTAATTATACCAAATGGGCTATTTGGTACTGCGGATTATAGTACGGCTATTGCAATTTTTGATGGTACATATGTGTACATACAAAAAAGTAGCAATTATAAGTATCAAAAACAAACTTACTCACTTCATAAATACAGAAACCTTATAAAACCATTTCTCCTTGTATGTACGGATGGTTATATCATTGATGTTCTTGGGCCGTATCCTGCAACTACATCAGATGCAGACATTATGCGAAATGAGTTTGCAGATGGGCAGCCTTTAAAAAATTACTTTGCAAGTGGGGACACCTTTATATTAGATAGGGGGTTTCGGGATGCAGTTCCCTTATTAGGACAATATCATTTCAATGTGTCCATGCCAGCATCTCTTGAAAGTGGTCAACATCAATTAAGTACGTTACAAGCTAATAAGTCTCGAGCCACCACAATTTGTAGGTGGGTAGTTGAAATTGTGAACGGTCGATTTAAAAGAGATTATAAGCTTTTCCGCCAAGATTTTTTTAATGTTGCTTCAAAACATGTAATGACGGATTTTACCATAGCTGCAGCTATAATTAATAGTTTTCATCCACTTCTAACAGACAGAGCGAATGCTCAAACAATATTAAATATAATTCAAAATAAAATGTACACTGATAATCTTCTGGCTACTTATGTAACTAGTCATGATTTAAATAGGAGGCGAGCTCAATTCGAAAGAATTAATGTTAATAATCATAATGTTAATGATTTCCCAAGGCTGGACTTTGAACAACTTATTTTAATATCGTTAGGGCCTTATCAAATCAAACAAGCCAGATCATATTATGGTGAACATATACGAAGTGGAGGACAATATGAAATTGAAATATCCAGAGAAAGCAACAGCAATTTACGAGACTTAATTTCACAAAATGACAATAAATGGTTGCTCAGAGGGAGAATCCAAAGTCGGCACGTTAGCAGAAGAGTGTACTTTGTTTACATTGTAATAAATAATAATCTTAGCGGGCGTGACGCTATAGAGCAATATTGTTGCAACTGTTTGGTGGGCAGACGCACTGTAGGGTGTTGTGCTCATGTCATGTCTATTATATGGTACTTGTCATGGGCTCGACATGAGCCAAACATATGCCCACCAGCTCAATTTTTAGATGAGTTATTGATTATTTATGAAAATGAATAAAAAAAAGCTTTATTCTAATGAAAAGTGGTTTCTTTTTCTCAATTACCTAAATATTTTTACTTTTATAACCTGAAAAATGTGTTTTGTTATTTCAATAATATCTCAGTATTCCCATGATCAATATTGATATTGATTTTTTTATAGTAAATAATATTTATGACCAGTCATTTTAGCATTTGTATTATTATTGTCTGTTGAGTTGAAAAAGTGGGCCTGACGAAGTATGGGCGTTTGCCAGTGTCCTTTATTTCTTTTCTGTTTTATCAAAACCATCACGCCTGCGGAGTTTCGCAGGTTAATTTATTTTGACCCTGTATAGAAAGGGCAATGCTGCCCATCTTGACATAACCTCTTTCTACGCCTCCCAGAAAAGGCCTAAAACCCAAATTCTCCCACACAATACTAGCCCAAGGTCAACAAAATCGTCACCCCACACCTTGTTTTACTAACCTTTGTAATGGCGTTACATTCCCCCATAAAACGCTGACATAATTATCTAAACATCGGTCGGGTTATGGCACGTTTAGTAGGTGGAGTCGGGTGAAATAGTATAGTTTTTATGGTTTGGTGACGTCGGGTCACACCTGTATAAAAACACATACCTACAGGGTGGCAGGAACGCGCAAACTATAACCATGAATTCCACACATAATTCTCGTTCCCTAAAGACTCGCTGCTCGGGTTCGTGGATAAGTACTAACAGCTGCATGGGTCCATCGATCAAGTTAAGCTACGCTTGCCAAGGTCGGTGCGTGGATGGGTGACCATCGTTACATACCGAGACCCCTCCGTGACTCGGAAAACACGTTAAGCCGTTGATCTCGGCTGTCATTCAGTCAGACAGCCGTCACGGGTCATCAGAAGCCTGAAAGCCTGACAACCAGTCTTACCAAGGGGTATCGTATTATTGTAAGTATTGTGGAAGTCAGATAGGCAATCGCTCCATGTAAAAGACTGGTATTCAGTTGCATCCGGTTAGACTGGAAGCCGACCCCAACTTAGTTGGGTAAAGGCTAGGCAGATTGATTGATTCTAGATCCCTAAAGTCAACGTTCGACGACCCCTAAAGTAAAAGTCAGCCAGAGTCAAGTCAGTCAGTCAAGTCGAGTCAGAGTTTCTTGCCCGTTCTTCTCCATAGAGATCTACGTTTTTGAAATGGGCGACTAGCTTCAACTTTCTGACTAACTGACCGACTATTTAATTTTGACAATTCAAAAGTGCCTGTAAATGGTTTAATTGAAATAAATTATTAGAGGTTGAGTTTGAGTTCAGCGTGCTTACATAATGCCTCTAAAAATCACTAAGCCTCAAAGACCGACTTCTGTATCCCTATGTGGGGTTAAAATATTGGCCAGTCAGCAAGGTGCTCTTAAAGAGAGAGTCCTGTGTCCAATCAGTGGAAACATTATCGGCTAATTAATCTGATTATGCTTAAGAGGGTAGCGGGGCTCACTGTCTAGAGTGCGTTGGACCTAGGTATACGGGGTGGCAGGGACCTCGACACGCAACCTGTAAGCGTGGATTCAGTACATGATTCTGAACCGGATGGATTCAGTACATGAGTTTATAAAAAACGCCAATAAAAGCAACCACGTATAATCAACCGCACACGTAGTCACGTGGTCGTTTCCGTTCATTCCACATATAAAATATTATATTAAATTTAGAAAAAAAATACACCGAAAAGAAAACATAGGGACATGGCTGTCGTAGATATTATTATGTAAATGTACATTATAACGTAGAACAATATTTGGACTAAAGTTCGTTTTTAATCCCAGATACTAATCTGACATTTTAGTATTTTGTGTTTGCGTGTTTTCAGTATAGACATTATGACATTATTCCTGAATTCCTTCCCAAAGGAGATTGAGCAAGTTACTAAGGCACTTGGTTGCGCAACTTTTGACACAGTATAGTAATGAAAATTAGACACAAAAAAGGGGTAGTGTCATACTTTAAAACAAGGTTAAATTCAAAATTAAATATTGTGGGGTTTTTGAAAAAAAAGATAAGTTGAGTAGGTACCTATTGAGGTTATGTTACTCAAAACAATTCGTTTTGACACCATACTAACTGGCAAATATTTTAGATTATTTTGGTACATATTAATTGAGTATTAGCTATGTTCATTATTTAAGATATTTAAACACATTGATCCAGAAATCCTCTTAGAAAAACAACATTTCTAACAATTTATCTGTGAAGTGCAAATCAACAACACAACTTACCCTCTAATTAATTATAAGAATTGTTTAATAGTTATTTTCATTGTTTTCTTTTTATTAACAATGGGGAATAGCCTGAAGTTGACGTTCATCTCGCCTGATGGTAAGCAATGATAAGGCTGAAGATGGAAGCACACTTCACAGAATCCAACCACGGAGGGACTGGCTATCTTACCTTTTACGGTTGGAAAACGTTTTAAATTGTTATGACGGTAGATTTAGATTAGACGGTGGTAGCTAGCCAGGTGGACTTAAAACCAGCCCTACCACTAACTAAAACGAGCACGAGCATGTACCTACGCCGGGATCGAACCCGGGACCTCTGAGGTGGTGAATAGGGTATCATAAATAAAATAAGAATATACTCGTAGTAAGGTAGTGGAAGAAATAAAAAGTTCAATTAATAAAAAATATTTTTTATTCAGCCTCTTCCTCATCATAATTAACATATTCATAAAACATGTCATCTAAAAATTGAGCAGGAGCATTAATAGAATGGTATCGTGCCCAGCTGAGATACCACAGAACGGTCATCACATGTACACAGCAGCCTACTGTTTGGTTGCCCACCAAACAATTACAATAATAACCGGCAATATCTGATATATGGTTGGTTGTGTGACTATTAACTAAAATATATGCATAATAAACCTTATTGCCAATATGCCGAGATCTAATCCTGCCTCTTATGAGATATTTGTCCGTTCCCAGTACCAATGGCAGTTCATCCTCTATATCAATGGCCACTTCGATTTCATATTTCCCCTCGTTACGGACATGCTCTCCGTAATAAGAGCGTGACTGTTTGATTTGATACGTACCTAATGCTATCATTATTAAATCATGTAGAGATAACTTAGGAAAAGTATTTAAATGTGGATGCTCAGCATCTATACGTCTGAAAATCGTTCTTCGTCTGTTAATATTTTCATTCCTTATGAAAGCACCTAAATGATTTGTAGTATTTATTTTAGCTAAAGCCAGTTCCAATAATTGGCGGGCATCTGGTCGATCTTGTATAGGTATATGATATTTATTTAATAATGCACATGCTATATTAAAATCTGTCATGAGATGTGTCGATGCGCGGTTAAAGTATTCTTGTCGAAACAACTTAAAATCTCTTTTTATACGACCGTTGACAACCTCAACCACCCATCGACACATTGTAACACACCTAGAACGATTAGCCTGCTCTGTGGTAAGTTGATTTTCACCTTCTAAAAGTGATTCGGGCATGTGTGCTTTATATCCATACCTCTGCAATTCACCCAGTACATCTCTGAAGCCCCTATCTAATATAAAAATATCATTAGGCCTAAAGTAAGTTCTTAAGGGACTCCTTTCACTACGAAATTCTTTTGACATTATATTAGCATCATTTTCGGTTGCTGGGAAGGGACCAAGTGACTGCAAAATGTAACCATCACAGCATACTATTAAAAAAGGTTTTACCAAATTATTTAATTTGTGTAGACTGTATGTCTTTTTTTGGTACGAGTAGTTGCTACTACTTTGCACATATATGTATGTACCATCACATATAGTTATTGCTGGTTTATTGTTTGCAGACATTTCAGGATTTCCAAACAAACCTTCTGGGATTACTTTATTTCTAGCTGCCACATCTTGAATTGACATATGACCTAATCCTAAGTAAAGAGGAACAAATGTTTCAGTTAGACAGTTCCTAGCATGGGACATATATCTCTCCAAAGTTCGCCTTGAAAGACTAAATAGTGATGACAACCGTTCGTTACTGTCACCGGTTCGTAACTTGACAAGTATTATACTCAATGCAGTACTTGCACATGGAACTACTTGAGTCAATTGAGGTATATGGAGTAATAATTGATGGAAGCTATCTGCATTCATACCTAACCAATAATGACATAGGTGCGGATCCAGCTCTCTAATATTTGAAAAATCAAACTGTCTGCGACCACCCCTTTCCATAATTAACATCATGTCATCCATTTGCATCCCTGTGAAATCATTATTATGAAAAGATAACTCGTTCCAAGCCCCATTATATAAATGATGACTACATATTCGAGCACTACGTGGCACATACAATCTATAATGCAACAGTAACATTTCTTTAATTGCTGATGGTACTAGTAAACGCTCATCACTGTAGCATTCACTAAAAATACAATGCCGTGAAGAAGCAGCAGCACGTTTGTAGATGCGTGAAGTAATTCTTGGACTACGCACAATAGCTTGCGATGGTGGGTTAAGCAGTGCTGATGGTGGTACTGGTGGAGGTGTGGGTACAGATACCCGACTCGTAGATATTTCCACAACATTGCTGCTGGAAGTTGAAGGAATTTCCAGATTCTCAATTGTTTCAATAACAGATTCACTGTGTAAAGCTAGTCTACTTTGATCAAGCTCAGCATGTCTTCTTACACTTCTATATGCATTAGACCAACAGCGTAAACAAACTCTTTCAAGACGGTGTACCTGAAATAAATATATGTATATATATTATTATTTGGTTAGACACACTAGCAGCTAATTAGCTGATGCGTGTGTATCGTATAGTGTATATCGTATATGTGTATTTTATATACCTGTATATAAAATACCACTATATATTTAAATTCTACATGGAACGAGAATAACAGTCACGAGTAGTGTTCCTGGTTGTCAGAGTATTTTTATTTATATAAATTCTATGTGCTTGTGCTATTATGCTAAACATAGTTATGAAAGAGTACATAAGCACCATGAATATATTTCCTCTTGCAGAATTTTAATATAACTAGATTAGAGTGATTTCAATTATAATTAGGGTGATAGTTAACTACTACTGTTATATTTCTGAAAGCAGGTAGGAGGAAGAATAAGTTGCCTGCTCATTGATTCCTTGCCTTATTAATTTATAACTTGAGATCTAAAGATAACTTGAGTTATTTACCTGTTGAGAAGGTGTATGTGATAGAATGAAATTCCGTTCAGGGCCATTGAGTGGTACTATGTGAGTCCGAGCTCTTAACACTGATGTTCCACAGCTTAAGCACACTTGCTGGTGTCCAAAGGTTTGTGTAGGAACAGTGCCTCTTAAGTAGTTGCCAGATTCTCTTTCAAGTATAATGTAACATTCCTGACATATGAAATCATCTTCTGATACCTGAAAATAATAAAAATTGTTCTATTATGTATTCATTGCTCAATATAAAGTGTATTTTTATGTTCATAAGTACTCTGTTGCTGTTACGTGAATAATCCATAATAAAATAATAGTGCCAAATGTATTCTATTCCATGAAATTGATAGTTACAAATGTGTAACCATTAATTCATAATGTGAAAACATTAGTTAAGTACCTACATAATGCTTTTAATTAGGAATAAGATTTTGTTACGTAGATATTCTACTACTATTAATGTGAAAACATTATTTTCTGAACGTTATTTTTAAATCTTAATAATATTCTATAGGAAGGTATTTTAATATTCGAAAGGTTAAGATTGATAAAGATTACTTACCGCGGTAGGAGAAATCCATGTACGTAAAATATTGACCATGGAATCCGTTGCCTCTCTGATTTGGCGTCTAGGCAGCGGGTGTGTTAATAAAAGAGAACAATTCATACAGCGCAACATGTTTTAAGTCTAGAACAAATCACCGTGGACGTAAAAACGTTCTAACAATTCACTTCGCAGCACACGCACAAAAAGAGTCAAATTGCTCGATGTAGATAGACGTGGAGGAATCCTAAAACTCAACTGAATTTATATTTGCTAGCAGAGAAAAGCTAAAAACAATATTCTCGGCTTACCGGCAGTTACACGGTAAACAGAAAACACCAATTTGTTTGACATTTCATCGAATAGTGTTGTGACACAACAATAGACTACGGACGGCGTCATAACATTATCGATTATATATTAATTGTTTTATTTTTGCCTAGAAATTGCTTTTTAACGAAAAAAATAGTAACATAATTAAATAATAATAATAATGACAACTCTTAATACTTTTTAGTTGCAAATGTAGATTATTTTGTTGTTCCACGATTTATGTTAATGTTTAATCGATCGATTATAATTGAAAAAGGAGTCGCTTCACTATAAGGGAACAAATGACGTATTTATTGTATATATTAAATACTAATTAAAACGAAAATAGAAACCCCACAAATTATTTCAATGAATTTAAGCCAATAATCAATTAAAATAATATTATGAATTATACATTAACTCAAATGGCCATACGCGTCAAAAAGTGAATCTAAAAGTGCTCAATCTCCTTTGTATCTGAGTTTAAAAAAACTAACTTTAGTATCATTAACCAGGGAGAAAACAGAGAAATACGTCACTATGGAATGAACGCTAACGACCACGAGACCGCGATCATCTTAAATCATCAGAAAAATAAAGGTCAAAAACTTACCTTTGACCCTATCACATAAGTAGAAACGAAAATAGACCTTCCACCATTACCAACACTCCAAAACTCTTACTCACAGTGCCACAACAACAAATCCACAGACAAACACTTTTTCTTTCTAAAACAAAGGTTCTCGCACAAAAATAAACGTTACGTTCGGAACAGCGCCGTGGTTACTAATTAGCAACCACCTTTAGATAATGTACCGGGAACCATAGAGCTATCAATAGTTTTGAATAGTGAATTTTCTTTCCTTAAAATAGTTTGTTATAGGAAGTTTTCTTCTTTCTATGATTAAAACAACTGCATTAGGTACAGACCATCAAGCTATTACAATCTGTGTAATTTCTTTAATAGATTTTCAACATTATCGCTAAAGCATCAGAACTTCAGAAGGCCAATTCTCGTAATTTAAAACGTTCAAAATCTAGTCGCAGTGTCATCTCGGCGACAATCAAATTTCAAAATGTAGGGATAATAGAGGTATTTTTGACAGATTGAGACTGAGATCAGACTGTGAACGTTCTTAAAATTACGAGAATTGCCCTCTGGTTAAAGGTTGATTGGGAAAATTTTACAGTTTCAGGTTGCTTGATGTGCTGGCATCTGTACCTCGAAAACCACGTTCATCTAAATTCTTACACACACTTGTCATTGTGCATATCAAAATTTAAGAAACAAGACGAAAAGTGAAGTGTCTATTTTCAGCCAAATTAATTCGACATAATTTAGTTTAGGTTAGGTATGTAAGTACACACCTCATTTAAGCTGACATACACTACCGAACTGCAAAGCAAATTACACTACCCTCCAGAGAAATGAACGAACATTGATCACAAAGCCGCTGCACTCTGCCCACGATTTCTTAAGAAGTTTATATTCATGGTTAGTCATAACTAAACTAGGATGACACTCCAGGTATGACAACACCCCCAAAGAATGTTGCAACACGTAGACAACATGTAGATGTTGCAACATTTTTAATACACCACTTACTTCACAAAGGCATTTAAATAAATTCATTGAAGTCTTCTCTGTGCCTTCCAAGTGTAGGACACACTCATATTATTATACCTTTTACTTTTAGTTTCTTAGAAGTGTTAGCATACGCGCTTGTGCTGTAAGTTGGTGGTGTACTGGGCTATGACATTTGAATATCTTCGACAGACAACACACAGCCTAAGCCGCTGGGCCTAGAAGCATGAAATTTTTCACTAGAGCTCCTTATACAACGGAAGTGATCACTAGGGGAGGATTTTTCGAAAATTCATCCCCTAAAGGGGTTAATAGGGGATGATAGTTTGTACAGACGGAAGTTCGTAATTTTTTCCGATGGGAAATCCCATCACGCACATGGCTTCTTGATGCTGAAAAATGCTCAGGAATCAACCCTTAGCACAACCTGCAGAGATAAGCTACCCGATATAATATGTATTCTGTATAAATCTCACCGTGAAATTTAGGTGAAATGAGCTGTCAATATTGTCAATTTCTAGGATCAGGTGAAATGACAGCTCACCTCACCTAAGTTTTCACTGTAAGATTTTAAAAGAATAGACCGGCTAATATTACGAACCCAAGTCGACTGACAACTTTCTCATAAAGGATTTAACAGACATACTGACATTTTCGACCTTATGGGCTGGGCTGGTTAAATTGATACACAGACAGATACGATGAGTATCGATATATTTACATAATGAAACAAAAAAAAAAAATTATGTTTTTTTTTTGGTGGGGTCATCGACCGCTGTTATTGTGGTCACTTGAAATATCAGTTTAAAATATCTGTTTTTTTTTACATTAACTTCACAGACGTGATAGGTATACATATCTAAAGACGATTAAACATAAGAAAACAGTTTTTTTAATTCATAGTTCAAGTCAAAAAAATTACAGCGGACGTTGACCTCCCAAAGAAAACATCAAATCTTTTTATTTTATCGTCTTCGTTTATTTATTAATATATCCAATAAAATATATACATACGCAAACGCAAAAACATGACACATATAATGGGCACATATAATATCAGAGAAGCAATTCTCGTAATTTTAAAAACGTTCGCAATCTGATCTCAGTCTCAATCTATCAAAAATACCTCTAATTTCCCTACATTTTTGACAAATTTTAAGATTGATTGTCGCTGAGATGAGATTGTGATTAGATTTTGAACGTTTTTAATTACGGGAATTGGCTTAATATAGATATGCCTTACCACAAGACGAGAAAGACAATATACCGTGCTACTATTCAAGTTAAAACAAAGAGAAAAATAATAAAAGTGAATCCATGTGTGCCACCAACCTAACGAGAACTAACTTTTGCCACAATGTACAGAAGTTGCAAATGTTCTGTTCCTTTTATTTCCAAAGTGCTAACCTTTCGTTTTTAGATAAATTTGTTTTAACACTAAATGAGGAAGGAGCGTATTTTGCAGTTTAAAATGAAAATAAACTTCTAAATGGATGTTACGAGAATATGGATTATTGAGAGCGGCGGTGGCCCAGTGGTACTAAGTTGTTGGTCGTGGGTTCGAACCTAGGCAGGCTTTACTTTGTGTAAATAAGTTCATCACCACTGCTCTCAAAAACGGTAAAGGAAAACATCTTGAGGAAACCGGTATGTCCTAGAACCAAAAAATCGAAGACATGTGAAGTCTAACAATCCGCACTGGACCCGGGTGGTATATAACAGCCCACTCCTTCTCGAAGAGAGGAGGCCTCTTATACCAACAGTGGGCTGGTTAAGTTTCGTACACAGACTGACGTAATTTTGATTCGACCTCCTTAACCCATAATAATTCGAATGACCTTAGGTTGGGACAGACAAAAACACTCTCGGGATTCGATTATCGATAATCACAAATCACAATACTGGCTTAAAATTTTAACACCTCAATTGTTTCTGCTTGGATCATTATTGCTGCAATTACATACTTACATACACTTACGCCATCTTCCCATGGGGGTTAGCAGAAACTAGCCAACACCACCTTATGTACTCATTATGCTTCGTTTACGTTCATAGATCAGTGTGATAATTGCGTAACAAGCTAACAGTAAAAATGACTTTCATTTTGACAGTTCAACGACATTCATTGCGTTATTTACGTTGTTGAACAGGATTTTTTTTCGGACATATAAAGCAATGGATTAGCAATATTCTGGTTGTGATTGATCGTGGAAACGCTATTAGGGTGCTGATCTTACACGCACGCTGGTTGCGAGTACTACGCACCTGATCTTTCTGAAGAAAATCACCAATAAGGTAAGTAAGTAAGTAAATTTTATTTGCTTAAACATGGTGTACATGGTGCGCATGCAGCATAATAATGGGATAGAAAAGTTCTAACATATTCAGCCGCATATCGTGGCATACAAATTGGTAAGAAGAGATGGGGTAGTAGAAGCTCAAGGTAAGGTAAGGTAAAGGTAGGTAAGGTACACACACAGAGATGTCCTTCGAGGGCACCCTCACGGCGTCCCCACTCGAATCTGCCTTGTAAATACCTTTTGTTAAGCGTCTTTCATTCATCCTTTCAACATGGCCAAACCATTTAAGCATACTCTTGCCGCAATTACTACTATAGTAATTATTTTATCCTCACTGTTTGGGTCACTAATTACAATTAACGTGACTTTCAAGCTGGTAGACCTCACAGCCCACTCACCTAATCATCTTCTGCCTAGCCTTTTCCCAACTATGTTGGGGTCGGCTCCAGTCAAACCGGATACAGCTGAATACCTATATTTTACATGAAGCGACTTCCTATCTGACCTTTACAACGCAGTAACTGGGCAATACAATACACTTTGGAAAGACTGGTTGTCAGACTTTCGAGCTATTGATGACCCGTAACAACTACCAAAAATCCACGAATGACAGCCGGGACCAACGGCTTGACGTGCTTTCCGAGGCTACACCACTCACACCTCACTCACCTGTTATAATAAATAAAAAATGCAGTGACCCTTGAAAGACCTTTCCAACCATTCCACTTGCTTGCACCCGCAGTAAAGTCACCTTTATAGTTCTGTTGCTAACCAGTTACCCATTGAAGCTATAACAATCATGTGCTATGGTTCGGGATCAGCCTTTTGCATAACAACTAGAGGGATAATGATTAGATAGTTCTACAGCCAGTGCGTTCGGCTAAACTCCGCTATTCTCGGCTGTCAGTTCACCTCACACTGGCATTAACCATCACATTATCTAAAAATAGCGCCACAATAAACACAAAACAATTTCTTTTTTTAAATAACAAAAAAAAACGACAACTTTTTTACAAAACCGTTGCACTTGCGCATCACATCATACGACTTAGCTATTGTTAAACGGGTTTTTAGCAGGAGTCGACAACGGGATACCTTTCTCTGTTACTCATACACGGAATTGTATGTTTGTCTCTTTCGCTCGCGGTGTCGTGTTAAGGATGGAGGCACAGGAGACGTTTTTTTATTTAAATTTGAATAAATTTACACTTTTAAAGAAAGGTTTTGAGTTTATATAGGGTTTTTGAACTCTTGCGCCGTCCGTCACTATGTGGTGCGATTATAAAATCGATGTTATGGTGTTTATAACTGTATGGTTTTATTGCTGTTGGGTGATTGGCACCTTCATTTTAGTTATTAGTTTGACAATAAATCTTTTAGATAAAAGCCTTGGAAACTAGTTTTGTGGATGATTTGAGGAGGAAAGAACTGTCTTGTCGTGTCTGTAGATTGTTGAGTTATGAGTATGAGTTATTGATTGATTTTGTGTTCGCAAGTGGCTTAGCAACTTATCTATTTTTGAACCTAATGGCGTTTCTTTAAGCTGAGTTTACTAACTTTTCCTAATATCGATCTTTCCCCAGATATCGAAGCTCCAGACTAATAGATATTTAAGTTTATTTATAAACGATGATTAAAATTAAGTGACGTTATAGTGTCAAAAATATATGGTTGAACAGTCGCTAATCATTACTTAGCTTTAAACAAGTTTATGAATAAAGAGGATTGTCATTAAAGCTTTATCAATTTTGATTATATTAACGGCAGATGAACTAGTTACTAACTAGATTCTGGTTGAATTCCAGGGGCCATATTCTCTATGACACATTTGAACGAAACGACAAATGTACGCGGAATTGGTGTGATTAGCTAAGGAATTGACGTGGTTTCGAAGTATGGAATCGTTAAGTGGTCATAGTGAATTAGGGCCCAGGGATGTACCGTTGACTCCAGACTAGATCTTGTGTAACACAAGTACTCTATCTATCTACCACGGCGAGTCATCATCTTCCTGCCCGTATCCCATGTTACTTGGGGTCGGCGCAACACGTTTTCTTCTTCCATTCTCCCCTATCAACCGTCACGCTATCATTCACTCCCTTCTCTTTCATGTCATTCCTCACACGATCCATCCATCTTTTCTTCGGCCTTCCTCTCTCTCTCCATCCATCAACATGTATATTCATCACTCTTTTAGTCACATGCGTTTCGTCCCTTTTCATCACATGCCCATACCAAGCCAAACGATTTCCTTTCAACTTTTCTGGCACCACTTCCTAACTTCCTCTTATATACTCATTTCTTACTTTATCCATTCTCGTCACTCCACATATCCATCTCAATATTCTCATCTCCGCTGCATGCAAACTTTTTTCATCCGTCTTCTTCACAGCCCAGCATTCAGACCCATAAAGTACGACAGGCCTCATCAAGGACTTATAAATTTTCCCCTTTAACCTGTGGGTCGCAAGTTGTTCCTGTGACCTGTCGCCGTTTCATCCATCCTGAGTTGATCCGGTGCGTTACGTCTCGGTCTACTTCGCCATCTCCTTGGACAAGCGACCTGAGGCACCGACAGTCGGAGCAGATCGATAAGGGCGTTCCGGCGAGAGATATGGGCCTAGGACTGGAGAGACCGCCAAAATCACAAAACGACTTTTCTGGCAGTACTTTCCAAAAATACGTTTCCAGTTTGGGAATGACTCTGAGCGCTAGATCTTGATATTATCAGATCCTGATAAATAGTCAGTCGATCAATATTTATTTATCTGTCTTCATGAAGTCTTTTCCTAATATTATGCAATTTTAATGGCATAAAAACTGCCTAAGCCTTAAATAAACTCAATCAATCAATCTGCCTAGGCTTTTCCCTACTATATTGGGGTCGGCTTCCAGTCTAACCAGATGCAGCTGAATACTAATATTTTACATAGAGCGACTGTCTATCTGACCTCCACAACGCAGTTATTGGGTAACACGATACCCCTTGGTAAGACTGGTTGACAGACAGGCTTCTGACTACTCGTAACGAACTAACGACTAACAGGCTAACGTGCTTTCCGAAGCACAGATGGGCTTCGATATATGTAATGGATGGTCACCCATCCACGAACTAACCGCGGTAAGCGTAGCTTAACCTTCGGTCGACCTATGTCGCTATTGTTATTTAGCCACGAACCACTTAAATAAACTCAAGACCACTAAACTTTACAGCTGTTCCTGCCTTCTTACATTAGTCCAGAGAGGATAACTTTTGTATTAGCCACACCTAAAAGTTATAAGTAAAAGATATGCAAAAAGAACAAGCCAAAAGAAAGATTTATTTTCGGTTTGAAATCATTTCTTTTTCTCTCTTTCTTCGGAACATAAAATGCTGTAGTTTTGATAGCATGATTTGTGGGGTCCCTAATCAAAGTCTTGGTTTACTTTTTAACATTTTTAATTACTTTTTTTCTTCTACCTTTAATTTGTGAATGTTCTCATGGGACAGAAGAGATTGGTTTGATAAAATATTTGCAGATTTTTGACCTTTATAATTTTTTATAATAGTAATTGAACGTTGTCAATCATTTGCTTGACATTTTCAATACATCTATGTCTAATAAGTATTCGACATTAGTCATATCGGATGTGGTATGGAAAAGATAAAGTAGGCCGATTAGCTCCTTTCTTTTGTAAAAGATTATAATAGTTATTGATTGATTTTATTAGGATTAGGATAAGTAAGTATTGAATTTTCAATTTTAATGAAATGTCAAAAATTTCACCATACCTGCTCTGAAAGCGGTGAGGGAAAACATCTTGAGGAAACCGGCATATCTTAGAACCAGAAATTTTAAGATATGTGACATCCACCAACCCTCACTGGGCCCGCGTGGCCAACTCCATTTCACCGAGAGAAGGCCTGTGTCCAAGCGGTGGGAACTTTGTCAAAAAAAAAACATAAAGTCCGTTTCTGAAATGCTATTTTTTTTTTGCAATATGCATGTATAATTCTAGAAAACCAGGTGGTAAACGGGCAGCCCATCAGTTTATAATGTCGTGCTAAAGTCTTTACCTGCTTTTTTTACCTGCTTTTCTTTTTCAAACTATGACAAACATTGATTATTCATTGAGCTTGGTGATTATTTCAGAACTTGAAGCAATACGTTTGGCCCTTCCAATAAAGATTTCAAAACCTTTCTCTTACTGTATCTCTAAATCTTTTAAAACGTAAGTCAAACAAACATTAATAAGGCAGGTACTAGATCGTAATATAATTAAAACACCGCATGTACCAGTAAATCTTTTACCGAATCGTCTTACAGCCTGTGTGCCACAGAATAGATAGGTACAGAAGGTCGGCTCCATACAACAAGTATCTGCGTACGTACGGAAATCTCGAACTATGATGTAATGAAGTTAAGAGGGGCCGATTTTTCCAACGCCAAATATAAATATTAGAGGTACTTAAGGCTGACTTTTCCACCGTCAAATATCTTTAAATGAGGATTTTTTTTTTGGTATTTTGTCAATTCTTCCATAAATAAAAACTGTCAGTCGTCAACTTTATTCCACGAATAAAAGAGATCTGGGAAACTCGGACCTAAGTAACGCATAAACTGTCAAACTACATGAGCAAGATAGAGACGAGAACATATCGAAGCCAAAGCACGTGCCAAGTAAGGCTTATAAAATCAATAGTAGTCGTAGTAGTAGGTGTGTTTAGTGTATATCTTTTGTTGGAGATCCTAAAATAAATAAATCTCGGCTCTCAAAATTCCTTTGAGTTTTAGAACTTAGCTGAATGCGAAAAGACACATTTTCCCACGTAACTGGCGAAATGTAAGTGTACTATAGGTAAACCTCTGCCTGATCATTTGGGGAATACAGGCGTGATGTTATACCTATTTATGTTTTTTTCCTAAGCTCTGGGATGGAAATGATCCGCTAAGTACACGCACATTAAACGAATATTAATCGCGAGTGCGCTTGCACTCGTTGTATGTGAAGCGTCTCTATGTATGCGAGCGTTTTCGGTCGTTGTACGAAGCTGACCTTCTGTACCTATCTATTTTGTGTCCACGTGTGCACTCAGACTAATTAAATAACTTACATTCAGGTTCAAAAACCCGAAACTGAATCATTTCATTCGAGAATAATTCTGAGAAGGCGATTGGTTGTTTCGTTGTTTTTTTTAAACGAGGAAGCGTTGTATGTGGCCAGTAATTCGGTTTGTAATTGCGAAATTTGGTGTTTTGAATATTGTGATCCTGGATTGGATGATTAGGCAGCAAAGAGTGTTGGTGACAGCTCTTTCATACCCTCTAAGAGCATTTTCCATTTAGCAGAACATGACATCGCGCCTGTATATCCCGAATGAGTAGGCAGAATTGTAGAGTTTACCCAGAATTCGTCAGTTCACTCACAAATAAAAGGAGGCAAGTCATTGTCATCAATCTTGACTGCCAATTTGAGGAATGAAAGCTCAAAGCAGTTCTGCTGATGACATTTTTGATCAGATTTTCACAAACCAGGAAAAATACACAAAAAGGATTAAACGTTAAAGTAAAAATCTGAATCATATGAGATTTTCTCAGAAACTGTATTGTTTTTTTGTATGTATTAGATATCGATTGGGGCAACCCAAGAACAAAGTTCAAAGTTGTATGTGCTTGCAATTTTATTAGCCATACCCTTCAAACCGGAATATATCAAGGCTGCTTGGCAGTAAAAATAGGTGTGGAGGTAGTACTTCCCCATGAGCACTGTTTTTCTTAGTTTTTGGAATGTCTAACAGTAGGCTTTCAGCTGGTCTCTTCTGTAAAAATCTCACCGTGAATCTTAGGTGAAGTGAGCTTAAAGTAAGCTGTCATTTCACCAAATGTTAGGGATTGTAACTATTGACAGCCCGTTTTAAGTTCACTTCACCATAGTTTTCACGGTGAGATTTATACAGAATCGAGCGGCTGGTAGCGGATTTCTGCAATAGTTACAAAATGCTACGTGATTTCATCGTCAATTCCAGCTTAACATGTTTGAGATGGTAATTATTTATTTACTAGCTATTGCCCGCGACTTCGTCTGCAATCCAGGGTGAAAATTAACCCATGTCCGTAGTCAGGTCATGGTCTATCTGTGTGCCAAATTTCATCCGAATCCGTTCAGCCATTTTCGCGAGATAGCGTAACAAAGAAACTAACTCCCTTTCGGATTTATAATATTTGTTAGGATTAATTTAAGAATATTTTACCAACTCTTTTGGGGTCGTTGGTCCCGGCTGTCATTTGTAGATCAATGACAGTCATCACGGGTAGTCAGAAGGCTGAAATTCTGAAAACTAGTCTTACCAAGGGGTATCGTGTTACCCAATTTGTGGATTGTGGAGGTCCGGTAGGTCGCTCCATGTAAAATATCGGTATTCTGCTGCATCCGGTTAGGCTGGAAGCCGTCCCCAACATATTATGTAGATTTTTTTTTCTTTTAATAAATAGAATAGAATATTCTTTATTTTTTTTTCTCTTTATTTGTTGTGGGATTTTTATCTAAACAGATATGTCAACCCCTTCGTGCCTTTTACTATTGTTACATTAAACCTTATAATTAACAGATAAACTATACTTACCAGTTAAACAATTATATATATATAAAACACTTGGGGTCACTGATGAAGGACTGTTATTAAATGACTTAACTTTTTGGCATCTTCTGAAGTTGGCTGGGATAAAATTGATTGTATCAATCCTACAGGTTTCAAAAGTGACTCCCTCTCGCGCCTGTTGCGGACACAATTATTCTTTATTGTACACCATACAAATTATAGAACATGAAAAATGAAAAAAAAAAGAAAAATATTAAAATATCTTTAGTATCATCAGTATCATAGGGAAATAACATAATCAGTCAAAGTTGGAGCATAATTTCTAAAACATTTCTATGTGTGCTGAGCCCTTTTTGCATGGTCATTTGTATGGTTATTCGGCTAAAAGCTCTTTCACATCATAATATAATAATAATAATAATATCCCTGGACATTTCACACAGCACCATTTGTCACAAGCTAAGCAACCTAATGCTTGTGTTATGGTAACAAGATGGCTGATAAACTACTTATATACATTTTTTTTGTTGTAAATACATACATATTATAGATAGAATGTCATGTAATAAAAAAATCATGTAATATAATGTCATGTAGTTGAGAAAAGGTTAGGCAGATTGGTTCACCTTTCAACCCGGAACATAGCAAAGCTGTACGGCTGGTAAAAAAGGTATGGAGGTAGTAATTCCCCAGGAGCACTGCTTTTATTAGTTTTTGGAAGGTGTACATACGCCAGCACATCGACCTACTCGAATCTGTCGAATTTTCCCAATCAACTTTGAACCTAATGCTATAGCGATAAAGTTGAAAATCTATTAAAAAAAATTGACAGATAGTAGTAGCTTGATGTGCTGGCGTCTGTACATTCCGGTAGGGATTTCGTCATTGCATAATTAAGTAATTATTGGACTTATTGGAAGAAAAACTGAATCATGTTGCATACCTACCTACTCATTTCTTGGAAGATCAGTTATTTCTTGAAATAAACATACGTCAATAATGTTTAAGTGAATGTGGTTTGAATTACCCTGTGGCTTTTATCCGGGGGATGCCTATGTCCTGCTGTAGGCAAAATATTTCAGGGTTACGTCAGGTAGAGGATTTAATCACAAGCCATCTTACAAACTTTCACACCCTGTTTAACACTTTTAGGGGATGAATTTTCAAAAATCCTTCCTAACTGCTCACTTTCGTTACAAAAGGAACCCTTTTGCAAAATTTCATGCTTGAATGAATGAATTTAATATTTTTATTAAGTAGATTACAAAATGTTACGTCATCACATCGTCAACTCGATCTTATAAAATGTCTGAGATGTTAATTATTATACCAAAATTCCAGAATATGTTACTAACTTTTTGGGGTCGACCTACAGCCTTACAAATTGCGTCTGAAGATCAGTATGAACGTGACCGTCTGACCTCCAGGCTCCATAGCATGTTAAAACACCGAATGGGCATTCCAGCATCCTAAATTAAGATTATCTAAAATCTCAATTATTGTTTATTTTTTGCATAGTTAGATTATAAGATTCATTTATTACTTTAGATGATCCGCAGAATGGCCATTGTCTTTTTTCTTGATTAAACAAAAACTATTTGAACTTTTACATTTGTTGCAAACTTGTTTTCAGATGCGGTTTCACTTATTAGTTTCCTACAATTTTTTTTTTTTACATTTTGAAAAGTTAAGATAGTCAGCAAGGTAAGATGTGGACTGCCCATTAAGTTAACAATATAAGGTCACATAAGCATAATCAGCCTTTTAATGTTTCCACTACTGGGACACAGGACTCCTCTCTCCTAGAGGCAGTACTGGAGAAGGCCGTAATCTACCACTCTAGCACTGTGCTAGCGTGGTAGATTACGGCCTACTTTTACCGTTTTGCGTGGATGTGACGCATGTCAACCATTTCTTATTGTTTTTCTTTTGTGTTTTATGTTCTTCTTTGCGTCACGTTTACCGCAAATAAACGTATTTTCTTTCTTTTCTTTTACTGCTAGGACACAGGCCTCCTCTCGGTGAGAGGGACTGGGCCATAATCCACTACGCGGACCCAGTGCAGCTTGGTAGATGTCACGTCTTCATATTTTTGGTTCTAGCACGATGATTCACCGGTTTGAGAGCAGTGGTGATGAAATTATTATACAAAATAAAACGCCTGTCTGGGTTCGAACCTACGACCTACAACTCGCTAGTCGGTGCCGTTACCACTGGGCCACCAATGCTCTTTATACCTACATAATGAAGTATTAAATAAGCAATATCCTTCAAACAGTCTCAGCGGTGCGTGACACACTATCAGGAGCAATGGGTGTCATTTTGACAGTTCAACAACATTCATTGCGTTATTTACGTTGTTGAGCAGACACATTTTTCGAACATGTGAAGCAATGGATTGGCAATATCCTTCAAAATGTTTCAGATTGAGATTGATAGTTTGTTACGCAATTAGTGTGCTGGCTTAAAGGTAAAATCTGTCACATTGTTGACTGCTGCGCTGCGTGTCGCGGGTTCGATTCCCGCACGGAACAAATATTTGTTTGACCTACATGTATTTGTTCCGAGTCTGGGTGTTTTTCTATCTATAATAAGTATGTATTTACAAAAAAAAATGTATATAAGTAGTTTATCAGCCATCTTGTTAACATAACACAAGCATTTAGGTTGCTTAGCTTGGGACAAATGGTGCTGTGTGAAATGTCCAGGGATATTATTATATTATTATTATTATTTATCGGTCTGCAACGCATTTATACACCCTTGGTATTTACAAATGATATTGAGTTTTTTTCAGATCCATCCTTATTTTGAACTAACATACAATCAATCATAATTATCTTCCTTTACATAAGAACCTTTTTACAAACACTTCTTATCAAACATCGTGACCTGTTAAAGAAACCTATTAGTTAATGATAAAAGATAATAATATCTAGTTTGTTAGCAAAAAACTTGTTTTGGCGTCTGCTAGGCAAGCATATTGCATATCCTGTTAACAATTTTGAAAATAAATGTTGTGAAAATACCTTTTTATAAGAGATACTAAAAAAATAAGAACGTGGAACAGCTGTTAAGTAGCTAGTTTAAAACTTAGACGTTCATCATCTGCCTAGCCTTTTCCCAACTATGTTGGGGTCGGCTTCTAGTCTAACCGGATGCAGCTGAATACCGGTATTTTGCATGGAGCGACTGCCTATCTGACCTCCACAACCCAGTTACTGGGTAATACGATACCCCTTGGTAAGACTGGTTGTCAGATTTTCGGGCTTCTGGCGATCCGTAACGACTGTCAAAGATTCACAAATGACAGCCGGGACCAACGGCTTAACGTGCTTTCCGAGACACGGAGGGGTCTTGGTTGCTATGTAAACTACGGTTTAAAATAAGATAAAAATTTGTGACTGACCAAAAATTCGCGTTGTGGCCCCATTATTTTTGCATATAATTATATAAACCTAAGACGTTCTCCACAACCCACAATACAGGGTAAGGTTATAGATTCAAACACAAAGCATTTAATTTATTTCATTTCAATTACGTAAACCAACTTATCCAAAACGAAACTACCGTTAAATCCCTCTTTAATTTGACTTTTTAGTTTGTCTACTGTTTGATACATAAAATTCTGTCATTGGCTTAACTTTATACCTATATTATTTATATACACTTTAGTGTACACCAGAAAATACATACTTAACAGAAAAAGAAATACATTTAACACTATAAAACATACAATTAATTTTATCTGTGATCTAAATAATATAAATCTACTTCTAATTCTATAAACAGCACATTTTATCTACCTATTATGAAAACTCAGGTAAATCCTTGATGCAAGCTCTTCCTCCATAGATATTAAAACCGCCAACACCCCTACTGACTCTCGAACGCAACACACCTCGATAATAGTCGCAAAAGCAAAAAAAAAAGTTCTCCACACTGAAGTGCGAGTGAGGGCAAAAAGAAAAAAGTACCACTTTTGCCTAAAGCAAACCGGTCTACAGCCAACTTCACTACACTGCGTTTGATTATGCGAAGGTCAGGCATTTTGCCAGATGCGAACCAACATTCAGAGAGGCTGCACGTCTCTCGCCGCTCCGCCATAAAAAACTTTTACGTATCAAAAATAAATCGAACAACTAATTTTGAGTAAAAAACGCGCGTTTGCTAAGTAAAATTGGTAATTCAAATGTCGTTTTTGTTATAATATCTAGTGTAATTGTGTTTAAAAGTTGTTGAGCCAAAGTAGAAAGTAACATTGCATTGACAGGAATCCCAGTGGTTTCTTATGTGTCTTAAAGTTCTGTGTTGTGTCTGTGTTTAAAACTGAGGAAGTTTCGCCGTTTTGGTAAGTTCGAAACTTGAATTTGACTTTTGTTTGTAAAAAATGTATGGCTTTAGTTTTCAGCCTCTATCGTTTTTGTGTTGAACCTCTTTTGTTAGCCTAGGCAATTGTTGGAAACCTATTTATATCTTGATTGATAGTGTATAGCGTAATGGGATAGGTATAATGGTACATTTTAACTTAATTAAAGTATTATATAATAGAAGTTTCGTGTATTACGTCAACAACTAACTTTATTTATAGCTATTAGCACTATAATAACCACGATATTTGATCAAAGAAAGATATCTTTCACGCCACTATTCAATTGAAAGGTGAGACATCTAGGTACTTACCTACCTATAAGTATGTAAAAACTTGATACAACTTCAAGCCATATAAGAACCAATCAACTTGGAACTGGCCGTATTCAAGTTCATGGAAAAATATGAAATAAACAAATGACAGTCTGCGATATTCTTCATTCGAAATGAAAAACGACTTTATTTATAAAAATTACCTAAATGGTAATATTAATAATAAACTTTGTCTCATTGATAATAATATGAAGAATATTAAATAAAATTAAATAAACCCATGATTGTCTTAGTGGTGTAGTAGATGCAAGCGATAACTTCTGACCAGGAAGGTCTAGGATTCGATTTCCAGGTCAGGAAAATAGGGTTGCCCCTATTACAAGGATGGCAAACATGAAGGTCTCCAAGCTCAACAGTCCAGCTCGCGATCACTTAACCGACGAAGCAGTAAAAAAACAAACTTTATTAAAAGAAATAGAGGTTAAAGTTCATAGTCTTTTGAGCCCAGAAACAGCTTTAGCAGTAAAATACTAGTTTTGCAATAACCAACTTGTTTGGCAAGTATGGCGGTGATGAGCACTTGTCTGTTTCGGTAAAAACCTGTATTCAGAAACATAATAAACTAGGAACTATATTTTGCGAATTTGATTCATCTTCATCGTAATTCAAAGCATTTCAAAGACAGTGCCGCATGTTCCCACTGCTGGGACACAGGCCTTCGCAGGGAGTGGGCTGTAATCCACCACGCGGGCCCAGTGTGGGTTGGTAGATGTCACATGTCCTCGAATTTTTGGTTCTAGGACATGCCGCTTTCTTCACGATGTTTTCCTTCACCGTTTTGAGAGCAGTGCTGATGAAATTATTTACACAAAGTACCTGGGTTTGAACCCACGACCTACAACTTGTAAGTCAGAAAAAAAAGTCCAGATAATTTATGATTGATATTTTTACACCACAGACATACCTACATAAACTCACACCCTTTTCCACATGGTAGGCAGAAACTACAGAACGTCCCCTGATATGATCCTTACACCATACTTTCCTATTTTGCGCCAATCCTATTGAACTCCTATATATATCCTTACTCTTATTGTTACTGAAGAATTTATGAATACAGGACAATTTCGCAAAAAAGTTTCTTGTATGGAGACCCATTTTAATTTTTAACTTTATTAAAATTTTATTGTCTGTTGGTAAAGCGGCAATAGAAATAGAAACTGAAAATTTCAACTGTCTACTTGTTACGGTTCATGAGATACAGCCCGCTGACAGACGGACAGCGGAGGCTTAGTAATAGGGTTCCGTTGGCACCCTTTGGGTACGGAACCCTAAATAATTTTGTTTCTGTAATTATGTTTGTACAAACACTTTTACACGTCAATCATTTTTTTTCCGAGGTCACTATCATGACGAAGAAACATCACAAGAAAACGAACTATTTCACATACTATTAGATACATTACTTATCTGACAAAACTCGTGAACTAGTGACAGTTGTCTTAGCTTGCCTGGTCTTGTCACGTTGTTCTGGCGAGGTTATTATAATTTGCACCACGCTGCACTGCAGCTGACGGCTGACATATTTTATTTCAGTTTTTTTTTTGCAAACTGGTTTGAAACTGCACAAGTGCGTTGTCGAAAAATTGTTGTGACTGTTATGTTGTTATGCAAGCTTGTTGTGGATTATGATAGCACTGACTTCGGCCCGCGACTTCGTCCGCGTGAAATTTCTTATTCCCGCGACCCATCATGTCGCCTGCCCACGCTACTAGTTATTTTTCGCTCTTTTATTAGCCTTAAATGTGCCACTGCTAAGCAAAAGCCTCCCTACTCTCTCCCTACCTCTCTCTGTCCAGGGGCTGCAGTCTCGACATTCATAGCGATCGCTTTACGACCGAATTCGGTCGCAAAGTCCTGTCGCTCCATACTTTACACCTGTCAATCCGGAACTTTGCGACCGAATTCGGTCGTAAAGCGGTCGCTATGAATGTCGAGACTGCAGGGGCAGAGCTGCTAAGGACCAATCTTTATGAAAGGAGTTTCTTAGTAAGAACTTAAGCTAATATAAAAACCTTTACCTTGCCTAGATGTAACAATACATAATATATGGTATGCGAACATACACCTACATGATTCCCAAAATAGTAAACGAACTTCCTACGGACATACAAAATAAATACCTCTGTAACCCTAAAAAAGCAAAAAGTTTATTAAAAAAGCATTTTCTGAAAATAACCAACTAAACCAACCATCAAAGACTTCTGTGGTTTTTAGTATATAATAATTTAAACTCGGTGATATACATTTTGAACATAAAAAAAAAAGTTTTCGCTTACTGTTTTTTTGTTTATTTAATCATTTATATCCGCACATATAACCATTTACAGTTACTTTTGAATTGAGTCTTCAAAGAGTCGATCAGATAGTCAGAAAGTTTAAGCTATTCCTTTCTTTTTTTTTTTTTTATTAAATCTTTGCCCCACACTAGGAATTTCTCCTGTATCGTGGGTGCGTTTAGACACATTTAAACTCACATACACAAACAGCCATAACGTTCAGAAAGAATTTCGTTGAAGTCGAAGTTCGATAGTCAAAGTTGAAGTTATTCCCAAACCCCCATTCCAAAACGTAGATCTCTATAGAGAAGAACGGACAAGAAACTAAGGAACCAGAAGGATCTTTTAAAGAGTTGACGAATTTTTATGATGGTTTTTAAATCTTTACATAAAACTTTTCTTTTTTAAGTCAACACAACATAAAATAGGAAATCACATTTAAAACAAAAGACGACTATTTAATTCTAATAAAAAAATAAACAAACCATAAATTAGTATTACATGTATTCGAACTTGACAATAACATTCGAAATTTGAATAAAATACGAAAAATAAATGAATGGGTAAAAGTTTGACGGTCACAAAACTAGTTTCGTTTCTTGTCTTTGCTCTCCTTGGTACAAATATGTCTGTCAAGTTGACTTTTTAAATGTAGGCTTGTCTTATTTCCAGTTTTGGTAATTGAATACTTATGGCTTTTTTGTATTGCTGACCACTTTAGATATAGTTAATCTTTAACTTATTCATATTAAGGCTTTAAGTTACCAGTGTTATTTAAAAAGTAACTGTATGTAAAATTATCACCTTTCCACTAGCCAATTGCGGTTTCTTTTTCCTTGTGGGACCATCCTGATTTTGCCATTTTTTCTCCGGAATCCATACTAATATTATAAATTCGAAAGTAACTCTCTTTGTATGTTATCTTTTCAAGCCTTTAGGCTTTTTCAGTAAAATTTGGCAAGGAGATCATGGGGAAGGGCACAGGACGTTTTCGTGGGATAATTTCCGACCTCCACGCGGGTAAAGCCGCGGGCAGAAGCTAGCCATAAAGTATATTCTAAATCTAAGCAAAAAAATAATGAGTTTACTGCAAACTGGAAACAGCAGGAAGCTGAAAGAACTCCTTGACATTTTCTTTCATCCCTAAGAGGATAGATAAGGAGCAACCTTTTGTAGATATACAAGAGGGAAACGTCTTATCCAACCCTTCGGTAGACAAGAAAATCACGTTAACAAAGAAAGGCATGACCTTTTTCACGGGGTGAAAGCTTTCATAAATAATATTCAGAACAACTTTTAGTATTTAGACGAAGAAACTTTGCTTTGCGATTCTAAAAGTAACCTAAACTGTAAATAGTGAAAACGAAATAAAAAAAATCAAACATACAGACACAATCTTTTTAAAAGATTTTATTGCTACCTCAACTGGCCAGCATAAAAGTTGTTCCTTTTTCAAACTTGAAATATCGAACTCTAGCCTTGACGGTTTGCATTAAATGACGTCATCTGTCACATTATATTTTTTATTGAGGTTTTTAAACTTCACCTGCATGCAGTGCACCTTGCTATTGGTTGGATAAGTGGTGACGTCACAGATAGTGATGGCTGCCAGCGTGCAAGCTTTACCGGTTTTTGAAAGGGTGATCAAGACAGATCGGTAAACATAGTGTCAAATCTAAACGTATTTGGTGTTTGTGACCAAATCATTTGAGTTGAAATAACATTTGAAAATGAATTAATTAAAAAAATGAATTATTAGTTAATTATTTAAAAGGCTTTGGGAGACTGTCTGTGTCCCCATAACAAACAGCTAATACAACTAATAGTTTTAAAAAAAACGTTCATAGAGAATTTTTCAAATCTCTGTGAAAATTGATACAATCTGGAAGTTTGGATTTATTGGTCTAAAATTTTCAATCTGCATATGCCGTCAACACTCGTTCCGATGCATGATCAAGAATTAATAGAAAAATTTTTTTGCTTATAATGTTCGTATACGGTTAACGTGGATTTTTGTATAAGAATATGTAGTACCGTTCATTTTGCCTTGCGGCATTTGCCTTTTTTTTTTTTTTTTGTGGATGGGAAATCATTAAATGACCCCTCCCGCTCTGGGTGGAGCGGAAGGGAGTGTCAGTCTTTTACTGACTAAAACCCACCCGTGTTCCTTCCTTAGCCCTTTCTGTTCCAGGGCAGCAGCAGGGCAGTTAACCTTTCGGAAAATCCCGCCGCCCCGGCAGCTGGGGCTCTGTCTTGCATAGGGTCGCAGCATAATGCTGAGCGATAGCCGTTTTGCGTGGATGTGACGCATGTCAAACATTTCTTATTGTTTTTTTTTTTAAGACTGATTTTTCCAACGCCAGATATTCCTCGTATAAAAGTTATCTGGCGATGGAAAAATTAGCCCTTAAAGTAGAAACCATTACTACAAGCTAACATTAAAATTTATCAAATCTAACATCGACCATGACCCTTTTAAAAAGCGTACTTAAAGCGTCAAAATTATCAAATGTTTTGATAAATAATAGCGCCCTTGGATAAATGGGTGAAAACGCAAACGTTGTCGATAAGATATAAATATTTATCTGATAACCGAAGATAGACAAATTTTTTATATCATTTACATACATGACCCTCGTGCTAGAACCTTGAAGAGATTGTAAAAAGGGGTGCCGGAAGGGTTCTTAAAGAAACTCGATAAGGCGATAAGAATCACAAGCATAATTACTTGTAGCATAATCAGCCCATATTTATATACTTTATTGTACACCACAAAAATACATAACAAAAAAATGTATCGAACACTAAAAATATACAATGGGCAGTCTTATCTATCTGCGATCTCGTCAAGGCAACCATGGAATGGACAGTGATTTGCCTGGACATAACTGGGGTTGTCGTCCATATCCCATAATGTTCCCACTGCAGGCAGAGTAGGCCTGTGTCCCAACACAGGCCTACTATCTTCGAGTGGTTGGGGTAGTTATTCTTTAGAGGAGACCGCGAATCGACAAACGTAAGGTAAGACGCCCTCAAGCCAGTGGAGCGACGATCTTAGTAGGGTGGCTGGTAGCAGCTGAATGAGAGTAGCCGAGGGTGAAGTCAAAGCTAAGCATTAGCTGGCGGCATTAGCGAGGTAATGCCGCCAGTTTCTTGGGTACATTACCAGACAGCGATACAGATGAATTTTGCGACGCTATATTTTAGTTTGTGAATAGTTTTAGTTAAGAAAGTAATATAGATAACTAGCTTTTGCCCGCGACTTCGTTCTCGTGAAGCAACTTTCTTACATTTTTTTTCCGTAAGAACCATCCTCGTACTTCAAGGAATATTCTAAAAAAAGAATTTGCGAAATCGGTTCAGCTGTTCTCGAGATTTGCGCTTAGCAACACATTCAGCGATTCATTTTTATATTATAGATAGAAGATACTCGTAGATATACTAGAATAGAGACGCAAGTAAGAGCACATTTTGAGCGCTTCATAACATTTGCAAAGACTCCTTTAATTTCATAAGAAAGTCCTTTCTCCTGAGATTTAAAAACACAATCTAAAATCAATTTAGACAGCATTTACGACGAATACTGATGCGAAAATATGTACATACAGGTAAGCACAGATTTCCGAGCCTCGGAAAGCACGTTAAGGCGTTGGTTCCGGCTGCCATTCGTGAATCTTTGACAGTCGTTACGGGTCGTCAGAAGCCCGAAAGTCTGACCACCAGTCATACCAAGGGGTATCGTATTACCCAGTAACTGGGTCGCTGCGTGTAAAATACTGGGATTCAGCTGCATCCGATTAGACTGGAAGCTGACCCCAACATAATTGAGAAAAGGCTAGGCAGATGATGAGGTAAGCACAGATATATACAGTGTGGCGATTAGGTTATCACATGAATTGAAACCACGTATTCTACATAACGTATATTAAACATACACAATTAAAAGAATTAATAACAATTAACATTTTAGTCGTGGGACCTTATTTTCGTTTCAGTATTTACCTAACAACATTAAACTTAATTTGTGTTTACTTAGTAACAATAACATAAAGTTTGCGTTGAATTCTTGATACCATTGCCTCGCGTGTGTCTAGTGACTTATTATCAAGGATGGTTTATTTCATGACAATTTTTACGCTAATTATTTTATTTGTTTCTTTTTTCTATTTTTAGTAAAATTTTATTATTTTAACAGACTTTTAACAACTTGTAATGACCGCTATACTACTTAATGTGGTAACCTAATCGCCACTCTGTATAGCATATTATTATGACATAACATCACGGCTTTTCCCTGAAAGGTTGAGCATATTATTACTATTATTCTTCATTAAATAAAACTGTGCTATTATTCACTGAACTGATAAAAGGCGTTTCGATAATAGTATTATTATTCGCCGGTCATGTTCTGTTAGATAATAATGAATACAGAACAATGCTCAGTGCACAGATAAGCTTTGACTTATGTTAGCAGCTGTGATAAGGTGCTGAGTCAGGACATGCTGCGTTGTTCGTACAAAAGAATTGGCCACGATATGTTATACCCAAACGCGGAGACAGACAGAGGCGAGGCGGAGGACAGGGTGTTGTGGCGCAGTCTGGTAGAGGCCTATGTCCAGTGGACTGCGATAGGCTGAGTTGATATACCCAAACAGTACCCTAATTACGTCACACACTATTATAATCTGAAATCATTTTGAGGAACATTGCTAATCCACTGCTTCATAATTATGTTCGAAAAATTTGTCCGCTCAACAATGTAAATAACGCAATGATTATTGTTGAACTATCAATATAAAAATGTGTGTACGGTAGCTGTTTGTTTTATTAGTGACATCATCTATATTAATAATAACAAATCCCGCTTGTGAGTGATTATTCCAACGAAAACTTGTTTATAAACATGTTCTTGAAATAGCAACAATAATAAGCTTCAAAAAAAATAATTTTTTTTTTAACGTTGCCCCACACTAGGAATTACTACTGTATCGTGGGTGCGTTTACAAACATTTAAACTCACATACACAAACAGTCAGACCCGGAACAACTACCTGTAGGTAATACAAATATTTGTTCCGTGCGGGAATCGAACCCGCGACACGCAGCGCAGCAGTCGATCGCTCAGCCACTGCGCCAACCGTGTCGTCAAAAACTAGTTGCATAATTTATAAAATGATATCAGAAAAGTCAATCCCTAGCATTAGTTGGAATGACAGCTCACTCCACGCTCACTTCACCTAAGTTTTCACGGTTTTCATGTTTACGGAAAAGACCAGCTGGACCAGCTCACTTCACCTAACTTTTCACGTTGAGATTTTTACAGAATCGATCGGCTCTCCTTTCACCTTTTAGGTGAAGTGAGCTGTTAGTAGTCATGGTGGAATGCAGATTCCACCATGACTACTGACAGCTCACTTCACCCAAATTTTCATTGTGAATGATATATCCTTTCTGCCGTCACTTTTTCTGTTTTACTCGTTTATTACCCTGTCTATCAAAAACATTGATCGTCACCTTATCATTCACTAAATACTTATTAACAGTAATATAAATAATAATCACAGATTTCCATTTTTCATTTATTTCAATTAAAATCAATACAAAAACCTTTTGTGACCTAATCGATAAAACAAAAATGCTTTAACAATTTGTCCTCCTTAGTTATCTACGGATATTGAAAACTTGAGTAGAAAGCCTATAATTATTATAAATTAATCGTAATTGAATTGACAATGACCCGGTGATGTGATTAATTGGATACGATTTTGATTACGTGGTCGGATTGGTCGTGAAATTAGACTTAATAATAGTATTTATAGAAATATAGAGGATAAGGTTGGCCTGGCTTTTAGTATCTAAATGAATCGATTCGATTTTAGAAATAAGGAATTATGCATTAGTAGAGATTTATTACTATTTTCCAATTAGTACCTCACAAATGTTTTGTTCAAACTGTCTTAATAAAATAAGCTTTCTAGTATCTAAAGCTCGCCAATAAATGAAGCTAAATGATCGCTTTTATACCCTTCTCTGTAGGCAGGTGAAAAGCAACCACACAAAATCAAAATCAAAGGTCATTTATTCAAATTAGGCTGAGAATCAGCACTTTTTGAACGTCAAAATTACAAAAGACAGTCCCCCAAAAACGTCCGCCCTTCACCACTTCCTAGTGCTATCGCAGCAGCACATTTTTATGAGTATGACATTCACGAAGATACGAGGATTTATTTCCCCATTCATAAATTGGGTGATATGAAATTATATTGTTTATTCTGTGAATAAGATATCGCAATGACTTTTACACGTTCGCGTCATAATAAAAAAAAAGCAAGATGGAGTCGACATTTCCTATCTGACTACTCCTGAGAAGAAATGGCGAAACAAGCTCAGGTCTCAACCCACCCAATTAAATATATCTTTCTAAACTGCTACCATTACTCTGCCAAACGCTAAATTATCGTCACAAACGCCAATTACAGAAAAATCTTCTTCGAACCGAGCAAAACCTAGAACCATGACATAGTATAATAGCTTAGCCAATTACTCTAATGAGGTGTGCAGATCGTAACAGTTAGACATTGTTTTGTTAACCTAAACCAAAAACTTCACACATTATGTTTGTATATGTAATAAAAACGGAGTCGTTTCGCAGGTTTGGCCTAGTAGACACACAACCGCAACAAATCGCAGAGTTAGAGAGAAAAGGACAATTTTATTCACAATGGTGTTGTCACATCCAAAGTGCGGCTTGTGGCTAAGTAATAACAGTCGCACGGGTCGATCGATCAGGTTAAGCTACGCTTGCCGCGGTTGGTTCGTGGATGGGTGACCATCTTCGCATACCAAGACCCCTCCTTGCCTCGCAAAATACGTTAAGCCGTTGGTCTCAGCTGTCATTAGTTGATCTTTGACAGTCGTTACGGGTCATCAGTAACCCGAATCACCAAGGGGTATCTTAGTTCCCAGTAACCTTGTGGAGGTCAGGCAGTTACTCCATGTAAAATACTGGTACTATTCAGCTGCATCCGGTTAGACTGGAAGCTGTCCCCAACATAGTTGAGAAAAGGCTAGGCAGATGGTGGTGTTCTCACAGCCAAACTAAGAGATAAATAAATTATGCCTGGTCCATTATTCAGTACTGAACAACAGACGTTTAACAGTTCTCCGCTGTTGCTACGACCAAGAAAAGAACCAAGCATTGATCACCGCAAGGGCTTGTAGCTTGTCGAGAGTTCTAACCCTCAAGTTTCATGTTGTACTTCACGGTTAATCAGTGATACATCCAAGATTAACTTGTACTAGCTTGTAGCTACATAATAACTATGAACTTGACATACATATAGATACTTGCTTAAAGCGAAGAATTAGCACCACATGCACCATAAACCTATAATGTTTCCAGTCCCACTGCTGATAGACAGGCCTCCTCTCTTCGAGTGACAGTGGGTTGTTATCTACGAGTACTAAGCGGGCCCAATGCGAGTTGGTAGATGTCACCATGTTTTCGAATTTTTGGTTCTAAGACATGCCGGTTTCCTCATGATGTTTTCCTTCACCGTTTTGAAATTATTTACACAAAGTAAAGCGCCTGCCTGCGTAAGTCCAGGCGTATACCACTGGGCCACCACTGCTCCTCCTGCACCAGATGCAGGCCATAACAAAAACGAGAGGAATGAGACTGAACTTGCTAAAACACGCAATCAGTTACCATCAGAAAAATTCAAAGATCCTTGAACTATACAAATAAATAGTACCGTGACCAAAAAACAATTAAAGCACTTAGCAAAACAACTTTAGCTCCTGATGAAGCTACAAGTTTGAAAGAGCATGAACATCTATCTATACTAACAATAAAACTGAAGAGTTTGTTTGTTTGAACGCGCTAATGTCTGGAACTAACAGTCAGATTTGAAAAAAATATTTTGTATTTGATAGCCTAAATCTTGAGGAAGGCTTATAGGCTATTTAACATTGCACTATGATACTAAGGAGCCGAGCAAAAAACAAAAAAAAAATCATAAAGAACGCTAAGTGAAAACGAGGTACTAGTAATGCGATGCGACGGGTTGGTCGGGAAAGAAATTTCACGCGGACGAAGTCGCGGGCAGAAGCTTGTCTTAAACTAATGCTCGTTCAGAACAATTGTTAGAACGAGGAAGTCGGTCAAATCGGTCAAGGCAGAGCCATGCATATTCATATACCTAATGATATACATAGCAATTTTCATTGTTTTACATAAACGGTACTTCGAAACGAACTTTACGGGTTATTTAAATTATTTTTGCGGAGATTTGAGAGAGGATGTAACGGTTTCCGTTTTGGGTTACTGTGGCATGATTCTTATATAATTATATGTTTATTTTGATTGTTATTTTTTATTGCATTATATTATGTAGAAGTAAGATGACTTTCTTATTTTTTTAAACTGAAGACAAACCAACTTTGTATCTCTTTTCCTGTAAATCATCACACCCAGCCGTGGTCCTCAACTACTCAGTTCTCTGACACCGTATTCATTCCATATATTATCGCCAAAGTGAAAACCTATTCAATCATCATTAATCATTTTTTTGTTAGGGTTATGTACCCAAAGTATGCCTACGAAACTAAGCGTCATGCGTCCACCTGTTCGTCAGCGGGCTGTATCTCATGAACCGTGATAGGTAGACAGTGGTTTTTTTACAGTGCGTACCGTAACAACAAATAATAATAAAAAAAAAAAAAAACATTAAAGGGGGTCTCTAATTCTCCATACAAGAAAAGAGATCTTTGTTTTGTGATACGACCCGCACTTGGCCGGTTTTTTTAAGAATCCTCTCTCTAGAAAGAATAATTAATAGTCATCACCTTTATTTCACTTCTCGTCTCCTTTTCTCACCAAACAAAACAAACACGTTTATACCATATCTACTCTATCTATCGATGTACCATCTATCACATTTTAGAGGTGGCTCTAAATCGATAGTAAATGGGCAAAAGAGCGGAGCGAAGAAAATCCACATTTTTCTTCGCTATTTTGCCCATTTTTCTTGATCTCCCCATTCATTATTATCTCTATTAGTCACCCTATCATCTTTAACGTTGGCAAAATTATTAGAATTCTATTTTTTTACCGAGAAACATTTATTAGTACTTACCCCAAGGCATGTCAGTACTATTTGCACGACCTCACGCTTCCCACATCATATACTCATCTGTTCTTATCTTAGGCATGTTAAACACCTCATCTTTTTATGCTAATCCAATATCCGTATTTAAAAACAATATAGGTACTAGAATGACTAACATTTTTCAGTCACGAATCTACCTAGAATATTTGAGGTCAAGATGACTGAGAATTGTTATGGCGTCATTGAGGTTTCAATATTGGAACCATTAGGGATTTTTGCAATTATTCTGCGTAGAATCTGTATGAGTATTATAAAGGGTTTTTTGGTTCTGAGGATTACTTGATTTTATTCTTGGCCTAACTATTGTTACTACTGTATGTCTCGTATATTTATGCCCACTGTACACTGCAGGATAAAGGCCCCCCTGTCTCCTTTCCACTCCTCTCTGTCTTCAGCTAGTGTGGACGAATCCTGTCTGTGCATTTTCATAATAATTATATCCATATATACGTCATAAGATAGCTTCTGGTCCACCATTAAAAACCCCTCTGTTGAGTACTGCTAGTGAAATAACTTCTCAGACACTATGAAAGGTTACAATAGGTGAGAAAAAGCACTCGTTTTAAAATATATATTACAGGAACTAACACAGCAATGTAGCAGGCTTGTTCCATCTCTGTATGAGAAGAAACCGTTGCATTTGGTACAAATTATATTAACACTATGATCATGGATCAAGGTTTATCATAAGGAAGGCAGTTAGTGATAAGTGTGATAGCACTTCATTGTAGGCCTATCGTTAACTCTAATCTGCAACAAAACAATACGCTGAAAGCATTCAAAGAAATTGATTAGATATTAAAATCGATCGATCAACGATAGACGCTAGAAAGTTTCTAGAATTTTCGACAGTAACCAAAAGGAATTTTGTAATGATTGTAAATCAGATGACTCAGAATTTGGACATTCTATTATTATCTTTAGGCTTATGACGAAAACTATGATTAAAAGGTAAAATACGCAGGAGTTATGCGACAAGAATGGATATCTTTAAAATATATAATATAGGAAATGGATATCTTTAAAATATAGTGCTCTCAAATACTTATTTTTGTTAAATTAAATCAAGTTTATTTTACAAGCACTCATATATAACCGGCGAAATGCGGTGCAGTGGGTGTACTATCGCACACCTCTTCCTAACCTTTCGGGGATTACAGGCGTGATGTTATGTGTGTACAAATGCCAAAGTGCTTTCATTTGTTTATCTTCATGATTATGTATTTAAGCTTCTTAGCTTAGCATAGTCACCCTATAATGTTCCCACTGCTGGAACACAGGCCTACGTGGCCGTCATGATGTTTTCCTTCACCTTTTTGAGAGCAGTGGTGATGAAATAATTTAAACAAAGTAAAGCCCTTGTCTGCGAGTGAACCTATGACCTAGAACTCGTAGTCATGGCCGATATCTATGCTCCTTACAACTCCTAAAATGGTTCACTCAGAACTCTGCATAATATTTAAAATTAGTTTCCCCAGATTTCATGATATTTATTTAATTTCTGTAACTAAATACAAATCTTCAAAGACAATTTTACAGTCATTACTTGGATTTTTAAATAAGATGGCGCTGTCCTTTTGCAAACACACAGATCGTGCTCTCTTTAAAATTACAGACATTGTGGTACAGAATGATGTAACTGCAACAATGTAGGGCAGCGTCTGGAATGGCCTTTTGAGGAAAGAGCCTTTGAATTGACCTGACCTAACCGACAGCAGGCATGCATCAACGTGCAATATGGTCTGTGTCCTTTACTTGCTTTAGGGAAACAATACCTTAAAGGAAGTCCCTTTGAATGTTACATCACGCCTGTATCCCTGAAGGGTATGCAGAGATGGAAAAGTACAACGACATTTCGCCAGTTTTGTTTAAGCTCCATGTCATTGTAGGTAAGCATGTTGCCATTAATTGGGCATGAATCCTGATTGGGTGGTTGCTGCTGGGAATAACACTATGCCCCATGGGACCCTATAGGATCTCCAGGTAACCAGGTAAGAGCAACAGCTGTGTGGTGCCACACAGCAGTGGCTCTTGCGAGTTCACTAGACTAACTAGGCATTCGCATACCATAAGCAAACATTTTTTTTTTTTTTTGGGTTGGAAATCATCGTATGACTTCTCCCGCTCTGGGCGGAGTTCAGCTGTCTGTGCCAGGGGCCACGGTATCTCTTTCGAACAACCCACGGCACTGGCAGATAAGCAACCATCAAAGAAGCATTTTTTTTTTTATTATTCGAATTGAAAGCATAATCAGCCGTAATGATCCCACTGCTGGGACACAAGCATCCTCTCTATGAGAGGGAGCGGCCCGTAATCTACCACCCGGACCCAGTGCGGGTTAGTAGATGTCACATGTCTTCGAATTTTTGACTCTAGGACATGTTGGACGGTTACCTCACTATGTTTTTCTTCAGCGTTTTGAGAGCAGTGGTGATAAAAGTACACAAAAGTAAAGCGTATGTCAGGGTTCGAACCTACAACACGTAAGTCGCGGCCATTACCACTAAGCCTCCGCTGCTCCTGCTGTCGAACTCATTTCCTCTACCTCTTTGAAGTCGGTGAAAAAGGCTGTTTTCATCACTTGCGTTAGTGAAACTGTACTCTCTAAGGATTTTCCTTTGAAGGCTTCGTTTAACTCACAAGGTTCATTTAACTTTGAACGAATGCACTAAGTATCGATTTTTGATACCGTGGTAGGTGCGTCGTTGTACGGAAATAATATTATATTAATAGATACTTAGTTCAAAGGCCAAATGCTTTGGATCCTTCACTTTATTCTCTAGTGTTTTAAGTTTAACTGCAGCGTTGTCCCATGCTACAGTAGCCTGTATTGCTTCAGCTATAGGATTGATTTTACCTTGTCTGTGGCTTCTGTGTTCGAGATTTGTGTCATTGCAAATGGTTCTAGAAGGTAATATGAGATTTTTGTCAATATTGTGTGTGCTTCATAATCTTTTGAATTGATTGTAAGAATGAATCACTTGATTGGTCTAAGTATTAACGCCTACCTAGTAATTTGTTTTTATTATCAAAATTCAAGGTTGAGTCGGTGATATAATTTGCAGTTTTATGTAGTAATTCAATTCTATAGCGCATATAGAGCTTGCCTTTAGAGGATACCTACTAAGTATTTAATTGGCAACCATGGAACAGCCTTCAACAGTTCAACCCGTCGTTATGAGCCTGAAGTATACTTAATTTATCCAACAAATGAAAATTCTCTGTGATTTCCTCCAATTGGTAATTTCTAGGTACGCATATATATAGTTATATACTTAGTATATATATTTAGTACCTATATTATATATAGTTTGACACTGTATCTAATCCTCGATCTTCTGGAATTATCTCAAACATCAATCTTTACTATACATACATAACTGTTCTATTTATATTTTCTTCTGGTTGTTTTGGTGCCTCCAATTGAGGAGGGTTGACCATCAACTCTTAATATATACTTTGAATATATTTAGGGCTTGTTTGGATTATGCATTGCGAGGTCGAATAGCTCAACTCATACTATTTCTGGTGGCTGATATTTCATCAATCTTTTTATCGTGACCCAATCTGATTTCACGTAGTTCGTCGCAATCGAAATCATATACCGTCTTCCAATTAGGTCATTTGTTTGTTTACGAGCACTGATAACGTTCATATCGGCCACAACTTGCGCCCCAATTTGAGTGCATGACATTTATGACTTGTGTGGCGCATTTGATACGCCTTGATATGCGAACATGCGTGACGTCGAATTCACACCTGAAGGCCAATTCCCTTATTTAAAAGTCTATTTCAAAATCTAGGCACTGATTGCAACTAGATTTTGAACACGTTTCTCAGTCACAATCATTGTCAAAAATGTAGAATATTTAGAGGTATTTTTGACAGTTTCATACTTACATATATCTCACAGGTTTTCAACTCAACCTTATTTCGCTCACCGCCCAATCCGAGATGTTTTTTTCTTAGTGCCCTCCGTTTTTTTTTTACTTATCGTCTGTCGCGAATCCGAAACTTATGTTCCGTATTTATGTTCCGACAGTAATGACTAAAATAAATATAGAGGAACAAACGCTTAAGAGAATCGTAATTGACGAAGGGATTGCGATTTTGCAAATACACTGCCGAGCAATGAAAAAGTTCCACCCACAAAATGCCGACAAACACCTTAATATCTCCTAAGACATAGAACCTAGCTTCATAAATTAAAAACGTACGTTTTTAGTTGATAATATTCTGATGCGCTGTTAAATGTACTTCAATATTGCAGACGGCGTCATTAACCTAGCCTTTCCCGTTTAGGAGTAATTTGGTGCTATGTCACTGAACTTTTTCATTGCTCGCGAGTGTTAATCGGTCGGTCCCTGTACCTACGTATGACAAGAAGCACAAACCCTGCTGTGGGAATATTGCCAGATTGATTCCCAATAAACTTGTTTGTTTATGTATTTACAACCCAAAAAAGCAAACGAACAAAAATAAACCTATAACATCAGTTCTTCGGGAATGCTTGTTCCTGACACGACCTGTTTTCATAAATTCCCAGTTCACCATAGCAACTGAATGAATAGATCAATAGTCCTGAAGAATTCGCATGCCTGGATCCTTGCTATTTATGTCAGGTCAGGTCACCAACCCGTACTCGACAAGTATGGTGAATAATTACCCATTCCCTAAGGGAAGTCACAGCAGTGGGAACATTTGTTGAAAATGTATGTGTGTGTGGTTGGTTGTGTATCATGTTGGTTGTTATGTAAGTCGAATCTGTCATGAGTATGCATTTAAAATGAGACACAGAACGACAGTGATCGTTTAGATGTGGTCGTGATACATACTGGCCTAGGAACTGCAGGGCTTTCATTTTGACAGCTGAACAAAATGCATTGCGTTATTTACGTTGTTATGCTGACAAATTTTTCGAACATATGAGACAATGGATTAGCAATTAGGGTGCTGCTCAGTGTTTCATTTTAAGTTCAGAGTATTAATTAGTACAGCAGTGTTAGTAATTGACTCTGTAACAATACTCTGTGTATATTTGACACTATACAGGGTGGCAGGGATGGACGCCCAAGCTGACCCCATAGCGTAGAAATTTTTCATCGGTTATCAAAAAAAAATAAAAAAAAAGCTTCTGTTTCATAGAAAAGTGCAATACCTACGCGGTCAAAATGTATGGAACAGCAATATTTTTTTTTAATAACCGACGAAAAACGTCGACGCTATGGGGTCTAAACTCATGCGCTGATCCATGGTTACAGTTTGCGCGTCGATGTCCCCTGCCACCCTGTTTATATCACTAAGTATGTCTGTTCACGATCCTATGTATAAATGTGGTTGGTTGTCACGCTTTTGTACTATAATGTCTCCCGAAGGCTAGTCTCCGTTTAGATTGGCCGCCATGGCCGGAATACGCTCTGGAGGACTACGTGGTTGGTTGTTAATATATCTGGGGGCCTAAAAAGGCCACTTTAAGCAATACCTTCAAGAGCTATTCATTTCCTGAATTCAAAGCAGATCATCAGCAATTCCTCTAATTTTCGTTAAATGGTTACAAATAATAGTTTAATCACCTACAATTTCATTTCATATCAATCACATTTGGTGTAAACATTGGTGGACCATTTAACGAATTTCCATTAAAAAAAAACTGTCATTAAACAGGTAAATTGCGTGATATGAATTGCACACAGATCATATTATGAATTGTCAGTTTGTGACCATTTTACGATTTTTAATATGAATCATATTGTTATTCTATTATGATTCTGCCAAAGTGGCCTTTTTAGGCCCCCTGACCTTGTCAACCGATCTCGAGCAAGCGTGGCGTTCATTCCTCGTGTCTTCTCTGTGTGAGAAGAGGGCTTTACCATGCAGTGGGACAACAATAGGCTGGTATTATTATGTATGTATGTATGTCGGGTCAAAATGTCGGGGCTAGCAAGGATAGAAAATACCTGTTAGTTTAATACTTGTTTATATCCAAGCAAGTTTAGAGATAGAAGGTTGAATTTGCGAAATTGTCGTACCTGGTGTTGCGATACCTAATACTTATATTCAATTTGGAAGTACACGACTGTTAACGTTGTCTTCATAGCCCAAACGTATCGGCAAAACTTCATGTTGTTAACCACTTTCAATGAGTTGTCCATCTTCTAATACTTTAGGTACGGGTTTGCTATAAAGTCTCTTTTCATGTTGCTTGTACTTTAGTGTTGTAGACTTTTAGCTCAAAAGCTAAGTTATAAGTACTTAATTTTTGACCTAAAGTTTTACTCATTCATGGAAAGTTTTTACTTCAGACAGGAGTCCACAGGGTTAGCCACAATTTTACATATTCTAGACTCTCTCTCTGTCTTTTCTTCTTATTTCTCTTTTTTAACCTCCGACGCAAAAACGACGGGGTGTTATAAGTTTGGCGTGTCTGTGTGTGTGTGTGTATGTCTGTCTGTGGCATCGTAGCTCCCGAACGGATGAACCGATTTTTATTTTGTTTTTTTTGTTTGAAAGGTGAATTTGTTATTCTTAAATAGACTAACGATATAATATAATATAATCAGCTCTCCCAAAACGTTTTCCACGTGCAACTTCCTAAGTGACAAAATGTTTAAAACATAAACTCTGCTAAAAATATTTACCCCAACTCATCAAAACCTCGCCTCCCTCCCTACATGTATCTAACTAAACTATCTACCATCACCATCAGTTTAACTTAAACCACTCAGTCACGTACAACTTGACCTACTTCAGTTAAAAATAAACTGAGTGAGAATTTAATTATAAAGTATCGATAGTGCGCCTGTTTTGTGGCTAGACGGTTTTTGATTTACGGTTACCGTTTTTTTAGATTAGAATTTGGTGTGATGTACCGGTTTTTTGGTACGTTTTCACTTGTTTTTTCGGTTTGATCTAGTGCGTCTACGTGCGTCTGTGTATGAGGTTGTTGTATTCAATTTCAAGTTTTCGAGTGACAGTTAATTGATGAATAGAGAGGTAGAGAGAACATATAATGAAAAGATGGATGAATAGTGTAAAAATGATGAAGAGTCGAAGTCGACGGCTAACGGAGGAGATTTGAACAAAAAAACATTTTGTACCGATCCCAAGTAACAAGGGACAAAGGATTATTTGGAGAGCAGAGAGCTACGGAACTACTATTGACGTGAACCCTCTCCTAGCACAAGCATATTTAGCTTAGTTGGCTTTTGTAACACAGGTGTTGTAACCTAGCGCAGGAGGCGCTTCACTTTGTTTGTTCACATTTTCTTTTATGCCAATAAATTATTTATTATTATTAGTTGCTAGGGGTAAACATATCTGATAGTAATTTGTAATGCAGATTGTAAGTAGGTGCTTCGTTCAATCTCTAGTTTACTCTTCTGTCTTATCCGCACGAACTATACCTATAGAACTAGCTCATGACGTGATATAATTGAAATGAGCCAATCAGCAAACCGAGGGTGGGGGTTAACCGCTCAGAAAGCCAATTTCTGTATTTAAAAACGTTCAAAGTCTAGTCGCAATCAATCAATAATTTTCAAAAATGTAGGGAAATTAGAGGTATTTTTGACATATTGAGACTAAGATCAGACTGTGAACTTTCTTAATATGTACATTTAAATATCGCAATTCATGAAGGTTGTTTTAATCCACCCCTTCCACCAATATAATGAGAGCTAACAACCGTACAGAAACCGATATAATAGAAACATTATAACACAATTAATTTCTGACAGCAATTATTGCACAACCGTTGCAAAAAAATCGCAATTAAGGCTCGATCGGTCAGCCCAATTAACAGGTGTTTCACTATAAATAAACTTAATTTTCGTTCTTATTGAGGATAATTGCGACGGTTGAGCAACTGTTGTGCGACCAGTTGTTCCAAAAACCTTCTGAACTATAGAAATTTGAACCTTTGAGTGTCAAAAATATGTAGAAAGTTGTGAAATTATTATTTTATAGTTGTCTTAAATGACGTTTTACCTTGACATGTGCTACACCTTTTTGAATCCTTGTGAAACACCTGCTTTTATTTATTACTAAGCTGTGCTCCACGGTTTCACCCGCATAAACCTCAATTGAAAGAATATTGGGATAAAAAGTATCCTATGTCCTTATCCATGTCATGGTCTGCCCCTGTGTCAAATTTCATCCAAATCCGTTCATCCGTTTTAGCATGAAAGCATAACAAACAAAAATCCAAATCATTTTTTATATTATTTTAGACAAACGGATTTGAATGCGTATGTAAGAGTATAATTATAGAATAGATTTTCCTATATTTTTATACTGACTTATGACTAGTTTTTATTTTAAGTTTAAGTATTTATAAATATGCGCTCAATCTAGATTTTATGTCCGCTATGCTATGACATTTAAAAAGGTAATTAAAAAACGTTAAAATAAAAATAATAAAACTAGATTTTTATTTTTGAACTCTAAATCTATCGATAAATATTATTAATGAAAATAAAAATCTAATCTTAAAGCGTTATCACTGTGAGGAATAATAATAATATTTCATACTTCATTTAGAGGGGGGAGAGTAACACACAAACAATAGCAATGACTTTCATTTTGACAGTTCAACAACATTCATATGTTATTTACGTTGTTGAGCAAAATGTTTCGAACATTTATGAAGCAATGGATTAGCAATATCCTTCAAAATCATTCAGATTGTGATTAGAAGTGTGTTACGCAATTAGCATGCTGACAAGATACGAGTAGATCATTAAGAAGTTTCTGGTAAAAAAAAATGGAACCTAGTCTGAGCTATCTTTTCATGCTATTTTGACCCCATAAATATTTGGGGCCAATAGAAACTTCATGCTTTAACCCTTTGTATCGAACGTGGATCCACGCGAGACACAATGGCTTTTTAATTGTTTGTGTAATTACGGCATTCAATCTATTAAAAGTAATTGATACGCCAAAGTTTTATTCCCAATATTTTACGAATACGAGTACTTCATAAAATATCATCAATCGGGGCGATCGATAAAGGATGACACACCTATTCTAGTTATCATCATAATCAGCCTATAATGTTCCCACTTTTGGGACACAGGCATCCTCTCGGTGGGAGGGAATGGGCCAAAATCCCCCACGCGGGCCCAGTGCGGGTTGGTAGCTGTCATGTCTTCGAATTTTTGGTTCTAGGACATATCGGTTTCCTCACGATGTTTTCCTTCACCGTTTTGAGAGCAGTGGTGATGAAATTAAATACACAAAGTTCCTGCTTGGGTTCGAACTCACGACCTGCTCTGGGTATCTAGGTATAAACACTACAAAATAGAAGACAAAGCCGTTAAAAACGTTAAATTAAAACATCGCGTGTTCCATAAACCCCCATACCTTCATTACCAACCATTCGGACAATTCAATTTTAATTCGTCACAGTCCAGTAAAATTAAAATCGACAGTGCACTATACCTACTGTCCGACAGCGTATCAAACGGGGCACGAGTTTCCAATTGAGTGATAGATAGCCTGATTTTGTACTGATAAGAATGTTTATATTATTTATCGGCACATGTGAGAGTGACGATTTTAAGTACTTGACCGCAATCTACTTTTGATGTAGGTGACCTATTATTTTCTAAACCTAACGGTGTTTTTTATGTTTTTGCGTTAAACTAATTAGTGTTTCAATAAACTACATAGGTATATCTTGCTGGTTTACTTATCATCAAAGGGGCCCGTGGCTAAGTAATTAGGTACAGCCGCACGGGTCGATAGATCAGGTTAAGCTACGCTTGCCGAGGTCGGTCCATGGATGGGTGACCATCAAAGGGGTTTGTGGCTAAGTAATTACAGCCGCACGGGTCGATAGATCTGGTTAAGCTATGCTTGCCGAGGTCGGTCCATGGATGGGTGACCATGAAAGGGGTTTGTGGCTAAGTAATTACAGCCGCACGGGTCGATAGATCTGGTTAAGCTACGCTTGCCAAGGTTGGTCCATGGATGGGTGACCATGAAAGGGGTTTGTGGCTAAGTAATTACAGCCGCACGGGTCGATAGATCTGGTTAAGCTACGCTTGTCGAGGTTGGTCCATGGATGGGTGACCATGAAAGGGGTTTGTGGCTAAGTAATTACAGCCGCACCGGTCGATAGATCAAGTTAAGCTATGCTTGCCGCGGTTGATTCGTCGATGGGTGACCATATTTACATAGCAAGACCCCTTCGTGTCGCCGTTGGTCCCAGCTGTCATTCGTGGATCTTGGACAGTAACCGCAGCGGGTGTGTTACGCTGCAGACGCCTGGGAAGGTGCCGGTCGGTTATGGTTTCGCAGGCACTTAGTGCGCTCGACGCGGCCACGCGGGTGAAATATGTACCCCGTGCGGAGCTCGTTGTAACCCTAATATGCTGGCAGGTGGAAGCCCGGAACTCGGCGTACGGATGCCTCCATTAATTCCGGATTAAGTTCGGTGATGATACGCCAGACTTGAAGGTGGTGTGGACCATCTAGCACAAAACAGGAGGAATCCTAATGTTTCTAACGTTCAATAAAAGGATCACATACCATTTACGTCAATCAAGAAAACGGACATTACCATAATTTCCCGATTATGTAAATTCTAAACTTCGGAAAAACCTTTAATCTTTTCCCAATTTGTCATACCGTCAAGACGTCAAGCCCAAGATTCGGTTATCAAATACCATTAATCATATTCACCACTGACTGACAAGCACCTGTTAGGCATTATCCATAATACCCAAGAGAAATGCAAGGAATCCTTAACGGTAGTGCCACCGATCAATTCAAGGGACAGGCTAATTACTAGCGTAAATGAGTAAACATTAGCAATTAATCACCTGCACCGGGAGCTCTGGCTTATTAGTCGATTCGCACGAATTTACTCGCCCGAACCGGGCGAATTTTTTATTATAAATAGTATATTTTTTTCTATAAGCGACTCGCACGAAGGTAATTTAAAATTTATCGAGTCGACAACTCCAGGAATTATTAGACAATATTGGCACATTTTGAATTTTAGGCTATTTAACTCTTATCATTTCTCTGCGCTAGTGTCCTTTTTCTATACTTTATTTCAAATGTACCAATTGCCTATAATACCTACATATTTCTGGAGTTGTCAACTCCAGAAATATGTAAATATGAACAAATAAATTACTACTTCGTGTGAGTCGCTTATAGAAAAAATAATATTATTTACAAGTGACGATTCGCCCGTTTCAGGCGAGAAAATTCGTGCGAATCGTCTAGTAAGCCACCTGGTATTCTGTGTATTCGCCGGCTAAAACAGGTAATTTGTGTAATGTGAGTAATTTTACAATGGATGGATAAATTGTTAAGATTATTGTAGAAGAATTTGCTTGTGATTGTGATTAGTGGTAATCAAATGATTATTAAGTAAATGAGCTCCATTAAAGGGTTGTAGCCTCGCCATGATAAATCAGCAACTGCCTAGCTGAAATAAGTAATATACTTATGAGAAAAAATCTACAGTCGTGGACATACTGATACCAGCAAAGACTCGTATACCCTATCTTTTAGACTAAAATAAACTTAAATAAACGACGCCTATAATTCCCGAACGCGTTAGAGAAAAAATCTACAATCGTGGAGATACTGATACTAGCTAAGATTCGGATACCCTATCTTTTAGACTAAAATAATTCACGCCTATAATTCCCGAAGGGCTTAGGCAGAGGTGGACCTATACAGTACACCCACATCTCGCCAGTTATGTTAAAGTCCCATGTGATATGAGGCGAGCTTATGAAATATTCCTAATGAAAAAGCCCAAAAACACTAACCGACCTGGCTATTGAACCCTGGACCTCATGCTTACTTGCGACCCCTATTTGGTTAATATACCATATATACGCACTAAGCGCTTCTCATCACCTTTTCTGATGCGCACAGCAAAGGAGTGGAATTGTCTGCCTGCGTCTGCATTCCCGAGTTCATACAACCCTAATCTCTTCAGGGCGAGAGTGAATAGGCTTCTTCTGGGCAAGCTCGTTCCACCGTAGATCTCATCCCTGCCTCTGGGCTGGATTGAGGTCAAGAGTGAGCCCATTGTCAATAAAAAAAAAAGACCGCTAAACCAACGAGGCTCCTTTTCAGTGTAGCAAAATTTAGTAAAAACGTGAATGCCGCGAGAATAAAACCAACCATATCCACGTCCTCCTTAATCTTTACATAAGGACAAAAGCAACATAATTTCAAGTGAGTCCAATGTAACGAGCTTGCATAAGATGCGATGAGCATCCGATCATTTATTGAGTGCAATCTAATACTGATATCACGTCTTGTCCGTCATGCTGTGACGTAACTGTGTTGTAATGTACCTTCATGTAGGTACTACCCAGTGGGGTGCAGAAGGCCCACTTAAAATAAGGACATTTTTTCAGACGCAAATCAATTTTATGACGCTGTCTTAATGCTGTCTCTAACAATTTAAGGTATTGCAGTGAGTTTTACAGGTAGGCTTTTATGAACAACTTAAAGTTAATAATAATAATATTCTTTATTTCGGACTACACATAATCCATAATATGGATTATGTGTACTTGTATGTGTAGTCCGAAACACTAACATTATATTATAATGTTAGTGACAATGACTTAAAAAACTATGTTATTAAACTTTTACAAACTATACAATAGAAATATTGGATCAGGACCGCACTACTCGTACATGGAGTTTTGTCCAATACTCCATGAAGGAGCAATCCACATCCATTCTCCCTGCAATAAGCTGCAGGAAGCTGTTGGGACTGCCCCGTATGCGGCGCATCAGAGACGCAATCTTCAAATTCAATCTTAAGGATCGTTAAGGATTGAAATCGAGTTTTATGCTTTCAAGAAAAAATTACTCGAAGGTGACGATAGTTGTACGCGTGGAATCGCATCAAATCAAAATATTTATGTAGTTAAGAGGTTGGTTTGATTTCATCACCACTGCTCTCAAAACGGTGAAGGAAAACATCGTGAGGAAACCGGCATGTCCCAGAACCAAAAATTCCAGGACACGTGACATCGACCAACCCGCACTGGGCCCACGTAGTTGATTACAGCCCACTTCCACTCACCGAGAGGAGGCCTGTGTCCCAGCAGTGGGAACATTATAGGCTGATTGATCATGCATTCAAAGGGAATAATACAGGGACTTATTCTTCTGCTATCCCTGCATATTGTCAAAACATGTCTAAGTGGGCGATGCCTGGTTGTTTGTTTATAAAAGAATGCAGAGTAAACTCTCCGACAGTTATGTAATGATTCAAGGTATAGGTACACATACATTGTTAATCATGTACTAAGACGATTGTTTCTTAAACAATCTATAGTATAGTGACTCATGACGTATGTGTTTTATAAACTAACGAAGGAAGAAAGTATGTAGATAGGACCTACATACATAATAGAATGAATAACATGTCTTCCTGCTTTTGTTAACACGCTACTGCTAATTAAACCACTGCAATGTGTGGGCAACCAACATCGTGAGGAAACCGGCATGTCATAGAACCAAAATTTGAAGACATGTGACATCTACCAACCCGCACTGGGCCCGGGTGGTGGATTATAGCCCATTCCCTCTCGCAGAGAGGAGGGCTGTGTCCTCATCATCCTCAGCCCAACGCCTCTGTCTTCTTGTACTAATTAATCCTCACGTTTCTGTGCCTGCTTCATCCAAGCTCTACCCACGATGGTAACAATGTCATCCGCCCATCTCGTCCTCGGATGACCGGTATTAGGTATTCACTTTTTGCTAAATTATACAAAAAACAAAGAACATTTTTACTTTTAGAAGTTATTCATTCAGAAAATATAACTTAGAATACACATAACATGTTTGAAACACAACTCTCTATTAGCTTCACTGTGATCGGCAAAATAAAATACTGGTAGGTATTTATTCATTTCAATCAAAACCAAATACAATTTTCAAAGCCACGCCTTCCCCAGACCAGTTCACATAAATATCTTCTGTGAAACATGTTTTCAAATAAGTGCTAAAAGGAACATGGTATTTAGATAGTTACATAAGATACTTACCTAGATGTCCAATGTCTACAATACAAGAAAAAAAAAACTAGAAAAATAAAAAAAAATAAAATAAAAAAAAAATATTTTTCTTTCTTTCTTTTCTTTTTCTTCCTTACTAGTGCGCGAGCTGTAACCATGAATTCAGCATATTTTATGATTCCCCCAGCGTAGAAATTATTTCGTCGGGTATAAAAAAAAATCAGCTGTTTCATAGAAAACCTACGCCTACGTCTAAAGTACTAGTCCAACCTACGCGGTCAAAATGTATGGAACAACAATATTTTTTTTTATCAACGAAAAAAAATTACGCTAGAATCAAATCCTGAAGTCATGGTTACAATTTACGCAATAGTTTAATGTAATTACTGTGTAAGCAATTCCATAATCATCACGCTTAACAGTGGAATCGATAAAAGTAACGTACTAATTTAGCAGTCAGAAGGACTGACACTTTTTCGAGGCTTCAAAAGCTTGGTAACAGCGTTACCAAGCTTTTGAAGCCTCGAAAAAGTGTGAAGAGAGAAACAAACATTCTTCACCAATAAGGCTCGTTAAAATGCCTAAAGCGCTTTCCATATAAGGCATCCATCTTAAAAAGATCTTTGTTTACAAATCACCATTCCTATTATAGTATAAAACCGCTACTATATTAGGCTTTCACAGTTACATCAACAAATAAATCTTCAAACGAATAAGAATGATGACATTTGCGATAAGAGAGTCAATTCATGCGAAATTATCTCGTTGTTGTGAATCAATAAGGTCGTAAATCATGGAAAGGTGGTGTCTACTTATGACCTTTGGCTACCGATGTTCGGAGTTTTGAGTAAGGATTTGTTGCTTCATATGGCTTGAAGGTGTTGAGTCCTATGAAGTTTGTTTGATTGTAAAATAAGGGTCTTTAGCTATTCCAGGTTCCGTCTCCACCATAAGACCAGCTATATTGATGAACTAACTTTTGCCCGCGGCTTCGCTCGCGTTAAGAAGTATAGTTTGAAAAAGTTTCATACAAACTTTCATACCCTATTTTATTCCCTTGGGGGTAGAATTGATCAAAATCCTTTCTTAGCGGATGCCTATGTCATAACATCTACCTGCATTCCAAATTTCAGCCCGATCCATCCAGTGGTTTGGGCTGTGCGTTGATAGATCGCTATGTCAGTCAGTCAGTCACCTTTGAGTTATATATATTTAGATAATACCTTTAGCCCGCGACTGCCCGCGTGAAATTTCTTGTTCCCTCGATCCATCGCATCGCATCGCATCGCCCGTCTGCGCTTCTATTTCGTTATCGCATAGCGTTCTCGCCATAGAAATGCAAAAAAGTTCTCGCTAAGCGAAAACGGAGTAAAATATTTCCTTTTCAAAGTTTTGCCCGTTCAACCCCGTCTCTAAGACTTCTTTCTGATTTTTTTTCTTTTGGCTCGGCTCCTTAGGCTCCCAGCGTGATGTTAAATCCTATAGCCTCCCTCAAGAATTGGCTATCAAATGCATATTTTTACAAATCCAGAGATTAGCGCGTGCGCTAATTATATATTACGAGTTTTGACTAAAAGATGAAGCAATAATTACTTATTTTACTTCGCATACAGCCTAAACTACTGAAAACATGTAGAAACATTTTGGAAGTGCACTAAAGCTGACATCAGACGCTTCACTCAAGTGAAGGTTCATTTTAGTGTCATTACATTCACTCGACACTGACAAAATTACAAATTAATGAACGTTCATTTGCTTATTTCAATTACTTTTCGATCATTTGGCGCACGAGTGAAAGATGCCGAATGTCAAAATTCAGCATCGTTAGATCGGTTTACTAATAAATTAATTTTTCAATAGAATAGAATATTCTTTATTGTACACCATACAAATTAGAGAAGCATAAATATATTAAAAAAAAAAACAATCAAACCAAAACCCATCAATCCCCACCAACAACCCAACCCAACCAACCCATCAATTTTGTTTCATTGTGTGGTCAGACAGAAGTTTTACTTCGAGTGGAAGGTGCCGAATGAACGACATAAATACACCATAGGTGAAGCGTTTGATATCGGTAATATTTTCGAATTACTACAAAGTACAGCCTCTGAGCAGGATGAATTAATTTTGATATTTGTATGTAAAGTCTGGGACAATAACTAGGCATTGATTTTAAAAAAATACAGAAGAAACTGAACATAAATAACATACCTACTGGATCAATAAAATAACCCCAGATAATATTATCGGACAAATAATTTTGAAATTTTGACAGTTATTTCATACAAAAACTGTCAAAAGTCAATTTTAACCCTGAAATAAAAGTTATATGGCGATGGAAAAATCGGCCCAAAATAAATTAACAAACTAATATATTATTGCGTCGAAATATTCCTCAGCGTAAGTACTACATCAAAGCATAATGGGTACTTTAAATAAAATCATAATACAAAAATAAATATACACATACATAAGTACAAGCAAACAAAAAAAAAACCAAACAATTATTTTGCAACCATTTGGCATAACACGACGAATGGACACGCTTTAGATTTCAATCATCGATACGAAACCATCTTTTTGTTCACTCTTATCAACATACATGAGTTATTGTGAAGGTTATAACATAAAATTGAACCTATTGATTCGTTTTGCGATATAATCAATATAACCAGCATATAACCATGTGGGACAAGCAATGCAATTATGTGTTTCAAAGAATTGAAATCGACGATTATGGAAATTGACTAGAAAATTAGTAAGAAGAAAATGACGCTACATTTGTTTATGCTTAGTATTCCTATGAAAGCGGTGAACGGTCACACAGTGAGTTGTCAGAATACAGAATGTTTTTTTGTCACCTTAATGTCAAAAATACTGGTGGAAATGACAGATTTTCATGACAACGAAACGTAGGAAACCGAAGCTTAAAAAAAAGCGAAACATTTGGGTCCACTAAATTCGAAACTTTAAGCCTTACCAAGTCTTACCAAGGGGTATCGTATTACCCAGTAACTGGGTTCTGGAGGTCAGATAGGCAGTCGCTCCATGTAAAATACTGGTATTCAGCTGCATCCGGTTAGACTGGAAGCCGACTCCAACATAGTTGGGACAAGGCTAGGCAGATGATGAAGCTGCTAGCGTACCATATTTTAATTAATTAATTTAATCAGCTTATCGAAGTTAAGCTCTGGGCATTGTCCTTTTGAAAGTTGCACCACAACCCCCGACTCTTCACCTTCCGAATCCATTATACCTCTAACGACTACTCCAGGTCATCACCATCAGTCCATCTAGCTAGGGAGTGATGAATGCTACGTTTGCCAATTCGTTATCTCTAATCAAGGACTCGGTATGTTTTGACGGCCATCGGTCCTTCGGCAAAATTTTTTGAGATGACATCAACTTTACCTGAAATAATATAATTAAATTAAAATTTTATTCTTTTTTAGTTTATTTTGGTTTAAATCAGAATTTTGCACTTTTAAACCACATAAATGATAACACAATAATTTCCAGAGTAGCTGGGTATATCCTCTTAAACCTTCGAATAATAGAGATCTTGTAAAACCTTTTGTCTATTCATTAACGAAGAAACAGAGAATTTACTAACTGTGTTAAAGTAATTATAGGTATACAAATATTATAATTATCAAATTTAGAAACTAGGAGTTATGCTACTCAACATAATTATAATTAGGTATTTTTCTATTGTCAACTTTTGATTATTTATTATTTTTTAAAGACTATTTTAGCTCTTCACGCCTGAAACACAGGATTACCTAGTTCAGGCACGTAAGTCTTAGGAATATAATTTACATTTAAGCAAAACTGTACTAATTTTCATGCCTTACAATTTTTTGAATAAATATATTATTATATTATTATTATTATTATTTCCTTTATTCAAAATTACACATATAAATTATATTTTTAAATATTTGAATATAAAAATTATAAAAACATTTAAAAATATAAAAAATAGTAGCCCACCGGTATCGGGAACAGGGTCCAAGCTACCGGCGGTCAGGGCTCCAGAGAGAGGAACCTCCTGGCAATGCGAGCCGTATCCAGAAGTACCGCTTTCTGAATCAAGCCCTTGATCCAGCTGCCCAACGAGAGCCTCCTCAGGTGTTGGTCGAGGCTCTTGGCTATTAAGCCATTATTATTATTATTATTAAGTTTACCAAATCGCCATACCCATATAGATCCCCAAAATTAAACCCAGTGACTATTTAATTTTTTACCACATTGGAAATAATATTTCTCATTATTAGACAATGGTTAAGGCCAAATGAGATCATTCGCATGTTCATCCATAATTCATCATCATACGTTTCGATACATCAATCAATTTGTCTGTTCCATGCGTTTATCCTTGAGCGGATCAAACGCCCACTAGTGTGGACTATTGTTTATTTTTGTTATTAAAAATGTTATTAATATTATGTTGGTTTGTTTGTGATTTATTGTTGCTTGTTTGACCTACAGGCCTAGTTGGTTTGATTATCCGACTCGAACGAAGATTTTGATTGATCCGGTTTGAATAGGATACATATTCCTGATCCATCATTCTCCTGCCCAATTTATTTCGGGTCGTTACAATATGTATTTTTCTTCAATATTTCTTTATTAGTCGTCATCTCGGTAGTGGGTGACTACCCTTTCTAACTATATCAGCATTCACACTGAGTAACTACATAATATTATTTAGAAAAAATCTCCTGATTATGTTAAATACTGAATTTCAAGAGAGCCTCCATCAATGACGATGACGATAGTATCTTTATAGACTTGTGAGACATTTCAACTCTTATCTCCAAGATCAGCCAACGCATCCGCTGACACTTTTGTGGTGTAGCCATTGTCAGCGGTAAAATTCTTTCGATTAGGTAGGCTGTAGGTTAAAGGAATCTCTACGAGAGGCGCTAACTTCTGTAGTGCCAGGAGCAGTAATCTCCCCACCATCTTGCTAACTGGCTTATACTCGTATTACCACGGGACGAGCTATGCCCATAATTCATACAAATTCAAGAAAAGAAGTATCAGGTAGGCTTTCAACCTGTTTGCCAATCTATAACTTAATAAAAACAACTTGACATCATTTCCAGTCTACTTCATTTCGTTTTCAACAAAGGGTACACTCCACTCTTGCGCAATTTTAAGTTGTCAATCAAGTTTAAGTTATTGGAACTCCGAAGGGCCATAAATATCGAACAAAAGGACAGACAGACAATCCATTCAAAATGGGTTCCGAGAAAACTGGCAACATTCATAAAATGGTAACAAATTGGCAAAAATATATCTTGAGTTGACAGCTTCTTTATTAAGCTGTATCTTATGTAACTGGTTGAAAGTCGCTCGCTAGAAAGCTTGACTAGGAATTTAAAGCTGGGTACCCGGACTGTCGGTACCGGGTACCCGATTTTATGGGTAATTCCCGGTTTTAGAGGTATCTTAACCTGAGTTTATCTATTCGATAGTGCGATATGGACGACTTCATGATACTGCTCGAAAAATTAATTGGACTATTCTGAGAGTTTGTGCCTCCTGACTGAAAACTGATAGACGAATCCGCAGGAGTGGGAGCATGGCTGATTTGGTGAATTGGGTTTCATACACTTCAGTTATGCGTGTTGTTAAAGAAAATCGGTGTCTGTTTTGGTAGCTGCCCGTGTGTGTGTGCCTACTAGTTCCAGACAGACAAAACGCATGCTGTTGTAAAAAAAAAAAACATAACAATAATAATATTTTTCTTCTAAAACGTGGTTCAAATCTTGTTTCCATTTCCACGCGCTGGAACAGCATCAAAGATTACGTTTCTTTAAACGAAAGTATTTTGAAGTGAAAGTTATAGTTTTCCATTTCTATAGTAAAGGTGGAACGTTGCTCCCATTGTTTAGTGGGTAGGCAGCGGCCGTGGTTCCGGTTCCAACTAACTAGTTTGTTTACGCTTTTCTTTGTAGTAGTGAAAAGTTGACGTGGCTTTAGGTGACTTCCTAAGGTCGCTTTCATAATCATGTGAAATATTTTATTTGGAAAAATATTGACATGTTATGTAATTTGTGTTGCATACGAAAGTACGTTAAGCCGTTGGTCCCGGCTGTCATTCGTGGATCTATGACAGTCGTTACGGGTCGTCAGAAGCCCGAAATTCTGACAACCAGTCTTACTAAGGGGCATCGTATTAGCCATTAACTGGGTTGTAGAGGTCAGATAGGCTGTCGCTCCGACCCTAACATAGTTGGGAAAAGGCTAGGTAGATGATGATATTTTAATCACACAGAGCAGTGGTGGCACAGTGGTATTGACTCCGACTTACGAGTGGTAGGTCTTGAGTTCGAAACCAAACAGGCACTTTACTTTGTGTATTTAATTTCGTCGTTCCCTCACGATGTTTTTCAAATATCGTCTCCGGCATGTCATAGAACCAAAAATTTCGAAGACATGTGTCATCCACGAACCCGCACTTCACTTCAGCGAAAACATTAAATGTCAATGCTATAAATTACAGATACATGACGCTTTTCATCAAGACATCGGCATTCCCTTCGTAGTAGAAGTGACAATTTCCATTAGTCGATCCTTTGTCGGCTTCGCCAGCCTATCACATAAAAAAGATGGCTGCTCTTCAGTTTCCTGATGACGTCACACGGACGTTAAATGTCTAACCTAGCATTTACATTAAGTGAGTTGTCATAAATTCTTCTTCAAAACGCCCATTGATTTGAAAACAAAAATCAAATTATATAATGGCGCAGGATAGCCTTTGCCAAAAGTGGTCATCGTATTTGTGGTTCTGCAGCTTCAATATCATCAGGGTTGTGCAGGAATATAGCAGTTCGTCATAGACGTGGTACGACAGCGCAGCGGCTCCCCCCTGACATCATCTCTGTCATCAGAAAACAGCCGCCACGCAACCATCGATGCAACTCTGCTAAGAGTGACTGTCACCAGCGTCACTCTTATCCGACCTCTTCTGTGGTTCCTGTAACTTCGTGACAAATCGGCGCCACTTGCTGAGCCGTCTTATAACATTCTTTTAATTCAGTCATCATCATCTGCCTAGCCTTTTCCCAACTATGTTGGGTTCGGCTTCCAGTCTAACCGGATGCAGCTAGAACACCAGTATTTTACATGGAGCGGCAGCCTATCTGACCTCCACAACCCAGTTACTGAGTAATACGATACCCCTTGGTAAGACTGCTTGAAAGACTTTCGGGCTTTTGACGACCCGTAGCAACTGTCTGCAAATCCAAAAATGGCAGTCGCAACATTCTTTTTATCCAGTACCTATCTGTGAATAACTAAAACCTACTACCGTATAACATAAATGTGTTGAAAAAAACTGATTTTTATTTATGTTGGTAATTATATTAATAGTACTTCCTACTCCTTGATTGTCGAGTCGTGATTTAAGGAATGATGCTCCTAAGTATTGACTACTTAAACTCCGACCTTCACACATAATTGCATCACTTCGCTTTTGTTTATAAAAAAGTGTTTTTTGAATTCTGATTATTTTATTAAGTGTTTTCCTTGGATATTTTTGTTTATTGTGGCTTTTGCAATATATGCACATAATTTAATAAATTGGCAAAGAGGATAACCACACTTCTGCATTTAATATTGAGAATCAGATGATTTCCTGAAATATTTAAACTACTATGTTCACAGTATTATAAAGTGGAATAACTATAGGCAAATGTTCCAGTGCGAGAAAGAGACAAAAATATATGAGAATTTGCACTATTTCGACCATCTCTATTTCGCCAAAGATTTAAATCGTCAGATTCGCCCGACTGCGTATAAAATATGGGCTCATTTTTTTTTCGCTGACAATGACATTCGAGTAGTATTGTCTCGTCATTCATACCAAAACTCGTATCACGCTAGATACGATTTTTGGTATGCTTATACGAGCTCACTCTACTAGTATGGCGACTTTTTCGCGCGATAAAGGCAAGTCTTATGTTATCTTTGTATTTCGCATCAAAACAACAACGACTTGACAATGACCCTTTGTAATATGACGTTTCTGAGATATAAATACACGTGTACCTTTATAATAATTATTTAATAATACGAACTTATAAAAAAACTATTAAAATACAATAACCGTAGGTATTAGTTACGCTATGAGACTCAATGGAATTCCAATCTTACTTCATAATACATAATAGTATAATTATTATCACACAATGCATTCCATCCCGTCTAATCTTGGCATAAATATGGCTAATTTACTGTGATAAAATAGACAATCGATCTAGATTCTTGATTATGGATTACACGGTCCCTGAGAATTAGTCATGTATGGAAATATGTGGTACAAAGCATAAAGCAACTTGTTGCTAAAATTATCAACTTCAACTCTTCATTGATAATGGATTGTGGAAAGGCACCTCAATTTTACCAATATGTCGTTGTACCACGATAACCAAATTCTCTTGAAGTTCCGTCAAAACTCATGCTTCAAGTGTTTGGTATTTCAATATTCTCTTTCCATTAGCAGATTATTTAAAAAAAACATTGAATCCTGTAACATGTTATTAAAATAATTATGAACTCAATGTATGTCTACGTAGTCACTTAACATTTAAAATAAAATGTTTTTAGGATTGATAATAATTTACAGTGTTTTTTCCCTAAATCATTGATCAAAAAATATGTAACCCATAGTATGATAAAGATACAAAAAAAAGATCTTGTGATTGCAATTTGTCGATTACTACTATGGGGAAGAAGAAAAAACCATTCATCAATACCAATTACGTATCAATTACTTAGTAAAAACACCGAACAAAACGAGCCATCTTTAACCTTCAAACTTATGACTACCTAGTACCTACCTATCATCTTTTTTCACACTACAGATAATAATCATTATTAAGTAACTTTTTTATCCGAACTCCTTAGTTTCCGCGTCGACAAAATGCGTGAGGTACAAAACCTTATTGCTAAAATCGAACACATGACTAAAATTTTTTTTCTTATTTTATTTTCCTGGCCACACTGTAGCATCAGATGTCAGATGACGTCATGTACTATGTTATTAGTTATACGGAAGCGTTTAGAGTAATTGGGTTATTTTAGGAGCTGTTGTAGTAAAGAGGAGTCACGCCTATGCCATTAGTTCGTGGATTTTGTTGAAAGGCAGATAATGGGAGGACTTATTAGGAGGTAATTTATTTTTGTGGAAAAACAAAACACGATTATTGTAAGCTATAGTAACTCAACTAATAATTTTAAGAGCCTCTTACCGGATGAATTGACGAAGGGTTCAAGTTCATTAGTATGTACTTGGAAAAGGACAAGGAAATTCTTGGAGTTTTTTACCCGTTGTTCTCCATAGGGACCTACAACGCTTTGGAACGGGCAGCTTCATCTTTTTGACTGACCGACTTCTCGATAGTTCAAAAGTCTGTAACTGGTTTCAGGACTGACTTTTATATAATTGCTTGTCTTTTAAATTTAAAAAACGTCTTTCCAAGTTGATCTTGTTGACTTACGGTGATGCAAAAAACTGGAAGGAAACCTAGAGATTGAAAGCTCTAAAATCATCAACACAGAGCGAGCAAGCGCGGTGATCAATACTCGTTCCTTCTTATTTTGAGAAGATAGTAATGCATACCAAGAAATACAGGCAGGTTTTAAAACGATCGAACAGCCAACTTGGCAAACTTTAATCTTAATTCAAGTAAAACTACTTGAATTGGCATCATCAATATTTCTGCCATTTGGATTCTGGCCACGACTAAAGGAAAACTGACCACATATTATGTAGGTGATGGTAATACTGCAGTCTATTACGTCACACAAGTTACACTGATACGGAAGCTTTTGAAGATTCTCACGATTATCGTTGTTTTATAAAAACTGGGGAAACCTTATTTGGCACTATATTTTTTTTTGCCGGTTAACCATAATAGCACTATCATGCCTAAAAGTAGAAGAAGTAGTAGTCGTCATTTTTCACGTAAAGAAAAGGTTGCTCCATACAAAATATAGATATTAAATAATTATTTTCGATTTCATCTGGTTAGTCAATTATGCTAAAGTAGGTACAAACTGACCTCAACACTGTTGGGCAAATGGTGGAAAATAAAGAGTGTAGTTTGATTTGATTTGGCACACGAATAGACAATGTCTTTGAGTCATAAAAGATGTCTTCAAACCGGGTACACGAAGTAAGTGATTTCTCTAAAATGCGAGTGAAACATGGCAACAGCTAGCCATTTATGAAGAGTTCACCAACCAAGAGAGCCCAGTTGTAACGGCTCCGGCTTACGAGTAGGTCGTATCGTAAGTGCAACCCAGACAGGCGCTTTACTTTGTATAAATTATTTCATCACCACTGCTCTCACAACGGTAAAGGAAAACATCGTTAGGAAACCGGCATGTCCTAGAACCGAAAATTCGAAGACATGTGACAGCTACCAACCCGCAAAAATATATTGGATATAAATAAGCTACCGTAAAGCTTATTTCAATCCTGTTGAAAGTCGTTATAGAAAAACGAAACGCTTTGAAAGCGATGGTCAAGGCCCTAAGGACTTCTTTGCCATGACCATGCACGAAGGAGCATCTCATGACGTCACATATAAAACGCGGAAGCGTTTAACATAATTGGGTTAGATATTAAAGGAAACCTACAATCGGAGGCGTGAGATTCTTGCATGTTTTAATGGCAATATTAATGTGTGTGTAATTATATTAGACTACTAGTATTACTTTAGTAGTTGAGATCATTCTTAAATTGATAACAGAGAAGATATTTTGATAGAGCCGGTTTTTAGAGCTGCGGAAATTGTAAGAACAGTTTTGTATGATATGATGAAATAGTTGTTGATGTATTTGCAAAAATTAATTATTGATTTGGGCAAATTGCCATCCTACGAGTATGTTTTGCTGTGTTATAGCAATTTCAAATCAGGAATGAAATTATCCGGTCAATAACTGGAGTTACTAACATAGCTTGCAAAGTAAGCAAGCTGAAGTGGCTGATGGCCGGTGGAGCAGACGAGTCCTGGGGGTATACTCCGGAGTGCAAGGTGCGAATGTTCGGATTGGACCAACACATGGCCGAACCGAATCAAAAAGCATCTTTTTAAACATTGTGGAATGCAAATAAATGATATGATATGATATGATATGAATATTATTGAAAAATGCGAAAAAATTTCGGATCGGCTCAGTTGGGTCGGGACCATAGTCAATATTCGAAAGAGTGTAGGAGTGTAGGATCGGGACCGACCAAACCAAATAGTAACTTCGTAGCAGGAAACGGCCGAACATTCGGCCGATACTACTTCTGAGTAGACCCCCAGGAGACCGCGTATCGGCAAGCGTAGAGTCGGAGCTAGATGGACCGACGACCTTCAAAAGGTGGCTGGGACAGACTGGATGTGGAAAGCGGAGGACAGAGTGTTGTGGCGCAGCCTGGGAGAGGCTTATGTCCAGCAGTGGACTGCGAAAGGCTGGATTGATTAAGTTATTTAATACAACTTTCAAAGAAAGACAGTTGTTATTTGAATACTCAGACAATTTAGTTTGATGGTCAATTGGCTAAACTTAATTTTCCTGGCGTTACTAACCTCTAATACTTCTTAGGACATAGATTCCACTAATCTACATATTCGATATTAAATTGTTTTGCATTTCAACATGGCGGATTGCTCGTTAATTGGCAGTCGTTATAGTCTAAGATAATAAATAGGTAATCAGCATTATTAGCATATTGCAACAATTGGCTAAATAATAACAGCTGCATGGGTCGATCCAAGGTTAAGCTACGCTTGTCGCGGTCGGTTCGTGGATGGGTGACCATTCATTACGATTTTCCGATTCGATTTTTCTTTTTCCTTTCATGTTTTTAGGTAATCTTTCTGTACGAGTCGCAATAAATACTTTTTCTTTTTCTTTCTTTCTTTCATTACATATTGAGAGCCCTCCGTGCCTCGGAAAGTATGTAAAGCCGCTGGTCACGGCTGTCATCCGACAGTCAGTAGATCTTTGACAGGTACTCAGCAGCGCAAAAGTCTGACAACCTAGCGGGGTAATTCCGTAACACACGATCAGTAGCAATGACTTTAATTTTGACAGTTCAACAACATACAATGCGTCATTTACGTTGTTGAGCAGACGAATTTTTCTAACATATGAAGCAATGGATTGGATTGATCCTTCATGATTCAGATTGTAATTGAAAGTGTGTCAATTACGGCGCAGTTTTACCAAGGATATCGTGTTACCCAGTACCGACTTCTCCCTTCCTTCGTCTTGCAAACGAACAAAAATGTCAGTAGATCAATCAATTAAAAACATAATAGGCACTGTTGATAGCAAGTTGCATTGGCAATCTAAACACCAACACAAGTAAACAAGTACCCACTATCCAGGCGACAACTCTTCGATAAACCAGTCCTTCCACTTCTCACCACCGTTTCAAGGTCTAAAGCATCACGCACGTAGACAATACGTGTCCTGCTATCTCTTAAGTTGGCTCTCAAGCCACTGATTAACCCAATAACAGGACCGGTTGAGACAATGGGTTTTAAAACAATTGACGACATATCTCTTAAGATATTGTGATTGATCCTCTGTGGTGAAGAAATTGATGGGAGATCTGGTTTATATTGGTTGACAAAAGATAACATTTGATTTATAGGGATTTAGTTTTAACAAGTTTTTTAAGTACTTTATTCATAGACCATAATCAGCCTACAATGATCCCAGTGCTGGGACACAGGCCTACTCTCTGTGAGGGGGAGTGGGCTGTAATCTACCACACGGGCCCAGTGCGGATTGGTAGATCTTTTCTTTCTTTATTCATTTTTAAAAAAACGTTGCCCCACACTAGGAATTACTCCTGTATCGTGGGTGCGTTCACAAACATTTAAACTCACGTACACAAACAGCCAGACCCGGAACAACTACCTGTAGACAATACAAATATTTGTTCCGTGCGGGAATCAAACCCGCGACACGCAGCGCAGCAGTTGATCGCTCAGCCACTGCGCCAACCGTGTCGTCAGATGAATAGATGTCACGTGTCTTCGAATTTTTGGTTCTAAGACATTTTTTTCCTCACGATGTTTTCCTTCACCGTTTTGAGAACAGTGGTGATGGTATTTCATCACACAAAGTAAAGCGCCTGACTAGGTTTGAACCCACGACGTACACCTCGTACGTCGTGGTCATTACTACTGGGCCACCATTGCTTTCTAAAAATCATAACAACCATACACAAAGCTACATAAATATATAAATACCATAACATAATACCAGTTTACCAATTAACCGTCGTCTACCGGGTATATACTAGGGCCCCTTATAAAGAAGGACGTGGGCGAACTGGTCGTAACGTAATTATTCTTATTGTACTTACAAATGTTAAGCTATTGTATGTATAATACGACATACTTAAACTCTGTTGTGTTTCTATACTTTCTAATTAGTCGCTTACTTCATGTACTAGAAGAATATAATGTCTATGATTGTCACAGCAGAGCAAAGGCTTCTTCTTATACAGGGCCTCCTGCTGGGGAGTTTGTTGCGCCACTTCTTCTTCCCAACGAAAGCACTAGGAAGTGCTGAAGGGCGGGCGTTTTGGGGGACTGTTTTGTGTAACTTTGGCCTTTGAAAAGTTCCGATTCTCAGCCTAATTTGAATAAATGACTTTTGGTTTGATTTGAATTCTGTATGGCAATTATTATTCTTCACGTAATCTTACCACGTGGAAACCACGTTCGGTTGTCAAGCGTTTTGACAGTTCAAACGATTTTGTGTTTTTTCGCGCGGTTTCGTTCCTTGTATTATAGAGAATACGTTGTTAGCAGAGGTCATGATTAGGCAAGAAATTGACGAGGTTTTGAAGTAAGGAATCATTAAGTGGTCATAGCCCAGGAATTATTGGTTTCCACGATTGCGTATGGCGTTAGGTGACTTGAAGACTTTTTTTCCGTCGAAGTCAGTGGTTATTTTGAGCCACTGCATTATTAAATAAAAGAATACGAATTACAACAATCATGGTAAAATAAGGAAACTGACTACCAACTTAAATTGTACGTAAACGTACGTACGTTTGACAGTTGTATGAAATGGCTTAGACAATTTCCCTGGCCGCCTTTGTCAGTTAGTGCTAGGTACTGAAAAGTTGTTCTTTATAACAAAAAAAAAACTGACATTGCCCAAAGTGGTTGATGTATGAACTTGAAAGTGAAATTGGCCTCTGAGTTTTCTCCAACTATTCTGGTCTAGATAAGTGTTATTGCTAGCAAAAGTATCTTGAAAATGTGTTACAAAACGTATATTATGTTCCCAATACAATTCTAACTCACTCGTAAAAAACTCTCATTACAATCAGTCCCTCCGTTTGGGAGCTATGATGCCTCAGACAAACAGACAAAATCTTTAAACTTATAAGGAGTTCAAAAGAACTTTCGGCGGCATTCCTTATCATTACTAACATGACTTTCTAACCCAAAACTTTTCCTAACAAACCACAAATATTCCGATACCCCATTAATCGGTAATTTGACGAGCCCGTCCCCCCATATAAGGCAACAACCACATTCGCTAATATAAACCCTGGTCTACACCGTCCAAATTGGTAAGATGTCACTGGGTTACGGTTTTCAACGCCCACTGCAAGTGTGTAAGGAGGTCGGTCGTACGTTCGTGTAGTGTAGGTCTGACCTGATGACTGAGGAGATGGGATGTTGAGGTGAATACAGATGGGCTGCACTGCTAATAATAGCCAAAATGAAGTCAACACATTACTATGTTGTTTAGATGCAGTGACTGCCTCATTGATCTAGTTGTAGCAAACGCGACAGCGGAGGCTGCAACACCCCAATCCAAAGAAAATTACCATTACTTCATATGTTTTTAAAATTCAACTGCTCGACTACGTAAATATTGCAATGAATGTTGTTGAACTGTCAAAATGAATGGCATTACCATTGTAAGTATGTTGCGCTATGACCCAGCTGGGTTCAATCCAAGGTTAGATTTTGTCATCAAAAAATTCTCAGTATTTATAAACATGGAGTGTCAATATGCCCCTTTTACACTTGACATGTGTACTTCTTGACGGCTTAGCTCATGTCCTATCTCGCGATACGTTAGTTCTTAGACTATATATAACTAAGTTTCTCTGTTTTTTTTCTGTATATATATTATGTGCCTTACGCTGGGCCAAATAATTTGCTGTACCTTTTTTCGTTGGCTATCCCGTTCTTAGTTCTGATTTGACGAGAAAAGAACTGTTATAACAATTAATTATTGAGTTGGAACTGGGCTGGACACACCTGCCGCATATCAGACGAACAATGGGCCAAACTTACCCCCCAATGGGTCCCACAGGCCCAGACGGAGATGGCGGGATGAGCTGGACTCCTTCAACAAGAACTGGTCCTTAGCAGCTTTGCACAGAGAGAAGTGGAAACAGAGTAGGGATGCCTTTGCCCTGTAGTGGAACATCACAGGCTAATGATAATAATAAATAATTAGATACAGTCTTGACCAAAACAGCTCTGCGCTCCAAAATTCGGTTTAAAGCAAGCCGCGAGCAACAATCTAACAAGCAAATAAACATGGTCATATCCACCATAATCTCTCAGTAAATAAAAGAGATAGTTATTGTAGTAATTGCGTGTCTTTGCCTTCAGAGCGCCACACGATTCTACTCGATTAGTAAATTAATGGTCACTTCGGTTTGAGTATGAATAAGCTGTAGAGCGCACGTCTTTAGTCAGGTCAATAGTAGAGCGGGGTGTGAGATTGAAGCGTTTTGCAAGACAGAGAGTTATTTCTAGAAGGCTGCTTTTTCGCAAGCGCAGCTTTCGGTTTCTATAATATTACCTGTTATATTTTGTTAACTGCCGGGAAGAGGCCAACGCGTTAATTTCCCAAAATAAAACTAACAAACGATTAAGAATTAAGAAAGATTAAGAAACAATACATTTTTGAAGTATTTTACGAATATACCTTACGCAAAGTGATATTGAATGCCCAATACCTACTTGTATTGTTAATTTTATTCTATTGTTTTTTATCATTACGTTTTTAGAATAGTGAGGTACAAATAATTTCATTAATTCCACAGATATATCGTCACAATAGTACTTAAGCTCTAATTTCTCACTATTGAGCACTAGCGCATTGGCGCTCTATAACTCATCTTCATACTCAAAGACCTAAGCTAACGTTAATCTTAATAAGAGACCTTATTGACCTTAGGGTCTGTAGACACAGCGGCCTTAATAGGGGCTTAAGGCTGTTATAATTTGAGGTCAAAAATGTGAACTGGACCCCTTTCTACGTGAATGTGTGTGGTTTTGTTTTGGTAAATAATTGATGGGAAATTTCCGAGTGCAAATAATATCGAACTATAGTATTGTTTTAATTTCAAATAGCCTTTATCAGAAGTCTTAAAATTTGTCCTTTGGGCGCATTATGTCCAATTCGCAAAATGTCCAGAGGGCTCAAAATGTCCAATTCTCACAACGTCCAATTCGCAATTTGTCCAATTCGAAAATTGTCCAGTTCGCAAATTGACCAATTCAAATTACTTACAATAGATATCCTATTAAAATAAAGGTTTAGACGTCATAAATCTCTAGATTGCTTTGCTGTTTAGCATATGCATCCCCCATGATTTTCCAGGTTTTTCCACAGCTTTTCTCTTCCATGTTCCTCCCTCTATTAAGTGTTAATAATTAAAAAGGTTTCGATGACTTAAGAACCTCCTCCTTTTAAGTCGGTAAAAACCAATACTAGATATAACATGTTAAAAGATACTTCTACATACTTGTACATCTTCACCGTGTATTATGGACTGTATTTTTTTAGTGTACTATTGGTGTTTTACGACTTCCACGCAAACGAAGTCTCGGACAATTCCTAGTACTCAATATTGTTAAAACAAAAAAGGGGTTTATTTGTAAATAATTGATGACTAAAGTTAAATGACGTTAAAACGTCAAAAATGTATGGTTAAAGACTCGCTAATCATTACTTAACTGTAAGCAACGTTTATGAATCAAGGGGCTAATTCCAATCCATCATACATTGAGCACATAAATGTTTCTGTCACAATCAATCAATTATTGCTCAAGGGCTGTATATAGTTACCAAACACACATTACATTGCGTTTTTTTATGCACCTTATATACTAGCCTACAACCTTAGCGATAACTGGTCTAATTTGGAGCACATATGCTTAATAACCCCACAGCTGTATGTAATATAACCCGGTTCATAATATTTGAGAGGCTTGACTGATTGGTACGCCGATGTATGGTTGCTAGATGTGCGTTTGTGGTGGGTGAGCGTGGTTTGTTTAAGTTAGGAAGCGTGGTTAAATTTTTGTTTATGTTTAAGAGTTAAATATTTACAGACACTTAAGCAATGAAGCGTTGAAGATGAACCATTTCAGCAAAACTAAATATTTGGTATTAAAGAAACAGAAACTTCCTAATATTGGAGATGGCAAAACGATTACTAAACAATTTGCATCACTTATAAGTCAGAAATTCTGGGTTCGATTCCCAGGTCAGGCAAAGTGTTCGGGGGTTTTTCCATTAGAAACTTCTCAGTAACAGCCCAGAGTATATATCGCCCCCTATAACATGGGACTTAAAAACATAACTGGTGAAATGTGGGTGTATCACCTCTGTTTAACCTTTCGGGGAAAACCGGCGTGATGTTATGTTATACAAAAAAAAAAACTGACAGAAAGTTACCATTATTTTAGTTTAATTACTAAACTGACTGTCCAATAGTTGACACTAAAGGCCAAGTTGATTGATTGACAAACCCACTCCTATTTCTGGCATAAAAATGACTGACTATCCATCACCATATTCACCATGTACCATAAATAACCAAACCCATACAAACAAATCTTTCCAACTCATAAAAAACTTTAACTAAATACCAGTTTTTTATCAACTTTCACTGGCTATTTATTTTAAAACGTCAACAACTGCTAGAGGATGTCACTTTCACTGTTTGGATAAACATTGAACAGTAAGTCCGCCTTAAGCGATGATTAGCATAATGATAAAATATCAATACTTGTGTTTTATGGGTGAGAAAACGTGAGAAAAAGTGGAAAAGGTTTTATTCTGCCAGCTGCTCCATGGCCTTTTGATGTCAGAAATTTTTACTTTTTTTTCTTGACTAATGATTGCATGAAAACATTGTTGGCTGAAGTCTAATTCTGTTTGGTGTTATAATATTTAACTATTTCGATTTTTCTCTCACTCGACCAATTTAGATAACCCTTGAATTTAAAAAAAACCTTCATTTTTTTTTTTGTTTCCTTTTCACGACCTGTCAGTCCTGTCGTGATACTTCTATGGGAAAGACATAAAGTTCAAATTGCTATAACAAGCCTTTATGAAATGGGAAAAAAGTTGCTCTTTTCCCTATTTTCAGAAAAACAAAGATGTATGAAGAGGGAACAGGGAGGGAAGAGGAAGTAAAGCTTACAAAAGTTTTTAAATTGATAATGAACTCTTTGTAAGTGTGAATATAATAGAACATTCTTTATTATGTACACCATATAAACTACAGACATGAATATAGAAATTTATGTGTGATTTATTCTTATGAACTCAACTGTCACTAATAAGACACAATTAGGTACTTTTTCTATTGTTACCGAACTTAATAAGCTTGCCCTAACAGGTGAGGGTAAATCAAAAAATATTTTCGACTAAAAAACCTCAACGAAGTCAATTAACTTAATTTGGGATCTCACAAATTAGGTACCTTAAATTTCTAGTTTTATCCGTTGCTAAAGAAACAGTATCAATATAATTTTAGTACATTCATCACAGGCAACATCTCACCAATAACTAAAAAAAAGTCTAAAATTCATTAGCACTTCTAGTACACCTATACATCTTAAACAAATAATGATCAATGCGGTTGTCATATCCAGGCCACGCTCACTTTCGATAGCTTAACACTTATCTAGATGCGTGACCCTGTACGATTTATTGAGAGAAAGTATTAATATAGACATAAGGGGTCATTGGAGTGCATAATCTTCTTGCAATGGAGCTTAGGAAATAAATACCCTTCATAATCATAATCAGCCTAAAATGTTCCCACTGCTGGGCCACAGGCCTCCTCTCTGTGTGAGGGAGTGGGCCTAATCCACGTGGGTCCAGTGCGGGTTGGTAGATGTCTTCGAATGTTTGGTTCTAGGAGAGGGCGGTCTCCTCACGATGTTTACCTTCACCGTTTTGAGAGCCGTGAGTTATAAGTAAATATTCAGCTCTGAGTATAAGGTTTGCGAAAAGATGAAAAACACTATAAAAAAACGATCTCATTTTTCAGTTGCAAAAAGGTAAAGATATGACTGGTGTTATTTACCATACAAAAAAATGCCAAGTCTGAATATGGAAAAATATCTGTTTACTATCATTTGTAATAAAATAATCTTAATTTAAGTTGTATAACATCCGTTAAACATAACTGGCGAAATTTGGCTGTACTGTAGGTACTCCTCTGCCAAACCCTTCGGGGAGGCGAGGCGTGATGTTATGTTACATCCAAGTTGACCACCCTGTCCTTTAAGTCCATAAGTATCAACTTTCAGTGTTAAAGTAGAAAATCATTGGCAAACTGTATCACAGGTGTTAATACTTTACTACCTCTAATGGAGTATTACCTGAGACTAAGATTATAGCGCATAAAGTATCTTCTAATCAAATAATAAGTAGCCTGGTAGTATAAATTGAGGTTGCATTCACTTTCGATATCTCATGTGACCCTGTACAACTTAAGAGAAAGCCATCAGCGTGGGATGGGTGAAAGATTTGGTTTGTGTATGTCTCTATGATTGAGTTAATGTGTATGAGGAAAAACGTAAGCTTTTGTGTGTGGAGGTCAGGTAAGGTCATACAGAATGTGTATGTTTGTTCTGCCTTCTTAAAGTACTAAAGCTTAGACTTTTGAAAAGCATAGCATAATAGGCTTATAATGTTCCCACTGCTGGGACACAGGCCTTCTCTCTATGAGAGGGAATGGGCTATAATCCACCATGCGGGCCCAGTGCGGGTTGGTAGATGTCACATGTCTTCGAGTTTTTGGTTCTAAGACATGCCGGTTTCCTCACGATGTTTTCCTTCACCGTTTTGAGAGCCGTGGTGATGAAATGATTTATTCAAAGTCGCTTGACTTTGAATAAATCATTTCATCACCACGGCTCCTCACGATGTTTTCTTTCACGCTTTTGAGAGCACTGGTGATGAGATAATTTACACGAAGTAAAGCGCCTGTCAGGGTTCGAACTTACGACCTACAACTCGCAAGTCACGGCCGTTGCCACTTCTCTCCTTGGGAAAGCGTCTTTGTCCTTAATCCCGAAATCAGTATTTTTTTTTTAAGAAGTCCTGACAGGACTCAACTTCCCCATACGAAGACAATTGACTATTCCTAGATACATATTTCTACCAAAAATAAACTCCTGTTTTGCCTTCTTTATTAGCACAGAATAGATAGTACAAACAGTAAAGAGATTAGCTTTGTCAAAGTCTTATGTCCATTTAACAAAATAACCAAACATTTCGTGTAATCGTGTAACATTGTGGAATTATGAAACGTCTAACTTTATAAGTGTCCCTTTCATATAGGCTTACTATCACCCAAAACATGTTCCCGACCTCACCATTCATTCAATTTGCACCGTTCTTTCAAAGACGTGGAGGGATTCAACTCAGTCTTTTAAGTAATCCCATAGGTAAGAAGATTAGCCAACATCAATCAAAAATGAAACCAATAAATCCCTTCTACCTTTCATCAGCCCATTAACGCCGAAAATAATCATTTCAAAACGCGATTACATAAGAAAATGATCATAATCTCAACAATAACATCGTACGAGCTGCCAATGAAAAGAACAAAATTAAGTTATTAAAATAATTTGATATTGTACCATGTTATTTGGGCATGTTATGTAATAGTTTTGTACCAAGTACATGGTATAATAGTGTTGAATTAACTTTCCCTTAGATTGTTATCACATTTTTTTGGTTTGTATTATAATAAAAAAGGTACCTAACATAGCTACCTATGTAAGATCTATTTAAAAATCATATTATATAAGTCTTTTTTCAATACAATTTAATAAAATAATGTTTACCAAGAACACGCCCCTGTCAAAGTCATTCAAGAGCCAAAAAATCTTGATAGAATAGCACAAGTTGGTAAAAAGGTGAGTATCCTTCTACTGTAATCTGAAAACATTGTAAAAGCCAATTATTTTTAAAAGAGTAACCGTGGAGTTTCTTGCCGGCTCTTCTCCATAGGAAACGACCAATTGGAACCGTGCACCTAGTTTCTGACGTTCCATAAGTGCCCATGTAGGTTTATGTGAAATAAAATAATATTTTTATATTGAGTCCCGCCGTCGAGACAATGTGTTCCTGACACCTGTTAGCGCGACAATTCTACTAGCGAATGAGGATCAAATTCGCGAAACACGTATTCGTTTCTATGAAACTGACAGGTATCAAGAACGCATTCTTTCGTTGGCCGCACTGTAATCCCACTAACATTAAATGTGAACGTTTTTATCTTTGGATGTTTGTTACTCAATCACGCAAAAGTGGCTGAGTGGATTTGGATGCACACAGACAGTTTATAACCTGGATAATTTTTATCCCACTCCGACATCCACGCGGGAAACCTACTACCGGGATAAAAAAGTAATATAATGTGTTACATAGGAATTTTTTATCCCGGTAGTACGTTCCCGTGAGATAATTTCCGACCAGGCGAAGTCGCGGAAAAAAGCTGGTATCTATAATTATATATACTATTGCATTCATCATTAAACTTTTATTACCCAACAACACGGAAAACTGCAACCAACCAACCGCTAATAAGTCAATTAATTCTTTTTTTAACCAAATAATCTTTTTTGTTTCAGAATTTATCAACATCGTCCCTCAGCTTGATAAGGTATAATTTCGTTATTATTGTTGTAAGCAATCTTTTGTTTTTACTCGACTGCGCAGAGGGAGGGTTCGTTTCGCACGGGTGGAAGCAAAAAACGAGTTCTTCGGCTAAATAGTTCTTAAGGTGTATAGAGGGCTCGCTGACCTTGTGCATGTGGGCGGAGCTAAACGCTCTACTCCCGAAAACGTAAAATGCGCGCGGTGGCGCGCTGAACTAAAACGACGATCAAAGAGTATGCAGAGGCGCAGACATGCCGCCCGCAGGTCGCTATTTTTGCCTACGATTCCAGAGGGGATTTGCGGATGCAAAGCTGATTATTATATTTTGTATAGATTGATACTTATGTTACGTATATTTTAAGTTTTTACTGGACATATTTTAGCATTTATTCATATAGAAATTTCGATTTTGTTTAAAATCATACGTGAGAAGGAACTTAATTCCTGACGGGGGTAAAACTTTAAAAATGATATCGAGTATTTTCTTAGGAATAGAATAACATTTTATTTGCATAGACTGCAGGTCTTCTTAGGAGGACTTACATAAATATGAGATTTTATAAAAATGTGATCCTGTTTCATCAATTTGAATTATTATAAATCAGTAATAAACCTAGCGATTTTCGACCTTATTGACATTTATGCAAACACCGGATTTTAATGAAGGAGCAATGTTAGCCAACGAGAATGTGAGAAAAAACAAACTATATTTTAAATGTCAATAAGGTCGAAAATCGCTTGAACCTGTTTTTTTGACTTGCTTAACGATAGCAAGTTAGAAAAAAAGGTTCAAGCTATTTTCGACCTTATTGACATTTATGCAAACACCGGATTTTAATGAAGGAGCAATGTTAGCCAACGAGAATGTGAGAAAAAACAAACTAAATTTTAAATGTCATTAAGGTTTGAACCTGTTTTTTTAACTTGCTATCGTTAAGCAAGTCAAAAAAAACAGGTTCAAGCGATTTTCGACCTTTCTCACATTCTCGTTGGCTAACATTGCTCCTTCATTAAAATTCGGTGTTTGCATAAATGTCAATAAGGTCGAAAATCGCTAGGTTTATTACTGATTTATAATAATTCAAATTGATGAAACAGGATCACATTTTTATAAAATCTCATATTTATGTAAGTCCTCCTAAGAAGACCTGCAGTCTATGCAAATAAAATGTTATTCTATTCCTAAGAAAATACTCGATATTATCATTTTTAAAGTTTTACCCCCGTCAGGAATTAAGTTCCTTCTCAAGTATGATTTTAAACAAAATTTCGACCTTATTGACATTTAAAATTTAGTTTGTTTTTCTCACATTCTCGTTGGCTAACATTGCTCCTTCATTAAAATCCGGTGTTTGCATAAATGTCAATAAGGTCGAAAATCGCTTGAACCTTTTTTTTAACTTGCTATCGTTAAGCAAGTCAAAAAAAACAGGTTCAAGCGATTTTCGACCTTATTGACATTTAAAATTTAGTTTGTTTTATCTCACATTCTCGTTGGCTAACATTGCTCCTTCATTAAAATTCGGTGTTTGCATAAATGTCAATAAGGTCGAAAATAGCTTGAACCTGTTTTTTTAACTTGCTTAACGATAGCAAGTTAAGAAAAAGTCAGTCGCTACAGCGTCATTCGAAACTAAGTACCGGAACCTAAGAACTTCGTTCCATCCGGGTGTCCCTTGACACCTCTCAAGTTTTTTTTTTTCATAATTTTGCTCTACTAAAACTTGTACATTTTGATTTCCACAAATGAAAAGAAAGAAAGAAAAACATTTATTTGCGGCAAACATGACCCATAAAAAATAACATAAACGCACAAAAAAAAAATAACAAAGTTTGGGGGTATGCGACATATCCACGCAAAACGGCCACCGCTCAGCATTATGCTAAGACTCTATACGAGACAGAGACACTCACTCATGCGGTCTGGTGATAAGAAAACATTGTTTATTTGGCAACTCATCACACTATTATTATTGTCAAATTAGTATCGTGTACCTAAAATGAAGTAATCATTAGTTACTTATTAATTTTAGTTTGATCAGAATAACTCAGGTTATTCGAAGTTCCTTATCACGTATGATTTAAAACAAAAACAAATTTTTGCAGCCGCCGTCTTGGATTTACATTGTGAGCTCATTATCGGCTCTAAAACCCTCGAAAAGTATGAAAATGATACCCATGATGAAATATTTGAAAATTTAAGCAGCCGCCATTTTGGATTTTCATTTTGACCTCACTATCGGCTTTATCACCCTCGAAAAGTATGAAAATGATACCCATGATGAAATATTTGAAAATTTAAGCAGCCGCCGTTTTGGATTTTCATTTTGACCTCACTATCGGCTTTATCACCCTCGAAAAGTATGAAAATGATACCCATGATGAAATATTTGCAAATTTTTGCAGCCGCCATTTTGGATTTGTATTTTGACCTCACTATCGGCTTTATCACCCTCGAAAAGTATGAAAATGATACCCATGATGAAATATTTGAAAATTTAAGCAGCCGCCATTTTGGATTTGTATTTTGACCTCACTATCGGCTTTATCACCCTCGAAAAGTATGAAAACGACACCCACGATGAAAAATTTTAAAATTTTCGCAGCCGCCATTTTTGAATTTTTATTTTGATCAAATCCAATCTTTTCTCATTTTAATATTAGTTAGATAATATGCCTACTACGTACTACTTGTATTTACTATCGTTAGCATCCACGCGCACAATAGAAAGAAATGGGCCATCTGCAGCGAGCTAGTCAATAAACGCACACTGATACAATTCGTTCGTAAATATTTGCACTAACACAGACAAACGCGCGTAGTCGGTCGATAGCCGGAGCGGAGCAGCGAGCGACACAGCCATCCCGTCTCAATGCTAACGCACGACTGCCGCCCGCGCCCGCGCAGAGCCCCTCTGAAGCTTGATCTTAAAGTGGGGACATTTTCTTTGCAAATGTTGATTGATTTACATGAGATGTTACAAATCTGTAGTACCTCTAACCATCAATTTTTCAGTGTAAAAATATTTCGAAAAATCAAAGCCGTTTAAAAGTAATATCGAATATTAGAAAAAAATAGCGTGTTGGTAAATATTTTTTTAAGGCAAAAGTTTTAGCCATACGAAAAAAATTCTTTTCGAGAAATGTTGTCCATGAATCTATAGCAAAAATATATTTTTTTCAGATCTTTTAATCAAGCCGTTAATGAGGAATATTCTTCATAAAGTGACCGTGTTACGGTAATAAACGAGAGTAAGGCCCTTAAGAAAATCCTGGCGTTAATAAGTGGTTTAATTTTGCAGTTTGGGGTCGTATTTAAAAGTTTTTTAAGGTTACCTGGGTTATAATACAAAGGATCATAGGTAGAGATTACGGTGTTCAATTTGACCTCTAGAATTGATTGAACCCTAATTTCAAAAATATGTATTTTAGCGCCAAAGATTTAAATCGTTCGATTCGCCCGACCGCCTCAAAAGATGATCACGTTTCTGGAGGTCTGTGTAGTCCCTTATTACGAAATTCGTAGTTTCAGCCAAAGTTACGGTCGTTTCCTCCGCATACGGAGTAGGAAATGCTTCCGGATATTTCATTTGTTTGGGGTTTGAACTAGGAACGAATGACAAAACGATTTGACAGTTAACCCTACTCTCGATATGTACTTGCCGTTCCGAAAAATTTAATTTGACACTTGTTTTGAGCGATCACCTACTTTCAGACGGGCCCATATCTTCATTGACAGAATCAGAGAGCAGACTTGTGGCGGTGACAATGACATTTGAATTGTATTGTGTTACAAATAAAACCTTATCTATCGTTCCAAACAGGAAGTGTATTCTAACTCTTCTCAGTATAGACACATTTTCGCGTGGCCTCAGGAACTGCGAGGCCAAGTCGCTCGATTTGGTTTTTACTCTGAATAAGTCTATGTAGTCTAAGCTGTCACATTCCATAATTAAAAGCTTCTTCTTCTTCTTCAAGAATGAACAGGCATCTTCTGGGCACGCTCGTTCCATCCTAGACCTCATCCATCGCTTTCCATCAGACGTGATCCAGTTCAAGTGCAGGCCCATTTAGCAATTAAAAAAATATATAATCAGTCGATTGTGACTATGCCTTTGTGTAAAAGAATTGCATGTCATTCATCATCTGCCTAGCCTTTTCCCAACTATGTGGGGATCGGCCTCCAATCTAGCCGGATGCAGCTGAATATCAAGATTTTACATGCGACTGCCTATCTCACCTCTACAACCCAGTTACCGGGTAAAAACGATACCTCTTTCTCTCTCCGGGTAAGACTGGTTGTCAGAATGTAAGGCTTTGGACTTCTCGTAATGACTGTAAAGGATCTACCGATGACAGACGGCTTAGCGTGCTTTGCGAGGCACGGAAGGGTCGCGATATGTAATTGATAGATTTTATTAAAAACAGAGGGGCAATTCTCGTAATTTTATGAACATTCACAGTCTGATCTATCAAAAATGCCCCTAATTTCCCTACATATTGACAAGTTTTTGACATTTATTTGTCGCCGAGATGAGACTGCGAGAATTGGCCTTCTGGTGTTATACAGGATGACAGGGACATCGAGGCGCAAACTGAAACCATGAATTCAGTACGTCATGTTGAAATTTTTCGTGGATTATCAAAATAAAAGTCTGCTGTTTTATAGAAAATTGCAAATCGGCCAAAATGTATTGAACAGCTTTTTTTTAAACAACAGAGGGGCACCTCTCATATTTTAAGAACGTCCACAGTTTGATCTCAGTCTCAATCTGTCAAAAATACCTCTAATTTCCCTAAGTTTTGACAAGTTTTTGACATTTGTTTGTCGCCGAGATTAGCACAAACAAAACGCACAATTTCGATGTCCCTGCCACCCTTTATATTTTACCAAGGGAGGTCTTATAGCTAAAAGCGATCTTCTAAAGACAACGTTGGGCGGGATTTATAGGGAGAAGGAGATACAATACTGCAGGGAGTCTGGTGTACCATTATCATATCCCTCTCAAGGTATCCAGACGATGATCGAGACAATACGTCTGCACATGTCATCATATAAAGCAGGCGTGAACATAGAAACACGTTACAACAAGTTACAACACAATGGGTGTCTAAATGTCGTGCTGTGATGCGGTTTGATGTGCCGCGAAATTATTATAGCTCATGTCGCGGTAAAAGTTTAAATTGTAGTTGGACGTTTTGTTAAATGTTTGCTTAGTTGACAACAGTACGGAAAAATCACAACCTGACAAGTCTTTGTCGTAGTCGGGTGAGAATAATTTAAAGAGTTCTAGTTGTATATTTGATGAACGACATGTTGCATGGGTGTTAACTTTTACTGTGTTTTACTTAGCTTAGTATTAATTACTCAATTATTTTCAACACAAAACAAAATAATTTAAAGTAAAATATTCGACAGGCTAAAGAAACATAAAATATTTTGATAATAATCTGTGGTAAAAATGGAGAACAAATCCAAATATCTAAAAGTAATCTACTTCCTCGCAGTGTAACTTTTAAGTCAGAATACACCATAATTATCGTAGTGAGGTCGATGTTCCACCAATGTAATTTTTAATTTACCTCTTACAAAACTGACGGGATGTTGGAACAGTTTATTGGTATCCCACACAGCGCGTAATAGGGTAACGCCTACTAATTCCATAATGATTTCCTACTATTAACTATTTAATATAGGTACACTCAGCTACAGGGTTAGCTATACAGGCGAAAATACTACTTGCTGTATCTGCTGTCGAGTAGGTTACAGTGTTCTAGTTTTAAGGGTATGGAAGGCTCAGGGGATATTTCAGTTTTAGAAAGAAAAATGTATTATTTCGCACAAATAAGACGCACACTATATAATAAACATAAAATTTTCACTAAAAGACTAGCTTTGCATCAAAAGTAAAATTAAAAAGCTAAAAACAACGAGAGAGCAACTTATTTTCGATGCTTTTGGTTTTAAATTACATAATAAAATAATCAGTCTATAAGGTTCCCATTGCTGGGACGCGGGCCTCCTCTCTACGAGTGAGTGGGCCATAATCCACCACGCGGGCCCAGTGCGGGTTAGTGGATGTCACATGTCTTCGAATTTTTTGGTTCTAGGGTATGCCGGTATCCTTACAATGTTTTCCTTCACCCTTCGGAGAACAGTCAAATTACATTACAGACACTCATAAAAGATCGATGTCAAAGTTACTGCTCAGCACTCACAAAACCTGGATTAATAGTGACTGCAAATTAGTTGCCTGAACACCTACTTATCTCTTTCGTTGACTGTACTATGGAACTCATAATTTTATGTAACTGCGCGCAATGCAATTCATTTACCATGTTATTGCGCATTTACCATGGAACTCATACACCCGTATTCCTATTTAGCCTGATTAAATCTCTGATCAGTCTGCTTCTCTTATTTCTTCCTCGTTCGCTTCAATCAATCATAGGATTGGTTGGGAAGGTTACTTAGCTACAATGTCAATTACAATCTAGCTAGGATTAACATGTATTGTTTCCATTTAATTTTTTTTTTTTGCTTGAGTATAATTTTCATTGCATTAGTTTGGTTGACATGGCAACAAACGTAATGTCCGTTGTCTCGTAATGTTAATTACTTTGCATGCATATAGAAACCAGTTTTTCTAACTGAACAGACGTGCCTCTGGGGAGTTTGTTGCGCCACTTCTTCCCAGCGAAAGCACTAGGAAGTGATGTAGGGCGGGCGTTTTGGGGGACTGTCTTATGTGATTCTGACGTTCGAAAAGTGCTGATTCTCAGCCTAATTTGAATAAAAGACTTTTGATCTTTTTCTTTTGATTGATTGATTTGATGTGAGAATTGTTCAACTTCTAAGTATAATCAAAGACGTTTTTCGTGTATGTCTGTATGACCTCTTAGAACTTCTAAAGTACCTACACAATTGATAATGATTAGGTTTTCACCACCATTTAGAGCATTTAATCCAGGGTATATGCATTACTATTTAATTTAGACATAGCCCAGAAATTTCGATATTTAAAATATCGCCAAAATTTGCAAAAGTGCATAGCAGAGGCGGGTCGCTAGTATTCATTAAAAGGAATAAAACCATAAACTGTGTGCAATACGAAGCCAGATATCTAATAAATGAAGCCCTATACAATGTGGATGCAATAATAATAAGTCCTTTGAATTTGTTTTTTCCTTAAACATTGCACTCATTTTATTACGCGGTTTTCCTCCATTGTTAGTGTCTGCAAGTGATTATAAAAAGTAACGTAACCAGCGGGGCAGTTTTGTAACACACTATCAGCAAGAATGGTTTTCATTTTGACAGTTCAACAAATTTTTCGAACATGACATATGAATCAAATCAAAATCAAATCAAAAATGTTTATTTGTCAGGGTATGGTACAATAGATGTTACAATTTTGGTTCCAGCCTTCCAGCATATCCTGCCATACTATGGCGTACAAATATTTCTATTAAAATGAAGGCTTATTTATTAACATTTGAATTAGTACTAAACATGAATCAGTTAATAAAATATAAATATTATTGTAATAAAGATCGAAATTGTATTGTGCTTATATGCAATGGATTAGCAATATCCTTCAAAATGATTCAGATTGGGATTGATAGTGTGTGACGCAATTAGGGTGGCCAGGGCTTAAACAAAGTGAAATTCTATCAGATATAACGATGATGGAAAACTCAAAAAGTACTGGAGTGACATAAGTTACTAAAAAGTTTATGTCAATTCTTTGGAAAGTCGTTGTAGAAATACGATACGCTTTGAATTTTGGAAGCGATTGTCCCTTCTCTAGGCCCTCTGATACTTTTAATATAAAAGGTTCAATTGAAACTAAAACGAAAGCGGAACCACGGGTAAAACTAGTAATTAAAACGGCACTATAAGCAACAGTAAATCACAACTTATATAATTGAATCAAGAACCAAAAAACTACTCATTCACACTTCTAAAATAATCAATTGAATTATCAATCATAACTTATTATAACGCTTTGTTATAATTTAATACTATCATTCAACTGCATTGATTGAATTAGATAAGGTATTTCATGGAGTAAGAATTACAAAATAACTGTTACATCATTTTAGTGTTACTCTTATAGTTCCTGGCTAGATTATCGAAAAGATTAATCAAAACTGCAATTTGCAAGAAAAAAACATAACATGACGTCTGAAAGCAATCCATATTTTGCAAGTTAAATAAATGATCAACGATTTATTTTGTAAGTAGGTAAGTACAAACACTTTTACACGTCAATCATATTTTAAAACTAGATGAGGTCGGCGGCGTTTTCCCATCTGACTAGTCTGAGAAAAAAGGTCGAAACAAACTCAGAGGTCACAGTCTCTTTAAAGTCCAGACATAATCTTGGTCAGATCATATGAGACTTATGTTTAAGTCCCATGTTATAGGGGATGATCTATTGTCAGGCAGAAATCCAGACTTAGTGTGACTGAGAAATCTCTGGTGCAAACACCCAATAACACTTTCCTTGAGTTAGTTATCGAATCTTGGATCTAAAGCTCAGCAGTACAGGGCTTTAGGTCTGGGTTTGAAAACCTGTTGAATGGTATTCACAACTATTCGAAAGTTTTTCGTATCGAAAATGACACGTTTCAATTACTAATTTGCTAAACAGCAAATTGCAGTCGGAAGGATGGTGGTCATATATTTGATCAAAACTGACAATAATTTCAGGTTTTGGATATGTTAACAAGCTTAAAGGACTCTTGATAACACTGGTTGACTTTCGATTCGACACGGAAGCGCATCGAACTGATAACAGATCGATGCGCTTCCGTGCCGAATCGAAAGTCATTCAAAAGAATAGCCGAGAGAATCCACGAGACAGTCAAAAAAATTAATGTTTATTTAATAATCTCTGCGTTTCACTTTCATTTTATGTTACTTAACTTAATTAGCCTCTAGATCAGGTCAACATTAGTTCATCAGACAGTATATCTTCTGTTAAATCTCGATTTCCTTTGCTGAAATTAAATAGAACTAAAAGCTTGGTCGGTGGCTGAGGTTTATTTTAAGAGATTTGATTTGTTCAGAGGGGAAGTGAAAGTAGAAGTAGGTCCCTTAAGGGAATTTTACCATTACTATTAAGTAATTTACTAGGAAATGACTTTCCGTAAAAATAAAAATAAAGGTAAGAATATTAAACCTACTAAAGGCGGATTCACCTAACTTTTACACCTAGAATAAGTCTTATCCTGAGAATAAATTTTGAATTTGACAGTTTTTCCATACGTACTAGAACTGTCAGACGTCAATTTATTCAAAGGATAAAACATATCACACACTTTAGTAAAATCAGCCCTAACTCCAATTTGAGCTTCGATGTAAGCTTTTTACAATATTTATTTCACTCTGTAAGGTAAACATCCTAAACAGTATCTTTTTAGCATTTAATTAAAGTAGCTTAGGTACTACTAGATTTTTTGAAAGCCACCACTACACACCTACTGTTCGTAACTAAACAACTTGTCACACAAAAAAAAACAACAACAACCAATCCGCACCAAATAATGACAGCTAGACACAACCCGCAACGCCAAATCCCCAACATGTCCACAACATAATATTAAGCTGGCATACAATTATAGCTAATACCATATAGCTAATACCATT